>JBBCBC010000033.1:2744327-3116849 GCA_037126765.1 Stenogyne calaminthoides
TATTATACAATAAATTTCAACTCCGGGAGGTCAACGTCACACGTCGGCGGTTGGCCAAAATATATTTTAGTTTAAATGAAATGAGTGAAGGAGTGAAGGAGTGAAGGTGGTCAAATATATAGTGTAATTTGTGTATAAAAATAATGGTTAAAAAAAATTGGCCGAAAAAAAAAATAATTTTAAATGCCACATGTCGCGACCTGCGCGCGGCAGCCAGGAGATCTGACGCGCACCGCTTGAAACAGACAGGCGTGCTGTCGCACATGGCAGACGATGACAGTAACTCTTGTCGCGTGTGTCTAGCGACAGAGTCGTTGGTTGTCGCGTGTGTCAGGCGACAGAGTCGTTGGTTGTCGCAGGTGTCAGGCGACACAGCTTTAATTTGAAAAATGTTGACCGAAAATTAAATTTGGGCGGTGAAAATTAAATCTGGACGGGTGGGAAAAACTGTAGACCGAAAATTTTAGTTTTATAATGTAATGGATCATTATTAATACTCTCTCATGATGTAAATTAAATAGAAAAATTATCATATAATTTATTTTTTATTATTTATGATGTAAATTTTAGTTTTATTATTTATGATGTAAATTTTAGTTTTATATATTCATAAATAATTTTAACGGTTGGACCGGCATCCGATGTCCAGACAGGTTTGGTCGTCGGTTCGGTTATGATTTTATTAGTATTAATTTTTTTATAGCACGATAAAATTAAACGATCTTAGAAATACCACGATGTTGCTTAAAATTCAACGACATAAATTAAAATTCAAATACAACTAATTGGACTACATGTCCTAATCAGTTTCATAGGACTGGTCACTTTCTTCAGCACTACGTGGAGAGTCCTCACGTGGAGTGTAGTCTAGTTCAACCTCATCATCAGTACTATCCTCATCGGGGGACTTCGCCCGGATGAACCCATGGAACCAATGGCTCGTATTCATGATCAATTTCTCGTACACACCAATGGCTGAACAGTAAGTTTAACGATAGGTATAGTGGGTCTCCATGGGTCAAATACGCAACCGACATTGAGTTTTTCTACACATAATAGCAGAGCAAATTTATCAAAAACAATACGAAATTATGTTGGTCGGTGAAAAACCCATGAAATGCAGAAAAATCATGTAATGCATGTAAAACTGGGGTGAGGAAACAGTGATACTAATTTTTTCGTTTTAAACCAATGTGTTTTGCTTATAATCAAATGCATATGACAAGTAAGAACATAAAGCAGTAAATAACACACGATTTTATAGTGTACATTCACTCTTCCCTATCAGCAGGGGCACCAACTTAACCAACTGGACTTAGTTTAACGTGTTAGTCCAACACAATACAAATGTTTAATGAGTTCTCACTCTCTCTGGACTTATCTCCCTCACGGGATTGCTTACCCTCCCTTGCGGGATTGCTTAGATGTTTAACGAGTTCACACTCGCACCCAGAAAGTAAGCTAGTCCTACTAACTTACAATTCTTGCTTAACAAACTCAACCTAACTTTTGGGTTTGGATATAAGATTGTTTGGTGTCCAACTAGGGTGAGATTTTCCCTTACATTTGTTTAGCCTCAATGCTAAGGATGGAAAAATCTCTCTAAGCTTAGGATATTATATTTGTGCTTAGATCTAGGGTAGAACACTTCTAGAGTATATGCGTGTATTTCTTGTTCAGTGTTCTATGGTGGAAATGCTAGATGATTTGGCTCTGTAGCTTCAATGGTGTTTTCACGCATTTCACACTTCCACACTTAATTTGATGGAAGAACTTGTATTTATAATGTGGATTTGAATGTTACCGTTGGATGGAGTCACATTCAAATCCATACTATTCTGTAGCTTTTTGTAGCTTTTCAGGCTTGTTGTCTTCCTCTCATTGGTCCACGTCAATTTGAATCTAATCTATTTATATTCTTGAGGATCCTTCCGAGTCTTGAGATTCTTGAGTCCTTCAGATTCCCCGAGTCTTGAGATTCTTACGAGTCTTGAGGATTCTTGATTCACCGGACTTCTCTTGGCCGGACCTTATGCGATCAAGCATCTTGACACTTTCGGACTAAGCGAGTTCAGCCCTTGACAGCCGGACAATCGACCCTCGAGGTCACTTTTTCGAGTTATCGTCGATTATTGCGGTTCGCGATGAACATGTCTTCAGATGACTTATCTTTAGGTGACGTCAGTTAAATGCGCTTTGTGTTTCTTATTCGGATCTTCCGACTCTTGACCCGATTTGGTCGCTTCGATCGGTATCTGATTTACGGTTTTCGATATCGATTTCTTCGCTTTGATCGGATCAAGCTCACCTAATCAGATCAGTGTATCATCAGATCAGCATATCAGTTTATCTGCATCAGATTAGCACATCAAGTTGGCATATCAGGTTAGTTGCATCAGGTCATCTTATCTGATCTTGATCACGTCGATCTCGTCGATCTCATCGCTCCTCTTATGATCGACAACCTCCTCTTACGATCTGCACCTTCTTCCGATCAAGAACCTCCTCTTCGATTTGGTCATCCGATCCGGTCTTCGATCATCGACCAACTTATCTTTTACGGTCATCCGATCAGTCACCCCGATCATCGATCTTCGATCCTGAGTCCATCCGATCGGGTAAACCCGATTCTTCCGATCGGTGGCTTTAACTTTTCTTTTCTTCTGATTTTGCTCAGCTTATCAGTTAACTCGAAACTCATCTTACTCTTCTGATCTCGATCAGTCTCGTCTACAGCCTTGTCTTATCTCGATCATCTACTTCTGATTTCGTGAGTTCTCCCTTAACTTGTTCTCTCGTTCCCCCTCAGCTTGTTATCTGTAAATTAGCTTGAATAACACAAGTTGATAATGTTTTGGCATAATTCATCAAAACTAAAATATCCCAACAATTTCCCCCTTTTTGATAATGATGTCAAAACATTAAAATATATGCATTTTTACAGAAAGCGGGTTTTTCAAAAAGATCAGTTCAGATGGTCACATTAAAAAACAATGAACTTTTGAACTCCCGCTCTGATACCAATTGTTGGTCCCGTTTGAGATTCCATGAAATGCGGAAAAAATCATGTAATGCATATAAAGCAGGGGTGAGGGAATGGTGGTTCCATTTTTTTTAAACCAATGTGTTTTGCTTATAATCAAATGCATATGACAAGTAAGAACATAAAGCAGTAAAGAACAAACAATTTTATAGTGGTTCGGAGTTCAACTCCTACATCCACTCTTCCCTATCAGCAGGGGCACCAACTTAACCAATTGCACTTAATTTAACGTGTTAGTCCAACACAATACAAATGTTTAATGAGTTCTCACTCTCTCTGGACTTATCTCCCTAACGGGATTGCCTACCCTCCCTTGCGGGATTGCTTAGATGTTTAACGAGTTCACACTCGCACCCAGAAAGTAAGCTAGTCCAACTAACTTATAATCCTTGCTTAACAAACTCAACCTAACTTTTGGGTTTGGGTATAAGATTGTTTGGTGTCCAACTAGGGTGAGATTTTCCCTTACATTTGTTTAGCCTCAATGCTAAGGATGGAAAAATCTCTCTAAGCTTAGGATATTATATTTGTGCTTAGATCTAGGGTAGAACACTTCTAGAGTATATGCGTGTATTTCTTGTTCAGTGTTCTATGGTGGAAATGCTAGATGATTTGGCTCTGTAGCTTCAATGGTGTTTTCACGCATTTCACACTTCCACACTTAATTTGATGGAAGAACTTGTATTTATAGTGTGGATTTGAATGTTATCGTTGGATGGAGTCACATTCAAATCCATACTATTTTGTAGCTTTTTGCAGCTTTTCAGGCTTGTTGTCTTCCTCTTATTGGTCCACGTCAGCTGAATATAACGGCTATATTCTTCAGGATCCTTCCGAGTCTTCAGGATTCTTCTGAGTCCTTCAGGATTCCTTGAGTCTTCAGGATTCTTCTGAGTCTTCAGGATTCTTGATTCAACAGACTTCTCTTCAGCGGACCTTGTATGATGGGGCATCGACCTTTCAGACTGGCGAAGTTCGACTCTTCGACTTGGAACAATCGACCCTCGGTCACTTGCACTCGGAGTTATCGATCGATGATTCTGGTTCCATGATGAACATGTCTTCAGATGACTTATCTTTAGGTGACATCAGATCAGTACGCCTGTGTTTACTATTCAGATCTTCTGACTCTTGACTTCTGCTTTAGTCTTTGATTTGGTATCTGATTTCTAGTTTTCGATATCGATTTCTTCTTCTTTGATCACGATCGGCTCACACGATCGATCGATATCTTTATCAATCGACATATCGGTTTATCTGCATCAGTTTAGCACATCGAGGTTAGCATATCGGGTTAGTTGCATCGAATTAAATCTTATCGATCTCGATCCGTCGATCTCGTCGGTCTCATCCTTTTCCTCTTACGATCGACAACCTCCTCTTCGATCTGCACCCTTCTCTGATCAGCAACCTCCTCTTCTGATTTGGTCATCGATGCGGTCGGTCCGATCATCCGACGATTTTATCTTTTCTGGTCATCTGATCAGGTCACTTCTGATCCTAGGTCCATCTGATCAGGTAACTTATGATTCTTCTGATCAGCTGGCTTAACTTTTCTTTTCTTCTGATTTTGCTCAGCTTATCAGTTAACTCCGGAACTCATCTTACTCATCTGATCTCGACCAGTCTTGTCTGCAGCCTCGTCTGATCTCGATCATCTACTTCTGATTTTGTGAGTTCTCCCTTAACTTGTTCTCTCGTTCCCCCTCAGCTTGTTATCTGTAAATTAGCTTGAATAACACAAGTTGATAATGTTTTGGCATAATTCATCAAAACTAAAATATCTCAACAAATTAGATAAACATAAGTACAATCTTCAACATTTATCTCGATCAAACTAGTCCAAGTGTCTGGGTGTGCACGCATGAGATTTGACGATCTATCCTAAACTACATTTGGAAGCAGGATGATGTAACCGAAAAGCCTCCAACGTCGTCGCAATTTTTTGACTCTTATTTCCACAGCGGGAGAAAGTAACATCAAACCAAATAATCATTTATGTGTCATGTAGCACCAACTATTGAAAGCATATTGTCACGGTTCCAAAACCAACGACCATCTATCTTCTCTCTTACGAGAAAATCCACCAGAGACTCAGTTACCTCTTTAGTCCACAATTCATCATAAAAAAATGAATCTTGTTGACTCATGTTTGAACCAGCAAATATTTGTAAATGTGGCTAAATTTTCATAAGTTGTGAATTATAAAATCTGATACTCCATCGTTTAAATAGAGAATGCAAAAATACAGTAATAATCAATAATGCGTCGCAAAAAATAAAAATAAAAATTAAATTCCGCACGTGTCGGCGCGTGTCGCACATGACACGCGACAGCAGTGCCTTCTGACGCGTCTGACACCGCGACAAATGCGGGGCCTGGCGCGTCTGCCACGCGACAGCAGAGGCCTGTCGGCGCGCCGCCTGTGCGACAGCAGTCACCTGCTGGTGCGCCTAACACGCGACACGTGTTGCCTTTATCCGCGTGCTTACGTCCCATCCGGCTCCGTCTATCATTTTGCATCCGTAAATTTCACAGTATTTACATACACAGTATATTTCGAGCAATATATATATTTCCCACCTCCGTCATTTTAGTAGTAGCCACACTTATATCTTTCAGTAGTACCTTTCAGTGAGCATCCCTTTTAGTACTGTCAATATTTTCCAGCTAATTCGCCCACTTCTACTTCAATTCAAACATCTTCTCTATCCATTTTTACTTAAATTCAAAAATCCTCTATATTAACCAAAAACCTTACAAGTATTATTATATAAAATGAGTTCTTATCATGATGTTGATTATATTTCTGAAGATCTCACTTCCAAATTTATTAATCCTGAAGAGGGTTTAATTGGAAAAGAATGAGTTGCGAATTTTGTTAATAGAGTTGCTAGTTACAGAAACATCACATTGTGGATTCGTGATTCTTCTTCAACACGCGTAAGGTATTTATGTACTGAAGGTGACAAATATACACCTAAAAAAACCAAGAATGAGCGAAATACCAAAACCCAAAGAAATTTATGTCCTTTTTGTTTAGTTGCAAAGGTTACGGATCCTTTACGTGATATTTGGGAAATCGATGTTTTAAACGGGACACACAATCATCGATTTCCAAAATATGCAGAGGGTTCGAAACTGGGTAAATTAACTCCAGAGCAGTACAAATAGGTACAGTATCTAGTATCAATGAATGTCACTGCTAAAGATATATTGGCATATATAAAGAAATGTGATCCCAACAATTATACGGACACAAAGAGAATGTACAATGTTATTTACAAGATAACGACAGAGGATCGGGGTGAGCTTAACTCAACGCAAAACTTCATACGCCTACTGAAACAGCGTAATTACAGGTATAAATACTAGCACATTTATTTATACTTGTTTTATATATTATGTCATTTTCATAATTACAAGCATGCATTTATATTTTTTTACTAGCAAAAAGTTTTTAAAAAATGTGTAATTATATTGTTTCGCTTTTTTACACATTTCCTTAGTTTTAAAAACAAAACAAAAAATTGATTAGTTTTTTTTTTTAATTAGGTATCAATTTAGGACCGCAGATGATAGCAAAGAACTCATGGACATTGTTTTCAGCCACCCTTGTTCGGTTGTAATGGTCAACACTTATCCGCAAGTGTTAATCATTGACACTACATACAACACGAACAAGTACGGTATGCCTTTGCTTGAGGCAGTTGGGGCGACAAGCACTCACAAGACGTTCACCATTGCATACGCATTTATGTTCCGTGAAACGCAGGAACACTTCGAATACATCCTACGAATTATTCGGGGACTGTACGAGAAGGAAATGCCAAATGTCGTTATTACGGATAGAGCTTTCGCGATGATGAATGTTGTGGATTTAATTTTTCCAACGTCTCAAGCACAATTATGCAGACGCCACATCGAGGATTGTGTTTTAGCCCAGGCTCTTTTACAAAAAGGATTTCAAAATGAGTATGTTGATGGATTTAAATATTAGTGGAATTATGCAATCCAGGCGGGCAATGCTAAACAGTGGAACATTAGGTGGGAATCCTTAAAGGAAACGTACAACAGCTTTCCGGACCTAATTACATACTGCGAACAAACGTGGCTTATTCCGCACTACAACAAAATTCTAGGGATGTATATCGATCATCGCATGCACTACAGGAATTACACCACGAACAGGTAATCCTACAATCTTTTTACTTTTCGTGTAAGTTGTTATATTTATTTATACCGTTGAACAATCACTATTACACTATTACCATAACTAAAACTATTCAAACGATGTATTGAGTCAGGTAAAATATATATATATTGGTTGGGCCAATACATACTGAATACAATCATTTAAATATTTTTTATTTTATTATTGTTAATGTAGGGTTAAACAAGAACACCATAGGGTGAAATCAAACCTGGCTACCAGCCTTCAACACTTTGACATTATCTTCCGAAAGCTTCACCAGGTCATGGAGTTGAAAATATGCGAGATCAAAAAGCAATCCAGGTTTAGCGGCCACAAGACAATGACTGATATGTGCGAGAACTTAATCTTCAGCCAACTATTGTGCAATGTCACGTCTAAGGCGTTAGAACTCATTGTCGCAGAATCGGAAAGGAAGCTAGGCAAAAAAAAATGCGGTCATTATCTCAAGAGAACACATGGTCTTTCGTGTCATTGCGATCTTACAGACTACTTTAACATCAACTACCCCATACCTTTAAACTGTATAGACTCGTTTTGGAAAACATTGGATATAGAGTTTTCTAGTATACCTACCACCGAAATAGATGATGACGGTGGTGGTAAGAGTAGGAGAAAATTATTCGATGATGACACGGAAGACATTGTTCCACCTCCGAAAGTTGAAAAAAATAAAAAAACTGGAAAAGGCGATCGTGAACCTTCTTGGATTGAGAGAGTTAAAAAAAAAATTGGAATTAAGAAGTCTACTCAAAAAAGGGGTAAGGGGAGAGTCGATGCAACTAATGCGCAACAGGATATTCCCCCAGAAGCTGATCGTAGACATAGCACATCTGAAAGATGTACGATAAGTTTTTTTGAAAACACTCGGAATAGATTTTCACAAAAGCCTCCGTCCCATTCCCCCCAAACTCCAACTTCAAAGCACCAGAGGCCCCAACCTTCCGATTTCCCACCTCGCAACAGTACCTCTAGTTCAACTAGGCCTCAGCCTCAGTCTCATTTTCAAAGAAATATGAACTATCCAACACAATTTTATAACTCTCAGGTGAAGGCCGATTTTCCTCCATATATCAGGGGTTATATTAATTCCTACAATGACATAATTGGAGATGGGAATTGCGGATTTCGAGCAGTTGCACTCGCAAACTACGGAACCCAGGAAGAATGGTTTAAAGTACGAAATGAGCTTTTATATGATCTTCAATCAAGAAATGATTTATACAGTAATATTTTACGTGGTTACACAACCATGCAAGATTTGGCAGATTCACTTCGTCACTTCAAAGGTCCTGCCAAAATCGACAAATGGTTTTCATTACGAACATGGGTACCTAGTTGCAACCACGTATAATGTTATCGTAATGTCATTCAGTGAACACGACGGACATTTTTGCCTTCCTGCAACAATAGATGCCTATCCACGACGTCCGAAATCAACAATGGTCTTGGGGAACGTGCACAACAATTCGCATTGGATATTGGTAACGATAAACTATATTGATGTTATTTTAGATTTTTTTTTAATTTATGATTTTTATTGAATTGAATTATAACTGTATTTTTTTAACTGTAATTTCAGATGCATATGGCAACCGAGGACCATCCAGTACCATTTTTATCTGCATCTTGGAAAAAACTATCATGACCCTTCTGTAGATGGTTTAGATTTAGAATTTGAAAGCAGAATAGAGTTTTCACCGTACATTACACGACTTGGATGCACCGCGACGCGAGTCTAATTATAGGTCTAGAAATAACGATCAACCACATTTTTATAAATTTTTTTAGTATTTAATTCATGTTTTAATTAAACATAATTCATGTAATTGTATATTTATAGCAGCAACTTTATAGAAATAACGAAAAATATCATTTTTTTCATGTAATGTGTATATTTATTTTTTCATTTAATGTTAGTTAATATATATAGTTAAATCATATAATATTTAATCATATAATCATATAACTAATACTTTATAAATAAATAATTAATACTTTTTAAATTAATCATATAATATTAGTTAATATATATATATTTAATCATATAATATTAGTTAATATACATATTTAATTAATGAAATAATTAATTTTGACTAATAATGAATAAATTATAAATTAATAAAAAAAAATTATGTCGCGTGGTCAACGCGACAGATACCTTCTCTGTCGCGTTGACCATGCTACAGACACCCTCTGTGTCGCGTCGGTCGTGCGACAGGCACCATCAAATCGGTTTGTTAATATGTGGATTTACCATTCATAGTTTAAAGCGTCAGCACTCAGGCAGTCAGGCCCAAGTTCTAAACGCCATTAAAAGACACTCTTGTGTGAGATCGTGAGACGGACTGTAATTTGGGCATTGACGCTTTAACACTTTGGGAGGGATGGGTCTAAGTTATATTCCGTCTCATGCATGATGCCGTTGAGTTTTTGTCTTTTTTTAAAGTTATGTTCTTGACATTTTCTTATTTATTAATATTGAATTTCAACGAATTTAGAAAGTTTTTACTGAATTTCAACGAATTTAAAAGTGTTTACATGAATTTGTGATAAAACAAACCATAAGCAGTATTTGAAAGTGTTAATTTATAATTAAAAGAATAGGTACGCTACCATGAGACCATCTCATCATGAATCATTTTGGGGTCTCATCATAAGACGAAAATAAATTAAACATTGACGTTTTAACATTTTTGGGAGGAAGGGGTTGGATTTGATTTGTCTTAAAAGAATATAAGACCAAAACCTTATTATAACTATAAAATTATGGTATGGTTCAACACACGAAATCATGATGCAAATATTGTACATTAAAAAAAAATCTCTATCGAGGAATACAGTAAAAACTCCTTAAAAATACTCTATTTAGGAATACAGTAAAAACTCCTTAAAAATACTTTTATATAGGAATAACTATCTATTCTTGAAGAATACTTGTGGTTTCCATTTGAAAATAGTTATATTTAAAAATAAATTTCACATTATAATAAATTATATATTTTTTAATTTTATTTTAAAAATTTATATTTTTATATAAGAATAAGTGATATTATTTTTATCAAAAATCATATATTACTACAATAAGTTTAATAGGACTTAAAATATTTATATTGGTTGATTTTGAAATATTTTAATTTTATGGCTTGTCACTATATTTTTTAACTAGAGCATAAATAATAATTTATTCGATTAGTTCATATATGTATTATATACTATCAAAGTGTATATATTTGTTTTACTCACCTATACACTTTAATTAAACTATTTTATTTACTTTATACATAAATAAAAGTTTATAAAATTACTCTTTAACACTTCACCTATTATACTTTTTTTTTTTTAAAATTTTGTGCTATAAAGTTGACTCAAAATCTTCCAAAACGAAGATAGTAATATTTAATGGAGTTTTTACTAAATGCATAAAATGCTCCTTAATTATCAACATTCTATTTCAAAAGCTTGAAACTACATGATTCTTTTTTTTTAACAGACAATTAAAAGCTTTTATAAATAAAAAACTACATGATTCTTATTTCATGAGTAATGAAAATCCATGAACTTTGCCGAGCCAATTTAATACTCTCTCGTCCCATTGTATTTGTCTCATTTTTTTTATGGACGTCTTTCACTATAATTTTCCTAATTTTACCTTATATTTTATTCCCATAAAAGAAAAAAACACTCCACCCCACTTTTCATCCATAAAATAGTATAAAGACACACTAACTATTATTTTAATATTATTTCTTAAACAATTCAATTAAAAGAAGTGAGACAAATACAATGGGACAGAGGGAATATTTTTTATTAAAAAATGCAAGGTCTCATATACACTTGGTGCACGGACTCTAGATCCGTACACTCACTTTGACCATGTCCATTTTATTGTGGATCCTCATTTTCACTAATGGCAAAGTCTCATTTTCTTAATGGGACACTCCTACACCCGAGTGCACGGTGCGCACTTGGTGCACAGGAGACCCACTCATTAAAAAATAACACATAAATTTAATTTTAATACTCCCTCCGTCCCTTAGCAACTTGCACATTGAAATTGACACATATATTAAGAAAAAATGTTTTTTGGTGTTTTGTTTACTTTTCAAAGGGAATGTAGGATGTAGATTGTGAGGTGAAGATATTGAGGGTGGAGATTGTGAAATTATTTGTCATTTTAAGCTGTGTAAATTGATAAGGGACATACAAAAAAAAATGTGCAAATTGCTAAAGGACGGAGGGGTATTATTTATTCATATTAAACTCGAACGAACAATCAAACAGAAACATTACTTGCAACCGGTGGTTTGTAGCCATGGCATGGTGCTTTCTCTTTGCCTTGGTTTTGTCGCAGATCTGAGCCTCTCTAGTATCTCTGTTGTTTTTTAAATCTATAGTTCCTCTAGTTTTTAAATTTCTAGGAAATAGGATTTGCTACATTATTACTCGAGTTTATGTTATTTGTTTTTTGGTCTTGATGATTAATTCATTCATTCCTTTTGAACTAGTTTTTTTTGTTGATTAATTCATTCCGTAAGACAGAAAAAAGGAAAATTGAAGTCGAACTAAATAATGACAATTTATTTTGAATTGAAGAATACGAACTTGAACTGGTGGTGGATGATTACTTCATTTCTCATCAATTATTGTTTTACGGGATTCTTATAAATGTTTTACGGAGAAAATAACTAAACTGACAATTAATTTAAAATGAAATTGAACTTTTAAATCGTTTCATAGTTTATGTAACTCTTACTGTCCTGGAGAAAAAAATACTCTTTATGTTTCATTATAATTGTCTCGTTTTTCTTTTATGGACGTTCCACTATAACTTTTCAATTTCATAAAAGAAAAAAATAACTACACTACTCATAATTTTATCCTTATTTTTCACACAATATTACAAAAAATGTCACTCACTACTCGACTCATTACCCTATATATCTTTTTCCTCTCTCCTAATACTCAAAGACAAAAATTCATATGAGACGGTCTCATACATGAGACGGACTACAATCTAGTACAAATCAACACCCACTCTCTCAAAGTGTTAAAGCGTCAATGTCTAAGTTATGTTCGTCTCATCGTGTGACCGTCTTATGTAAGTGTGCCTCGTACTCAAAATTACACTTCATTTTTATTATTTTATTATTATTCCTTAAACAAAACAACAAAAAGAAAGGGGATAATTACACTGGGATGGAGGGAGTATTTATTAAAGGTGATAAAGTGATAAAGTGTTGAGGGTATGAGAGAGTGTCATATAGAAAACAAGTGGGTGTTTAAAGGGTGTGAGTTAAAATGAATATTTTCATTTTAAGAAATATTACATAAATTATGAGAAAAAAAATGGAAAGAGATATATTAACTATGGAATGAAGGGAGTAGTCATAAATATATAATAGGAGCTATTTTTTTTTTTATAGTTTTGGCGTCAATTGTCCTCGCCGTTGATCGTTTTAGTGGATTAATCTTGATCGTTAATTATTTTGCATCAATTAAGTAAATTATTTTTCACCTTTATTAATAAACTTTAATACGGCTTTAATGACGAGCTGAATTCAATGCCCATTGATTTATTATCACACCTATTTAAAGAGAAGTTCCATCATCAAAAGTTTCATCAATTATTTCGTTATTACTTGAATCTTATGCTTAACAAGCAAAACAATTCCGATTCTTAGTGACTTTATTTTCGTTAGCAATTTTAGTTTCAAGTTGTATAAGAGTTATATACAAATTTGAAATGATGGGTTTATTTTCTAATGATACAATATTCGTGTATTTATGTCGTCTTCGAGATGAGTTTAAGGATTATAAAAAGTTTCTCACACTAAGTTTAAAATTTTTATAATTAAATCATCTTAGTTGTTTTTATATGGATATATATATATATATATATATATATATATTGTTATAATTTTAATGATTTTTTTTATGTAGTTGGAGATTTATTTATGCAATATGATGAATTGAAGATGTACAAGGAGAATTACTATTCAAAGGATTCATTTGATTTTTCATTCAATATGTACCCAGTAATTCGATTGAAGTGCAATATAAATTTGTATGTTTTTTATTGTCGAACATTTGTTTATTCTAATTATTTAATTTTTATATATATTGATTGTTATTTATATCAATCTTGATCATCTATTTGTTGCATGATTTTTTCATAGTATTTTTTTCAATAATTTAATGAAATTAATTACATTTTTAATTACGTGCTTATTCCAAGGGCCGATTTTTGGTTTCCACACCTATTTAAAGAGAAGTTTTATGCTTCATCATTATTTTTTTAGTGTTCCATTATTTCGTTGCTCGAATCTCATGTTTAACAAGCAAAACATTGTAATAAGATTCATCATTCTACTTTTTAGTTGTTCATTATTTTATTGTTTCTCATCAAAAGTCATCTCCTTCATCCCGTGTGTTATTTCATTTTTTGTGTATCACGAATCAGGTTGTTTTTACTCTTAATTTTAAGACAATTTTTAGTGACTTAGTTTTGAAGTTAGGAATTTTATCAGTTTTATGTGATACTAATGAGATTAGAACCGAGTGTGTAATACAAAATATACTAATTTTATGTATATTTCTATACATTTACTAATTAATATTATTACCAGTGTAATGTATTATTTTTATATGTATTTCATATATTTTACTAATTGTTGATATTTAATATCACCTCCCTATCCATGTATAATTTTGGCGTCATTTGTTTCGAATTAGGTGATCTATATTTGATTACATTTTATATATGGACGTTCAATCTACTCTCATTGTATTTTATACATATATTTGTGTAAATCATGTAATTAAAGAATTATTTATCTGATTGTTTTATTCAAGTATTAATTTCTTCTCAATAGGGTATGATTGCCTATAAATATGATTATTCTTTAATTTTTGTGTAATCTTTGTCTTAGTATGCTCTTATTACTAAATTTTTGTGTAATCTTTTTTTTTATAAAATGGTCCTACTAAAAATCGACAACAACACCAATACAAAAAATTATAAAATTCAGTTTCAAGTTGTATAAGAGTTATACACCAATTTAAAATGATGAAAAGGTTTTCTGATGACACAATATTTGTGGACTTATGTCGTCTTAGAGATGAGTTTAAGGATGATAGAAAGATTCTCACACGTAAGTTTAAAATCTTATAAACATATTATCTTAGTAGTTTTTCTATGGATATATATATGTATATTTGTTATAAGTTTAATGATTTTTTTGATGTAGTTGGAGATTTATTTATACAATATGATGAATTAAAAATGTACAAGGAACATTACTATTCAAAGGATTCATTTGATTTTTTCGTTCAATACGTACCCAATAATTTCATTGAAGTGCAATATAAATTTCTTAGTTTTTCATTATCAAACAATTTATTATTCTAATTATATGAAATCTATTTCAATTTATTGTTATTTATTTATTTTATTTTTCATTGTATACCTGATGATATTATTTCATTAAGGGATATGTCACTAAATTTAAGGTATACATTTGTTAATCAGAGTGGCAAGATATGAAATTTAAAAAACAGTTATCATTAGAGGTTGTTGGTACTTTACTGATGGATGGAAAGAAATTGAAGAACATTACAATTTGTGTGTTGGTGATTACATAACATTTGCGAAATAATTTGTGTAAGATTTATATTAAATTTTACCATCGAAATGGTATCATAAAATATGTTGGTAATTTCAATCTTATATCGGAGCCTTTTAATGTATATGATGAGTATATTAGTCAGTGTATTTGTTCCATTAATCTATATTTATATTTTTTTTTGTTCTTGATAATAATAAAAATAATAAAAAATTGCAGGAGAACTGATGAGGAATTATTTTATTTATGATTTTGTCCAAATCTTTTATAATAATTTGGTAGGTTTTTTATATTTTTTTATGCTCATACTTTTTTTAATGTATATTTACTAATTTGTTTTTACTTATAGATAATTCCTCAAATGTTGGCTGATATTCATGGTGAAAAATTCCCAGAATCTATATATCTGCAGAAGCAGAATGGAGATTTTTGGGTTATCAAACTAAAAGTTTTAAACATACTAAGTTATACATTTGATGATGGTTGGCAATCAAGGTATGTAATGTATTAGGTATACCATGTGGCAAACTAATATTAGTTTGTGGACGAGATGACTACAAATGACTAAAATCATTTAAGTGGGAAACTTTGTGGACCATTGATATTAATTACAAATTGATCTTGGACATTCATCTTTTTGCTAATTTTTATGGTAAGTTTTAATTAAATTACTAATTTATTACAAATTATCTTTGATTGATTTATGTTTATGAAACATATTTGGATTATGGGTGGATTTTTTTACACTATTTTAAAAGAATGTTCAATGCTTCATTTTCATCATCTCAACCGTCCAATTTCTGTTGACTTGGTCTGTAATTTAGATTGAATTGTTTGTAATTTAAAAAAAAAAAATTATTAACATAATGGTTCATTAGAGAAGGTCTGTTATATCGTTAGATGAAACTTCTAGGTTTTTTAGTGAATAAGAAATTCATTATTGGTGTTTTATGAAATAGATATTTGTAGAAAAATTCATATATTCCTTACAAAATCTCAAACCCTAAAGCAATACGAAATAGATTATCAAGACTAAATGAAAAGCATTGATGAATCAATCACATATGGAGAATTGACAGCGTCATATAGAGCCACTAGACTTCCCAGCACTAGGGTCGAGTGGACTGACGGTCGTCTTCTCCTCATCGAGTGAATCATGCGATATCAGTACATCTGGAGGCGATTGTGATTCGGCGATGAGGGCGTGAAGTTGGTTTGGGAATGTTGGAATCAATTTAAGATTATTACTTTTCTTCTTATAATTAATTTGGAAGAATTTTTTTTAGTTCCTATTTTTTATGTTTAAATAATGGAATTAGTGTTCTTTATTATTATTAAAGAATGATCATTTAAGTTTACCGTATACATATTGAATTGGAGGCAAAACTTAGTTCTTCTCATTACTTTTCACTAATATTATAATTTTTCACTTTTTGTTTCTGTTCATTGATCTGGTAATGGCTGATCAATCTTGACCGTCCATTTCTTAAGAGTTCATGTATGATCAATCTCGACTGTCCATAAATTACTCATATTACATTAGTTAGAAATCAGTATTGTGGCAAACCAGTGTTAGTTTTTCATTAATTTCTTTATAACATATACTTTTTAATTAATGTGTGATTTGTGATAATGTTATCTAATCAATTGCATTAGTTTCACGTATTAATTTTCTCCTACTTATGTGCCCTTATTGGATCATTATATGTTATATAAGACACTGTTATAATATTCATTTTTTTTAGAATTAATTTGTTATATTATCTTTCTGGCAGATAATTGATGTCGTCCATCATGTAGTACACATTGTACTAATCTTTTGTATGTTTTTTGTACATTTATTAATTAATATTATTACCAGTGTAATGTATTTTCTTTACATAAATTTCATATATTTCACTGTTTTGGTATTGATAAGACATTTAACTTAGAAATGAAACAATTATATATAAGTACACAAACTTTGTAACATATTCAAAATTTTATTTTTTAATTGATACGTATTAGTTGTTATGTGTTATTGTGTGATTCATTTTATTATGTTATTAATTTTATAAAGGTGTTGTAATTGTTTTTAAATTTTACATATAGATGTGAAATAAATCAAATTATTGTTATAATGTGTAAGTTTTATTATATTTTTGTGATTTATATTGTTAAGTTATTGTGTTGTGTTATTTTAAGTCAATATTGAATAATGAGGAAGTTACAAAGTTCAGAAATCATCAATAGGAATCAGACTCTACCTCGAAAAAATGTACAAGGTATATTTTTGTATAATATGAATTTACGTTATTATTCATTAAAATGTTTAATAAGTTTTATTTTTTTTAAACGAAAATATATAGTTTACAATTTTTTTTTTGCTTAAATGTTGACCTACTTATTTTATATTTCAATTTTTGGTCAAACAATAAAGATTCTGAAATGAATAGACTTACAAACATGGCTTCGTAATCAATTTTTTGTTATGTATTTGGAGATAGGTTTGTTAATTCAGACAAAAATTTGTATGAAAATCAACAACAAACTGATGTTACTAATGGTACTTATATTTGATTATATTTATTAAAAATGTTCATTGCTATTGTATATTATTATAAATATTAGTATTAGTTATTTCACTTTTTTTTGTTAAATAATTATTATTTTATGTCCAGTTGCAGTTAGTGGATCGAGCAGACAACATATAAATAATTATAATTTTGGGAGTTTTTCTTTTCCTACTCATTTAGCTAGAGATGATATTCATGTTGAAGAATTAATGTCTATAGAACTCATATTTAATGATGTTCTGTCGTTTGATAGTGATAGTACGGAGATAATTTTTGTTGAACCCTGATGATTCATTTTGTTATGATAATGATGTTGATTGTAAGTTATTTTCTTTATTTTGTTTGTTTTTGTGGTCAGCCTTTTTTTTCACAAAATTTCTTTAATTTTTTTTTTCTGTTATTATTGATTTTTTTATTAAATACTGATTTATATACTTTTGTTTTCAGATATTGAATATTGGGATTTTTATTCATTGATGTGAATTTTTTTATATATTTTGGTTTTGTTTCGAAAATTATTTAGCTCAATTTTTTTATTGGGAAAATTTAGGCTTATAATGTCTCATCTTATTCATTGATGTGAATTTTTGTGGTTTATTCAAAAATATATTTTGCATAATTTGAAATTTAAATGAGGTAATTCTCCTCAAATCTAGAATTATCATTATTTAGCTCAAATGGTTTTTTGTATTATATGTCAAAAGGAAAATTACTAATGAAACTTATAATGATTCTCCGTGATCTCAAATATTTTAAATTTTTTTAATGTTATCTTATAAAAAATTTGATGATATGTTTATTGGTCTTGAAAATGCATATTTGAATGGAGAGAAGGAAAGAAGAGCTATTGGTAAGCCTATTGTGTTGTCTCTTTCATTTACTGTAAGCCCACGGTACATGATGCATAATTATCAAGATGCTATGGCTATTTGTTGTTGGACTGGTTATCCACAGTTGTTCATAACATTTATGTGCAATTCAAAATGGCCAGAAATTGTTCGTAATATGTTGCATAAAGGTCAAAATCCCGAAGATCCTGATATTGTGTGTCGCATCTATAAGTTTAAATTAGATTCATTGATTCGTGATATTCGTCAAAATAAAATATTTGAAAACGTTGGACATGTACACAAATGCATCTATAAGATTTTTTTTTTATCGGATAAAGTTAGTTGTTAGATGTTAGTAGTTAGTATACCAAGCACCCAAACACTCCACAAATTCACCAAGCCACCTTATAACTCCCATACTCCAATTCATTCTCAAAGGGAATCGAACCTGGGTTTCCCACTCAATTGAGGAGCCCAGTGGCCAGGTGGGCTAAGTCACCTGGTTAAATGCATCTATAAGATTAAGTACGTTGGATGCAAAAAAAAATTCTTCATCGTCCAACAATCACTTAATTACTCAAGTTAACATTATACTTTACTCACAATCAATTATTTTATTCATAAATGGACTTAATCTACGTTTCGTATAACATGTTTCAACCCTTTGAGCACACTTTTTATGGACAGAGGGAGTATTTTAGTAAAAAATAAATACATTTTTATGATTAAATTACCAATTAATATTTAAAAGATTACTTATAATCTATAATTGGAAGTGATTTTGAGAAATAAACAATAATAAAATAACAAAATATAGCAATACTAATGACTTCCGTGCAACGCACGGGCATTAAAAAAACTAGTAAAAAAAAACGGATGAAAAACTACACACAGTTTTACAGCATCACGTGCAATCTTATTTTATTTTAAAGCAATTTTTTTATTTTTTATAGATAAGAAACAGTTTAACTGTCCTTTGTATAGATGGTACTCCTTTTTTTATCGAGATTAAATGACAAAGTAATAATATTTGTGTAAATTATAAGAGATAAAATCTAATTTAATCTATTTAATAAGGCATTAGGATTATTTTATGTATATTTATTTTAATATTATGGAATATGAATGAAGAATTATGAGGTGTGTTTAGTAGTTCACTTTCGATAAATATTTAAACAAAAATGAGACATATGTAATTTAAAGTTAAAAAAATTAATTTGATATCTTAAATTCTATTCATTTAATACGCTAAAAAAAATAAAAATTCTATTCATTTAGTACGTAACTATTCTTTAGCTTGTACGTAATACTTATTTCAGCTTGGTGACGGAAATTCAACATTATATCTTCCCACCATTCATCAATTTTATGTTTGATGTTTTTGGCATAAATTTTAAAAAAAAAGTAGATAAAATAAATAAAGTAAGTGTATTATGAAGTATTGTAAAATTTATTTATTAATAAAGTGGTAAATGGTGAGTGAAAATAAAATGACATTTGAGGTAATTAAATGATGGTTAGAGGATAAATATAAAATTTTTTTTTCATAAATAGAGTGTGAATAAAATTGATGGACGAACAAATAAGACATGTGTGCATAAAATTGGTGGACATAGTGAATATTAATTATTTTTTTGGTTGAATTTATAATTTGTTTATTTTAAAGTTGGAAACACTAGTTCTTTGTTGTATCACTGTATGCATGATAATTTGTCAAAAATCGCATCATTCTTTTGGTAATTTTAATAACTTTGGAATGATTGGTTTTTTTTTTTTTTTTCCGTTGTACTATAATTTAATTTATTCGGGGTTCATTTCGTTGGCTGTATATATGGTCCATCTATGAAAAAAATGACATCATATCCATTCGTGCGAAAATGTGTGTACTTTCTAATAAATTACTAATAATCTTGGCAAAACGTAATTTCCAAACTTAGGCGTGGGCAATTTTGGAAATTTGAATGACTATATATACTGCATCAAACTCCCTTACAAAAAAATGAAGATAAGAGGCAAGAGAGAGAGGAATTCTTCAAGGGTGGTTGCCCTCTCTGTTTGCCGATGATTTTCCTTTCAAAATCAACAACCCTTCCGTAATGGATTTCAGAGCTAATGGATCTAGCAGGGAGAATCCGACCCGTATCTTGGCGGGGCGACCCGGCTGTGCTGCGATTCGTCACACGCAACCGGTGATTTGCAGCCATGGCGCGGCGGATTTCCCTTTGCTTCAACAGATCTGAGCCTTCAGCATGTTTTTTGGCTTCGATCGTGGCAAATTCTTGTTCAATCCATCACTCAATGATCAATTATTACCGCGGGTTGAAAATATCGCTATTACGCTGTGCCAAACAGTCCTTATGCAGTAAAACCTCCATAAATTAATAGCAAAGGTGAACAGTGAGCTAGAATTTGTCGGATCTATCGCGCTCAGCCAAACGGCCCATTATCTTTCTTGCTTGCAAACTATGTGTGCCTCTATTATTCGAGGCTGTGATGATTTGTCTTTGTTCTTCAGATTTAATGATGATGGCTTTGGGGGAAATCGAGTCGTGTATCTTGGCGGGTCGACCTTGGTGCGCGTGCTTTGTCACGTGCTACATGGTTTGCAGCCGTGGTGCGGTTGGACTTCCTTCCTCTTTGCCTGCTGATCCTTTACACAGATCTGAGCCTCAATTCGAATTTCTTCTGTTTTTTCTTTTTTTTTTCTTTTTTTTTTTTGGCCTTTTGGCGTTGGGTTTTTATTTTGACAAAAGTTGAGTGTTGGATTTATTATGTTACATTTTGTCAATTTTGATTGTTCTCGAAAAAAGAAAAATAATTTATATTGATATCTCTCAATATACAAAAATAATTTTAATCACATAAATTAATGTTTTTCAGCATATAAATTAATATTTGTTTGCCTTTGTCTACCCAATGTTTTTCTAGCAAATTAAGCAAAACTGGGTGGATTGGAAGATTTAGTACAATATTATACGGGAGATGGGGGAGAGGGTGAGGTTTTGGGTAGATCCTAGGTTAACCTGTCCCGAGCGAAATCCGGTGAGGCAGAAATATTCCGGTAGGTGGTTAGGTCGTTCCCGGTCGGGGAATGCTAGAAACGGCGGCAGCAACGTTTAGTTTATCTTCAATGAGAGAGATTCAAAATCTTTCATTTTTCGTAATTTTCCGGAAAACTGTAGCTTGGATTTTTTGCGGTCAACTTTCAGTGAAGTAGGGGAGGTGATTGACCTCTTCTGTCCGAAAAAGAGGGATAAGGCGGGGAAGGCATTTGGGTTTGTGAGATTCAGAAGCGGACAAGTGAAAGATATCAACAGGGCACTCGAGAAACTCAACAATCTGTGGATTGGAAGCTTTAAGATCAGAGTCTACTGGCCCAAGTATGACAGGAATCAAACAGAGCACGTTCCTACACTTGCAAAACCCTTTGATGCAGGAATGGGATTGAGACAGCCAGATAAATCATTCAAAGAGGCTGCTACAAGGACAAAACCAACAGTCGAAGGAGGATGAACAGACCATAAGGACAACCCTAGCAAAGAACGCCGCAACACCGTTTGAGTTCTCAACACTGCAATCTGAACGCGACTGGTTAAAATCATGTTGGCTGGGGGCTATTAAGGATAGGTTCTCATGGGAGGAGAATCGGGGACGAGATTCGAAGCGAATGCGGGACTAGCATGAAAATACGATACTTGGGAGACGAAGCGGTACTTATCCAAAACATGAAGTCGAAACGGAAATGGATGAATGGTTCTCATACTGGTTCGATTGGTTCCGACCATGGAGGGTAGAAGACGTTTGCCATAGAAGGAAGATATGGACCCGTTGGAAGGGGATACCAGCACACACTTGGAGCCAACGATTCTTCACGATAGCAAGTGGGAAAATAGGAGTTTTTCTTAAGTTAGATCAGTCCACTTCAAATAAAGATTCGATGGAGGTGGCAAGAGTGTTGATTGCGGCCTCCTTCAACCAGGAAATCAATTGTTCTTTCCCGGTGAAGATTGGTAATAGGGTGTATACGATAAGGATCGTGGAGGAACTTCCTAGTTATTTTCAGGAGGTACAAAATCACACGAAGTTTTCGAGGGAAGCCTCAGATTGGTCTAGCGAAGATGACGAACGGATGAGTGTAGGCCCAGCGGCGGCGGAGATAATTGGGGATGTAGATACCGAGCAGTCGGACGGCGAGTGGGAAATGTGTAGAGGTGGCCGGAACCCTAGAACGCTTCCCGAGAAAGTGGGGCCAGATATTATGACAAAAAATGGCTTCCAAGTTCTTGGAGATTCCAAAAGTCTAAATCATCCCGAGAAAACGGCGGACAATGATGAGGGTGGACCCCGCAAAGACACGACAAATTCAAATAGAGAAGTTCAGTTGGAGAATAGAGTGGGACCAGTTAATTCGCCCCCTGAAACGGGCGATTTTGGGCCTACTAGTGAGCCCACTTCACCTCAACCTGCGATAGCCCAATCTGAAGGCATAAAGAGGAGGGCCCAAAGTGGGATGAATGGGATGGGCCATCCGGGTCCAGAGGATTTAATTCCACCAGAGGAAAACAACAATGCACTCACAAGCCCAAGCCCAATGCAATCACAAAGTCAAAATTCACCGGGCAAATCCAACAGCGGGCCCTCGGCTCAGTTGGGGTCAAAATCCCTAGTTCCGTCCATACGCCTGAATCAGTTTCGCCCTAAACGAGATTCGCGAAATCTTTCCAATAAAGTGAGACAAGGTCTGTTGGGAAATTTGTATTTAGTTTTGATGGAAGTTCCAAAACAGTTTGTAATAGGACCCGGTCGGACACATTAAATACCGTGATGTCTTAGAATCAAGTTAGGATGACCAGCTGAAATGTATAGATAGCTGATGTACAAGGTAGGTCACATATTGAGGGGGAACTCAATATGTATAGGTCAGGTCAGTTAGTCGAATGATCAGTTAATCAGATGATCAGGTGAAGACATAAACGATAGCTTCGAAGACTTGAAGATCGAAAGACTACCGGAAGATCAAGATCGGACGGAAGACCTACATCGATCGAGTCTACGCTAGTTGAAGCTAAAAGACAATGGCATCGAAGACTTTATCGAAGTAGGGTAGTGGTCATTTAACTAATCGTCACCACACCGGGTGTCAACTAATGTTTCACCAAGTCATACATTGTTGATCCGAACAAGAAGAATGTCAACTTTAGTTGGTGAACAAACTCGACATCTTTCAGACTTGTTAATCAATAAGAACAAGACATGTATGACCGAAATGACATCAATGGGATTTCATTTGCGATAGTCAAATGGCTAGAAAAAATGACATACACGCTTTTCGCCATGCCGTTCTCGGAAGACGTCACATCAAATCCGCAAACCTACCAAATATGGCAGGAATTCAAATTACTCTCAAATGGCTCTTTGATTTCGAGAGGTCTATAAATATGAGATTACTCTTGAGTGATATATCTGAAATTATCAAGAAGCTCATACTCTAGCCAAATTTCCGCACGAAAGAACACAACCTTGAAGATTATTTTTCTAAGTGTTCATCCCATAGTTCTTAAAGACGTAAATCTTACCCTCTAGTTGTTGAAAGTTACTTAAATACTAGGAACGATTTCAAAGTTGGAACAAACAACAAATCTTACCCAAAACCCAAAGTTAGGTTAAGTTTGTTTAGCAAGATTTCATACTAGAGTTTCTAGTTCTGATTTCTGGGATCGGTTGAGTGAGAACTCTATAAATATCTGTTGGTGTAATGTGTTGGACTAACACAATAATCTAAGTCAAGTTGGTTAAGTCGGTTAAGTTGGTGCTCCTTGTAATAGGGAAGGATGGACGTAGGACTGGTTGTCCGAACCACTATAAATCTTGTGTGCATTTACCTGTTTGATTAACTACTTCACACTATTGCACACAACTTGATTAAATCTGCATACATATTCTGAGTTAGGATCAGCTAGCACCAAGCTACTAATCTGATCAAATTGACTCCATAGTCATCTGATTGAAAACAACCTCGGAATCTGATTTGTTATAAACTAGTTTTTCACATGGGTATAAACTAGCTTCCGCACAATCAGTTAAATTGATAGATACCGAATCGACCGCCTCGACGATCAATAAGTTGGATATCGATCCCAAACCGATTCACCAAGACTCGATCAGAGGCAAACCGCAATCGGAGGGACGATCTGCGACTAAAAAGTTTTTCAGAAGTCTATTCACCCCTCCCCTCTAGACTTTTGCCCTCACGAAACCTGTTCGGGACCTACAAGTGGTATCAGAGCAGTGGTTCTACAGATCACTGGCTTTGAATATCATTGGTTCTTGTGGAAGAACCTTTGTGGTCACTTGAACTGATCTTGAAAAACCTTTTTCAAATCTCATTCGTTTTCAAACTCACGATCAGCATGGATAATACTTCGGGTATGTATCATGATTTGCCTAAATTTTCCATTGATGAGTATGCAGACTGGACGATATACATGAGCAACCATCTGGGATCAATAAGCAACATGATGATGGAAGTTCTTGAACGAGGACCCATCATCATCTATCATGACAACCCAGCTGTTGGAGGTGATCCAGATTTTGCAGTTGGAAGTCTTATCAGAAAGAGTCCCGCTTACGATGGATCTTGAAGAGAGAAAGTTGTACACTCTGGATACGATAGCCAGGCATATAATCATGAAGACCATGGACAAAATAACCAGAGAAAAGATAAAATATCTCAAGACAGCCAAACAGATGTGGGATTCGCTTGCTAAATGTGTGAAGGAAATGATCTGATTAAAGATAGCAGACTGCAAGCTGAACTGGTGAAATTCGAGAAACTTAAGATGCTACCAAATGAAACCATCAATGAGCTCGATGGAAGAATCACCATGTCAGTCAACAAGTTACGGGAACTTGGACGAGAAATGTCAGATAAAGACATCAATTACAAGATCTTGAGATCTCTGACCAAGAAGTGGGATATGAAAGTCACTGTAATAAAGGATTGTCAAGATATTGCCAAGATGAAGCCAAACAACCTGTTCCTGAGTCTTAAAGCCCATGAGTTCGATCTGATCGAAAGAGGGCAAGAAGAAGAACGAGTCGCTTCTTTGAAGCCACACCGCCACATCAAAAATCAACAGATCCAATCCAAAACCCAAAGAAAGAACTCAAAGTCTATTGAACTGTTGGAACTATTATAAGGTTAAAATCGAGCAGATTGCCTTGCTAACCAGAAAACTTGAAAAATCTAACATTCAACTTGGTAAGTATCACAGATTTTACAGGGATTATCAAAACAACAAAGGAAGAGATAGGAGGCTAGCTGACAGATCTCCAGAAAGGACCAGATTTGATTACCAAAGAGATGATCACAGAAAGGATCGCAGAGAAGATAAGAAAAGAGATGATCGGTCTGATGAAAGAAGAGACAACAAATGGAGAGAAGAAATTTCGACATAATCGACGGGTAAGTCACCGACAGATTCTACTGATTTTAATGACTCACCTGGCAGAAGAAGTTCCGTGGATCGTGGAGCTTGTTTCAACTGTGAGAAACCAGGTCATTACAGCGCAGATTGCCTAGACCTGACTCCAAAAGAAAGAGAAGAGAAGCGGAACAGAAGAGAGCAACGCTATAGAGACAGGAAAGCCATGGTTGCTGATACATCAGAAATTGATGATTCTTATCTGCCTTCTGAGGATTCTGGCTACTCATCAGTAGAGGACTTTTGTCTGATAAGCAACGCTGATAATTTCTACCACTACGATGATCTGATATTCTCTTCTGATGATGAAATCTGTCTGATGGCTAAGGAGGAAGACCATCTGAGGTAACCTCTAAACCTTATGCTCTTCCAGTTTCCACATCAGCTATAATTAGCACACCTGCTGGAGTGATTGACTTGCAGCTCTATTTTGAGCAATTGCTTGATGATCTCTCTAATGCAGTAGACACTTATACGATAGTGGAAGCCAAAAATGATAAGCTAAGGATTAAAAATACTCAGCTTGTTAAGGAAAATGATGTCAAGAAACGGTGATCTAAAATCACCAAGTCGCTAGAAGATAATCAAGAATCGAAAGTTTCGAAAGTTAATTCTTCTAATCAGGAGAAGCAGATTAAGGAACAACTAACTATCAATAAACAGCAAGCTGATGATTTTAAAATCTTACAAGCTAAGTTTGATGAACTCTTCCGACTACATGAGAGTCTAAAATTAACTGAGGATAGTTTACGTAAGAAAATACAAGTTTTCACAAAATCTTCGAAAACCGTTCAGGATATGAACAACTATTTTCGAACGACAACTAATAAGAAGGGAATTGGGTATGAAAACCCTTCTACATCCTCAAAAGCCCCGTCTGGTTCACTTCAAAAAGGTGTAATCAAACGAGTTTCTGATATAGATACACATAAAGCAAAATATGTATCTGATAAGGGAAAGAGACCTGCTGAACAAGTAAGGCAAGTGCCAAATTAGAAAGGGAACGAAAATGAACCCCAACTTATTAAACATCAGCCGAGGAATCAATAGAAGAACCTAGTTCTTCTAAAGAGACCTCAACCTGATCAGCAGATTAGGTATTAGAAAAGACAACCTGTCAAAGGGAAATCTAATCTGAAACCTAATCGTGGTCACCGCCTAACAAGCAAGCTAAAGGTAAACTACTAAGACCATTTATGCCAAAAAAGATATGAATCTTTTAATGGTAGCAATCGTACCTACCCTTACAATCGAAACCTAGGTCGCCAGACTTTGAGCCCCATTTGGGTTAAAAAGAAGACAAACCGCAAGGAAAAATCCCAAGTCTTCGATTCACTCAAGGCTCATGACAAATAATCATCTCGATCATAATGCATATGAAGAGATGTATGATTATGTAGATGTTTATGGGAGACAAATCGGGCTTCTTCGATCTATCGATTACAATAGAAGTACCTGTTTGTATGGATCCCTAAAAACCAACTCTAACCCTCAGGACCCAATCCAAAAGGGGTACCTAAAGCCTGACTTGATTGCAGGTTCGCGTGGGTTTGGCCAACAAATGAGGTGTACAAGAAACTATCTGGTACATCGATAGTAGATGCTCAAGGCACATGACTGGAAGCAAACATCTCCTTAGCTCTTACACAGAACAAGAAGGTCCACGTGTACTCTTTGGTGATGATAACTTTGGTTTCTGGGAGGATTCGTAACCTTAGAGAAATGATGATGTCAGAGTTTGAGTCTCGTATGTCGAAGGTTTAAAGCATAACCTGTTATCAATTTCACAATTCTGCGACAACGGATTCAGTGTTGAGTTCTCGACTGATTAGTGTACTATAAGGAATCAAGCTACTCAACAGATCTTGTTAACTAGTTCAAGGAAAGGTACGATTTATACAGCAGATTGGAACAGTTGTACAAGAAATGCATGCCTGATTGTTAAGAGTTCCAAAAGTAGCAGTTGGCTTTGGCACAAAAGAATGAGTCATCTGAACTCTTAACAAGATAGCAAGGATGTATTTGGTTGAGGGACTTCCGAATGAGGTATTCTCTAAGGATCAGACATGTGTCGCATGTAAGAAGGGAAAACAGGTTAAAGCCTCATTCAAGGGAATCACTGGACCAACATCCAGTAGAGTTTTACAACTGCTCCATATGGATTTATTTGGACCCGATTTACCCGGTCGATCTCGGTGGACACAAATATACTCCGTAATCGTGGATGATTATTCCAAGTTTACGGGTTGTATTCTTGTATAAGAAGAATGAGACAACAACAAAGATACCGAGGCGCTCAAGAAACTACAAAAGCGAAAAAAGGGTGTCAAGATATAGTGAAAATCGGATCGGATAAAGGTACATAATTTACGAACTCTTTTATTACCGATTTTTTGCACTAATGTTTGGTATACAACATGAGACATCACCGCAAGAACGCCACAATGAGAATGGTGTAGCGTAAGCGAAGAAAAGCAGAACACTCAAAAGGAAGTTCGCTCAAGACTATGTTGGTGAACATGCAACATCAAGCCGTTTTTTGGGCGAAGCCATCAATACTGCATGCCACACTCAGAACAGATGCTCCCTGACTAAGGCTCACTACAAAACACCCTATGAACCGTGGAAGGGCAGAAAACCTCGTGTTTCTTACTTCAATGTTTTTGGGTGCAAGTGTTTCATACACAACAATGGGAAGAGTCAGTTGAAGACTTTTGAGGCCAAGTCAGATGAGGGTATATTCTTAGGATATTCCTCATCCAAAGAAGGTTTCGGGGGTTTACAACAAAGTAACCCTAGTTGTGGAAGAAACACCTCATGTGATCTTTGATGAAACATCTTCTGAACAAGAGAAATCTGCCTCAGAACAAGAAGTACCAGATCAACCGGTACCTGATGCACAGAAAATGGATCAGCTAAGTATTAAGGGAAAAGGATCAGAACACGTAACAGTGTATATTCCAGATCCTGCTGATTCACCAGGTCAATCAGACCCTAAGGTACGTCTGTTGTCAATAAAAAGTTGGTACAACCGAGATAAAGATCAATCGAACCATCCGTTTGGGGAACACCTGAAGTTCCTACGGACAGACATCAGCGCATGATGAGTCCAACATCAGCTAAGACTTGTCCATGTCAAGTGGATCATAATTCTGCACCACTCTCAATCACTAGTAATGAACTACTATCAGAAGAGGATGATGTTCTCCAAACAGATGTAAATCAGAAAAGAAGGAACTGGGTAACCAGTCATCCAACTGATCTGATCATCGGAGACCCATCTGATAGAGTCAAAACTAGACATCAGATTAGTGAAGTGCCATGTATTGTTGTTATTTGTCTTTGAAGGAACCAACTGAAGTAGATGAAGCTCTACAAGATGCAAACTGGATTTTAGCCATGCAAGAAGAACTGGAACAGTTTGAAAGGAATCAGGTTTGGAAACTGGTGGACAAACCAACCTATCAAGATGTGATTGGCATAAAGTGGGTATTCAAGAACAAGAGAGATGAGAATAATGTCATAACCAGAAATAAGGCAAGACTTGTTGCTAAGGGGTATTCACAATCAGAAGGAATTGATTATGATGAGACCTTTTGCGATCGCTTCGCTTCGAAGCCATTTAATTTTATTTTTGGCATATCTTTACCCGCAGAGGGTTTATTGTGTATCAAATGGATGTAAAGAGTGCATTTTTAAATGGGGTACTAGCTGAGGAAGTTTATGTTGAACAACCTCCAGGCTTTGAAAAAAGGCGACGGATGTCTGGATTTAAGAAAAAAACTCTTTATGGTTCAAACAGCTCTCCTCGAGCTTGGTATGGTACACTCTCTCAGTTCTTGATAGACAGTGGTTTCACTAAATGAATAGTGGACAAAATCTTATTCATAATAGAAGATGAAGAAGATATTCTGATGGTTCAGATTTATGTGAACGACATCATCTTCGGATCTCTCAACAAGAGTTTATGTGAAAAATTCAGCAAGCTGATGCAAGGAAAGTTCGAGATGTCCATGATGGGTTAGATGAGTTACTTTCTGGGTTTACAAGTTAAGCAAAGTACAGAAGGGATATTCATACGCCAAAAAAGTACACTAGGAGTTTATTGGCTAAGTTTGGAGTTCAAAAATGTAAGGAAGCCAGAATTCCTATGATGAGTGGATTCAAGATGGATCAAGATGAGGATGGTCAGAAAACTAATCGAGGAAAGAATATAGGGCTCTCATTGGATCTTTTACTATACCGATTTGCCCGGCAGACCCGGATATCACTTTTTGCAAGTAGGTGTATGTGCGGATTTCGAGCAAATCCAATGCAAAGCCACACGGAAGCGACTAAGCGGATTCTTAAGTATCTGAAGGACGATAAACCTTGGTTTATTTTACCCATCGATGATAATCTAGAGCTTAGTGGGTATTACGATTTCGACACGGAGGTTGCGAAATTGACAGAAGTCAACCTCGGTACATGTCGGTTTTTAGGTAGTAAACCGATCTCGTGGTTTTCAAAAAGCGGAACATCGATTTCGACATCTACTATTGAAGCGAGAATATATGGTTTGTAGGAAGCGGTTGTTCCCCAAATCGCTCGCTAAAAGTCGAGCCGAGGATTATAACATTGTAGCTAAGAACGTACCTATATTCGTCGCGACAAAGAATGGTGTTATTGCAATCACTCGTAATTTCGTTTCTACATACAAGATGCAAGCATGTGGATGTCGAGACACCATTTTATAAGAGGTCATGTTGAAAGAAGAATATCGTAATGGAAAAGATCCATCCGATAAACAAAAAAGTCGATATTTTAACCAAGCCACTAATTTGAGATCGATTGAGAGAATTATGCAATGAAAGCTAGGGCTTCGGATCTTGGAGAAAAACACACGAAATGTTTGGTGGATCGATCTCGAGAACTAACAAGTTAAGAGACTAACCAGGTTAAGAGGAATCAGTTGAGTTAGGTATCTCAACTGATCAGAAGATCAGACAAGGAACTGATCAGATTAAGACATAACAGATTAAGGGGGAACTGATCAGATTGGAAGGTTATACTTTATAAGTCAATTAAGTTATGTTCAACAAGCAAGTTGTATAAGTTTAAGGCTACAAATCGCATAAGTAAGTAGAAACAACACAACAATGAAATAATAGAACTGTTCATTGATAAGGACCCAGAGGTCAGATTTACATTACAAGTTACAAGTACAAAAGGACCCGGAGGTCAGTACATAAACTTTAAACCATAAACCCTAAGCCTAACCCTAGAAAGGGGGGGAGAGAGGCTTTAAAGATTTTAGAGCCTGATGCTCCCATTTTCCCCCAACCCTAAAAGGGGTGTGAGAGACTTTGAAATAATCTTAAGCCACCCTCAGAGCTTCGGAGTGAGGAGCGAGAGCGGCCTTGAACGATTTCTAAGCAAGGAGCCCCTAGTCCTAAAATCAATGGGCTCTCCAGCTATTAAATGGGACACAAGTGCCAAAGATGTGGTCCAAAGACCATATGGCCACAAGTGTCACATGCAAATATTGAGTTTGATATACGATGATCAACTGTTGTCTGATCAAAATCGGATACCAAACTCATGTTTTGTATTAGACTGAGTTTGTTGATGCTAATTCTGTCATCTCCATAGGCACACAAGGTGCATACGGTTAGGAGAAGTGTCTTCTCATTTGCTATAGTAGATCCGCCGCCTCGGTGATAGAGAAGCTTGGCAATAATTGTATGTGTAATCTTTGATGATGATGAAAGCAGTAATAAGGGACACACAGGGTTGATTTGAGAAGCTGAAATCATTTGAGAATGGTTATAGGTTTTTGCCGGAAGTTTCACCGGAAATAAGGGTTCATCGGAAAACATGGAGTATAAGCTAAATAAAGAAGATGAATGATTTATGTTGTGTTGTTTGCCTAAAACCCCAGATCTATTTATAGAAGAAAAGCAGGGGTATAGGTGCAAATTTAATTTCTCAAGACCCTTAGGAGAAATTTGCACCGCAAGGACAGCGCGTAAGAAACACGCGACTGATGGTTGGATGAGTTGACGGTGTGAATTATCACAACGTATCCGTACCATCATTACGAAGTGTCAAATCACGCCTACTTAGGAAATCGAGATGACTCTTCGATTCCTCAAGAACTAAGTTCTGGCAGGAGCGCACATTCCAAGACTTGACCTAGGTCAAGAGTGGATCAGGATGGATCCGAAGAAAACTGATAAGATAAGAAGGATCAGTTGGATATGGTATCTCAACTGATCAGAAAGGATCAGTCAAAGAGTTGTTCAGAGATAACAGTTGAAAAGGGAACGTCACCTGATCAGCTTGGCTCATCAGAAAACTGATCAGATAAGTGGGACATTGTTGGGAAATACTATGGTTTAGGCAACCATAAGTAAGGTCAACAGTAATCAGGTCAACCAGATAAGATCAACAGTGGTAACTGACTGATTACAATATCAGTCAGTCAGATACGTTTTCTTATTTATCTTCATACCTATTCTATATTAGCTATTACTGTTCTCATTACTTTATGATGTCATGCCTGCAAATATTAAATGCGGACGCGGGACTTGCGTATTAAATGCATTTTTTTCGAACCTTCAAGTCCAAAAGTCTGTCGGTTTAAAACCTTAACCGCACGATTTAATTACTCTTCAACCACTTTAATCTTGACCGTCCACTTAAATCAAGGACACTCAAGTACCTTAAAAAATAATCGTGCAAAATGTTTCCCTCCCATCTTTTAAAATCCTAAATACCTTTTCTCTTAAAATCTTTCGCATTTCATACTTTCTAAAACCGCAAATTTCAGTTCCTGAAAATTCTCTCAAACATTCAAAATATTCAAGCGATTAATCTATCTTCCAAAACTCTCATATCGCTTTTCTGGTAACTTACTCATCTTGTTTTTTTTAATAACATATAATGATCAGTGTATAGAAATTGTGTGTATTAGTGTTAATCATGATCAAATGGAATTTTAAATCAGTCATTGTCATTTCTATATGCATCATAAACTATATGCATATTGGGGATAGATATTCATGTGTATTAATTCGAAAAATTACTCTTTTATGAATAAAAATGTGTGATTGATTATGTTGTTTCACATAGGACTCACTTTGTATGCTTGTTTATGATTTCAGAAAATGGAATCGTCAATAGTGCTATCGTAAACTTGTGACTATGCCTCTATGCTCAAAAATGTCATTGATGAAAAGTATGTCATTTTCAATACCACAAATGATCAAGAATCAAGGGAGATACTCGAATGCTTAAGAGCCTGTGGACTTGATCAATTTTGCTATCGCCATCAGGAAACTGTCCATGTGTTTGAATCATTGGAATTCTTGAGAAGACTAAAGGAGACTGACAAAGAACTATTCTCATTCGTTGGAAGGACCAGGATCGATGTCTCCAACGATGATCTCAGAAGAATCTTTGGTCTTCAAATGGGCAAGAAATACCCTGATGAGTTCACTGCTGGAATGTCAGATAAGGAGTATCTGCAGAAAGTGTTGTTGAGACCTGGGAACATCAATCAGCTCACACATGTCAAAGTTCCCTACCTCCGAAGGAAGTATAGACTGTTTTTCGAAATTATCTCGAAAGTCATTCTTGGGATCTCTTTCAGCCCAGATGCTCTAACCCAGCAAAAGCAGCATGTTATGGCCGCAATCATTGAGAAGGCCCTAGATATGAACTAGATGGGGTTATTCAAGCATCGTTTGCTGCAGGAAACTGATAAGTTTGACACAGATGAAGAAAATCGAGTGAAGCTGACCAAAAATATCAGTAATATTCACAAGGTGCCTATAATTTTGGCTGATAAGCTTCCCAGTGACTATCCTTGGTCACAAAATGGGCGGAAGCAATATGTGGAGAAATTCAAAGCCTTGCTTTACAAGGATGAGGCACTATCTGGATTATCTGATGATGATCTAACACCATATGTGCCGAAGCCTAAAAATCCTGAAGGCAAAGCTCCATCTAAGAGAGGAACGAGAAAGAGGAAGCAGGCTGTGAGTAAGCCTTCTGATGCAGGTGCGAAACGTCAGAAAACACTTACTACAATGCTGCCTAAGAAGGATGGTATGCCTTCTGGAGGTCTTCAAGATGAAGGAAGTGATGTTGAAATTCTGGAATCAGGCGAAGATCAACCTGAAGAATCAGGTCGAGAGTTAATGCTGGTGGAAAACCCAGTTCAGGTGGAAACCCGTGGAGCTGATGTACAACCTGAAGAGAATCAGTCTGATTCTGAACCATCAGACTCAGCTCACATAAGTTCTCTTTTCAGAGGGCATGAAACCACCTACTGCCCCACTTCACCCACCTCATCTTCAAAATCACCTTCACCTGAACCCTTAACCAGAAAAACTTCACCCTCACCCGAACCATCAACCAGACAACCACCTTCAACTGAACCTTCCACCGGGAAATTGTTTACCCCTTCTCCCTCTCGAACCCCCTCTTCCAAAATAACTTCAACCACATCAGAACCACAACCCGATCAACCTTCAATCAGTCAACCAGAAAACCCTCCATCCCCTCCCGAATATTCACAGTTAAATCCACCTATTTCGGAAGCTGTTCAGGAACCTGTTCAAGAAATCATTCAGAACTTGTTCCAACACCTGTTCTGGAACTCGCTCAGGAGGAGCAAGATGTTGCTGAGATCAAAGACATGTATGTCTCCATGTCTTACAATCCCTTCAACAAGAGGACCCTCCTTGAATCACCTGTACAAGAACACTCTACGGTGTATTTTCTACGGGGACAGGTGAATGCCTATCTGGACGAGCACTTTCCTGAACTCATCGATCATATTGGGATCAGACAGCAGATGGAGGAGATAATCTTCTGGAGGAACATCAGACTCAAGGATATTGAAGACTTCCTAATTTTAATGAATGCCTTGGAGTCTGATTACTTTGTTGACCTGGAGAAGAAGGCGAAGCGAGAATTTGGTGTATCAAGTAGCAGTAAGAATTCAAGCTCTGAGATAGGGATGCTTCACGGTTCCGGAACAGGCGGTTCCGGTTCGAACCAATGGTTCCAAAATTTTCGGAGGTGGGAAAGGAACCCAACCGTGGTCAAAGGCGGTTTCGGTTGGGTTCGAAAACCCTTGGGATTCTTTTTTTTTTTTTAATTTTTTTTTTCTTGATTTTTTGGATCTAAAATTTGAAAGAATGTAGATGAGAAATTTAATTATTGTATTATTGTTAATATGAGAATTTAAATTAAAGATTACATTACAATAATTAAAAGTTAAAACATAACAATAACATTAGTACAATACCAAAATGCAAGCAACAATGGTAAATTAGTAAGACTAGTCTAGTAGAATTAAATTTCATCACCATTTGGACCATTTCCAATTTTCCATGTCAAATTGACTCATGTCTCGGATGCTTTAATTGTATATGTTTAACCAAAGCTCCATATCCTCCTCCACGACGAAAAGGATAAACTTTGTTACAATGATTACAATGAAGTTTTATTTCGTTAGGATTTACCCCATAGCCATTTGACATATTTGAATTGATTCTATAGTGAACCGTAAATAGAGAAGATTGAAGAATATGTTGTGGGATCGGAATATTAGTAGGTGTTGGTGGTGGTGGTGGTGGAGTGTTTTCATCGGAAGTTATTGTTGATGAAGAAGAAGAAGCCATTTTTTGCTTAAGAAAATTGTATGAGTTTTTTGAGTTTGATGTGTGGGAATTTATAGAAGGATGATAAAGAATAAGAATAAAAAATAAAAAGTAAAAAACAATAACTAAAAAACAAAAACTAAAAAACAAAAAGAATAGCTTAGAATCTTAGTCTCTTGACTTGACTATTGAGTATTGACTATTTGACTCTTGAAAACAATGAAAAAATGAAGATGAAAACTTGAATAAATTAAATCAACTAACAATAATTTTGAATTAATTGAATTGTTGCAGTATTAAGTATGAACTAAGTATCTTGAATTCTAACATTCTAAGAAATACACTTAGAAATAATTGAATGAACTATTATAAAATACAAAATACAAAATACAAAATAAAAAAAAAATAAAAATCGGCGGTTCGTGATTCCAGAAATGATGGAACCGGAACCGAACCACGTATCTTACGGTTTCGGTTCGGTTCCAAAACCGGAATCGTGGAACCGAAAGTTCAGGAAATTGGACATTGTTATTGTTAATATGAGGATTTAAATTGAAGATTACATTAATAATTGAACTATTATAAATTAGTAGCCTATTACAAAGTAATTGAACTATTACAAAATAGTAATTCTAACTTAAAATAAGCTAGTAATCTACTATTACAAATTAATTGAACTATTACAAATTTACAAATTACAAAGTGAACTATATCGAATTAGTAATTACAATTACAACTTAAAATTTTAAACTTTACAAAATAAATTTGGGGGAGGGGGGGATTTAAAGAAATTGGACTTGAGCTTAAATTTAAGAAATAAACTTAGAAATTCTAAGTTTGAAACTTAAAATTAAGTTGCCTACGTATCCAAATAGGAATCAAAGTCCACGTAGTTCTCTTACCTCAAACTTACCTCGTTGATTTGGATCGATTCGATTCTTCATGCATCACTTAGGTGGTAGTTTTTCTTGAGCTATCTTGATCATCATTATCAACAAATTCTTGACTTCTCTTTTCGGCTCTTACCCAATCATTTTGGTTTTCCACGTTTTCAACGGTCATATTCGATCTCGTTGCATCCAAAGTGTAGCCTCCCAAACTAAAAGCTTGTTCAAGCAAGAAGCGGTTGAGGGGAGATGCAAAAATTTCTCTTGCTAGCATTGACAATATTGGATAGATATTTTTCATCCTCGACCACCACTTTAGTATATTAAAAGTAGCGTTGTCTTCATCTTCATCAAGCCGAACAAATGAAGAGGATAAATAATGATCAAGTTCGTAATAAGGGTTAAAAGTAGACCTTGGACGTTTTTGAGAACGTTCATCATAAAAACCTGTTAATATATCTTCTTCTTGACTCATAGAAGAGCCACCACCACCAAAATTTTCTTCAAAACCGGGACCACTGTATTCTCTAAATAAAGACATTAAAGTAACTTAAATTCGATTACCAATCTCTTCCGGATTAGGATATACATCATCTTCACCCATGACCATATGTCTATTAGGAAATAAATAATTATAATACATATTTAACATCATTATTAATCCATCCAATCTTACTCTAGGATCAAACACTTTAGCAACCAAGAATAGATGGGGAATATTTGTAAAATATTTTTTCCATTTTTGCATCATAGAGAAAGTAGCACCACTTAATAAAGGATTTGTAATATTTTCATTTAACACATGAACAACTTTAATACAATAATCAAGCGCTAAATTACACGTAGGATAATAAACACCGGATAACACTTTTGTGGAATCATTAAAAATTCCCAAAATTTTACACAAAGAAGTGCATGAATCCCAATATTGAGGATATAAACGAATACCACAATTTTCTTGAGTAAAAAATGTACATAAAGCGTCTTTATAATCCATAGACTCCTTTAACAATTTATACGTGGAATTCCAACGAGTTGACACATCAAGAGAAAATTTTTTGGGATGCATATTGTATGTTCTACAAAAAACTTTCCATTTTTTCAACAATTTTGAATGTCTCGACATATAATAAATAGCGGATCTAATAGGACCAACTTGTTCTTTCAAAGCATCTAAACCATCTTGAACACATAAATTTAAAATATGACACATACATCTAACATGAATTTTTTTTCCACCAAGATATGGTTGACAAATATTTGTAAGATCTTCAATAGTAGCCGTATTTGCACTAACATTATCAAAACCAATAGAAAATATTTTTTTAGTAAGAGCATACTCATTTAAAATATCATGCAATTTATCTATAATATTAACGGCATTGTGTTCCGTATCAAAATCTCTATAAGCAATCAATCTTTTGTTAAGAGTCCACGAATCATCAATCCAAGTGCATGTAACTCCTATATAACTATGCTTTTGAAAATTATCACTCCAAATATCCGCACATATACAAACTTTAACATTTAAATCGGCAAATAGATTAATCAAAGCATATTTATACTCATAAACAACTTTAGCAACATCACGAGTAGTAGTATGACGTGAAACTTTTTTTGCCGCGGGTTGAAGACCAAGGTTAACAAAATCATTCCAAAAGGGATTATCGGCAAATTGAAAAGGAAGGTGTTGTGTGCACACAAATTTAGCTAACAATTTTCTATATTTCATTTGATCAAATGTAAATAGAGAAGTGGGGTTACTTACCTCGCCTTGAACTCCACCACCGCCACCGGTTGACGTAAATCCACGAAGTTGTGCTTGGTTTGAACTAATTCCAACTCTATCCGGATGAATTTTTTTTTCAAATGCTTCTCGAATGTTCCATATCCTCCTCCTTTGACAAAAGAATATATTTTCTCACAATAGTTGCAATGAACTTTAATAGTACCATCCTCGTTGATCACTTTATTAAAGTGACGTGCAAAAATATCCGACTTAAGTTGAGCTCGACTTGGAGTTGGGGTTGGAGTTGGCTCGGCATTGGACTCGGTTGGGTGGTTTTGACTTTCTTGAGTAGGACGTCGTGGACCTTGTGGTATAGCATCATCTTCAAGAGGATTCTCATAACCGGGACCAAGTGTGGCCTCAATATCATCTAAACTCCACTCGATCGGTCTGCGGTGGTTGTGGAAGATTTAGCGGAAGAGGTGGAAGAAGCTTTGCCTTTACCCTTACCCTTGCTTTGATGGTTTGCCATAATAATAATATGTATGTAAGTGTATATGTAAATAATATATGTATGTAAGTGTAGTGTAATATAATATGTATGTAACTATGTAAGTGTAGTGTAATATACTAATATGTAGTATAGTACTATAGTAGTATACTAGTATTAGTATAGTGTAATATATAGTGTATATAATATATAGTGTAGTATAAATATAATATGTAGTGTATAGTATGATATATAGTTTAGTGATGTAATATGTAACTATGTAAGTAATGTAAATAATATGTAAATAATAAACTTTGAGAATTGAGTGAGAGTTGAGACTTGAGAGAGAGATGAATAAACTTTGGTGTGAATTTTGGAGTGGAATGAGTTGGTATTTATAGATGAAATATTGAAAAAAAAGGGTCAAAACCGCCGATTCGAACCGGAACCGGCGGTTCCTTCAACGACTCTTTGATCTCAGCCGTTGGATCTCAACGGCTCTTTAATCTGGGCCGTTGGATCTCAACGGCTATAATTTTCAAATTTTGGGGCGGTTCCGGTTTGAATCGGCGGTTTTGGTTCTGGTTTTGCTAGAACCGGAATCGAACCGTGGGATTTACGATTTCGGTTCGGTTCCGGAACCGCGGAACCGTGGAACCGGCGGTTCAAAAACCGGCGATTCCGATTCGAACCACCGGTTCCAGTTTTTTTTTAGCATGCCTAGCTACAAATGCTGATATCAGATGGCTGGTGCACCAGAAGCTGGGTATTTCTGAAGAAAAAGAAAGAGGTTATGATACTTATGCTTATATTGAGTATGAGCAACCTGCCGATGAACCAGGTATGGGTGCTGCAGATGAGACCCGACCCAAAGCGAGGTTTCAACATCCGGGTCGACCTTGTGCTAAGGTCGATATCCTAGATCCGATTTTGCGAAAATACAAGATGGGGTAAAAGCTTCAGTTGATACACAATTTCGACTCTTTGCCGCAACTGATGCGTAAATTTGAAGAAGCACAGAGCAACCCGATTGACAAAGAGAGGAGGTTAACTGTTGACCGGATCTCAAACCTAGTTGATGATAGAAGTGGAAGTTAATAAATGAGAAGATCACAAATACGCACGATTCTATTCTCGAATCCAGAATAAAACAAATTAACCCTCTTTCGACAAGATGAGGATCCAGATCGATATGCTTGGAGAGACGCAGGTTCTCTTGGAAAGTGTCTGGGGATCCTCGAACGGACCGATTCGTGGTTCCGACATTAGCGTAAAAAAAGATTTGATCAATCTATTACTCGGGCAAGAAAGTTATTGAATCTGGATTAAATAGGTTCCCGGAAATCGCAACTACTTCGCAAATGTTCAAATCACGGAGGAGATAATATGTCGGGCCAGCCTTGAATCTCAAAGTATCACACTTTTTAGATGCAACCAAAAAAAGGGGAAGGACAAGATAAAGAAAAACAGAGTCTGACGGAAAAAATTGCAGCAGATGGTAATCGTTGATTTACCCGGTGACCCATTCGGTTTACCTAAGGTCACCCTTTCGATGCCACTCCTTCGAAGTCACCCATTTCGAGATCGCTTCCCCTTCTTTGAACTAAAACAATTTGTGGATCAACACAGCAAGGAGATCGAGGCTCAGGGAAAATAAATCAATAAGCGTAAGAGCGTACGTCCTCAAGTTGTTGCCGTGGTGGACAAGATTGAATACTTTCGCCAATCGCATGTAAAATATTTGATCGAGGATCAAAGAAAAAGTCTCGAGTTGGCAAAGAAGCTGGAGAGAGAAGAAGACACTGCTGAAGAAAGACAACTGCGGAAAGGCAAGCAAGCTGAGAAGCAAATCAAGAAGCCAATCGTGACCCAGACTCAGTTGCAGACATCAGATGCTGCTAAAGAAGAACAACTGATGAGGCGTGGGGTCATTGAAGTAGCTATCAAGAAGAAGAAGCTTGCTGAAGCTGCCGGTCTGGACCGAAGATATGTCAAAAGGAAATCTAAGATGGCAGCAGATGCAGAAGAAGTAGATTGGGAAAAGAGATTTTTCCCTGCGGAAGTTGAAAGCATTCTGGTGGCCAGACGAGACTTGCTTCCTGAATGGACAAGGGTTAAAATCGATTGGCTGAGCGATGTCTACATTATTCAGAAGATACCAGAACATGCCGATCGTCGGTGAATTTGATCTTCGAAGTTTCAAAAATGGCTGGAGATCAAACACCCCAAATTCTTCAAAGTGGTGATGCATGAAGGAAAAATCATGTCATTAACTCCCTCTGCACCCAAATTTCAGACAATGATTCCACCACTTAGAGCTGATAACTCTCTTGACCCAATTGGATTCAAACAACTCTTTTATGATTTTGCTAAGAGAGGAGACATTATTGAGAGTGAAAGATTGGAGTCCTTGCTGCAGAGAATGTACAAGATTTTCAACATTCCAGAAAGTCTTCAGAAGTTTGCTTTTTGAAGGAATCAGAAGATGTCTTAGATCAGGTGAAATGTAAAATTTGTACATGTAATCGTCATCTCTTATATATAAAACAAGTTACCTTTCTGATCTTAAGACAACATCTCATTGTCTTCTGATTTCTGTTGTTTATGTTTTTACATTTCACATGGTTATCTGTTTTTCTGATTATATGTTTTGGTTCCATCAAAAAGGGGGAAATTATTGGGAAATTTGTATTTAGTTTTGATGGAAGTTCCAAAACAGTTTGTAATAGGACCAGTCAGACCTGTTAGCTGACTGATGTCTTAGAATCAGGTTAGGATGACCAACTGAAATGTATGGACAACTGATGTACAAGGTAGGTCACATATTGAGGGGGAACTCAATATGTATAGGTCAGGTCAGTTAATCGAATGATCAGTTAATCAGATGGTCAGGTGAAGACATGAAGCCAATAGCTCAGAAGACCTGAAGATCAGAAGACTACCAGAAGATCAAGATCCAGACCAGAAGACCTACATCAGTCGAGTCTGCTAGTTGAAGCTAAGACTGTTGGAGAATTAATTGCCCGGATCTATTCGGGATGAATATTTAAATACAAATTTAATTCTAACAATTATTACTAGCATGAATTAATCCTATATTAATTCAAATAATAATTCAACAACAAATCATGCATATAAACAGTTCACATAAATCCTATGCATGCGGAATTGCTACGGGTTTATGTGAACTAACCTCTCGGAGCGACAACCGTTGAGAAGATGGATCCCGTTCGCATGAACACACCAAAAAGCCTTCTCAAGTATTCCATTGCCCTTGTTCAACAATCCGGTGGAAGGAACTAGCGAACAATTTAACAAAAAGGAAAAATAAAATTATGTTGCACCACCTTTGTGGATTTCTAATTTTTCCAACACATGGAATTGCACACTCACAATTGAAGATTTTCGAAAATACACAACCTGTCGACGTTTCAAAATATTTGATATTTTATCGACGCTGATATTTTTCCGAAAAACCAATTTTCGTGTTCACCTGGGGATTAAACATTCATCCCCTATTTATAATGAAGGGGTGGTCGAAATTTTGGTGGAAATAAAGATGGGAAAATATTTTTCTTGATCTCCAAGAAATCTTGAATATATCTCATATATTATTTTCTCCATATTTAAAATATTCCACAAAAATCCCACTTCCTCTTGTTATGGATATTTTAAAAAATAAGGTCCAAGATTTCCAAGATTGTGATCTTCTTGAATCTATGAGATATTCTTGTATTCCAAGAATACATATCTTCCATAATATCTTTTCAAGAAAATCAAGAAAATCTTTCCTTCCTTATTTTCTTCATTATTTTCGAAAATTACAAGATAAATAGCCAAGTGGGAGATTTCTTGAATTTAATGAGATAAACTTGTATTCCAAGAATACTTATCCTCATTCCATAACAAAATTCAAATAAAATCTTTCTCCCTCTTTTATTTATCTATTTTCGAAAAATAGGAAAAATAGGCAACAATATTTTATTTTATTTTAAACACCTTTTTCAGTTATTGGACATTATGTTTGGGCTACTTGAGGGGCCTTTAAGAGAGTTAAGATTGGACATTCTAATGGACTTTGAATATCTAATATTGAGCCACAATATTATTCAAGCCCATAAATATTAATTAATCCCACTAAATAATTAATATTCAGACTATCCATCTTAACCCATATTATCAATTAATATGGCTCCCGGTTATTATTTCCCGTGTTTAAGATTATCTAGCCCATTAATTAATTCAAGCTACTGAAATAGCTTTTTATTAATTAATATCTTTTATCCTTGGTTAATGAACGGTTCAACATTATTATCCATACCAGAAACAAATTCCACTTGCAAGATTTGGTATGATAAATCTTATGAACCTCCCAAGGGGGCAAATCAAACGAAAGCGATTTCAAGACACGATTCTTCAGATTAAATCTTAGCAATCGCGATGTGACGAAGAATATTGCCCAAGATATAAAGTATTGAATCTTATTAATTCTCTACCCGTCATAAGTCAAAGCAATAATTACTAACCGCATTACCATCCTATTTAAGGGAATTAAGATTAAGAAATAACGAAGATCGAGGTCTAATTCTTCCCGGTTCAATCTTTCAAGAATTTATCCTCCCCAGAGGTCCTTGTTCAATGCATCGGTCATGCACTAGTGTAATCTCTTGGTCAAGACAAGTCAATCGAGCCTTACACTTCAACCTTTCACGATGGATTGTTCATTTCCATCTAGGTCGTGAACCGCATACTTTTAGTTACAAAGGGGATTAATTTAATCTTTTGTGATCCGGTATCACTAAATTAACTACAATGTAACACGATTTTTTTTATTGACCAATTATGCAATAAATATATGTAACATTCAATGATATTTAAAGCATCAGTGATAAATAATTTATTTAAGTAAATAAGACAGAAAATTCAGTTTGGTTATACAAAGTAAAAGCATACTTTCCAAAGATAACCCAAACAAAGACAATCGACATCGAAGACTCTATCAGTAGATCGATGGTTTGTAATCGATCAGTCACTCACACCGGTGTCAACTAATGTTTCACCAAGTCATACATTGTTGATCTGAACAAGAAGAATGTCAACTTTAGTTGGTGAACAAACTCGACATGTTTGACTTGTTCACCAATAAGAACAAGACACGATGACCGAAATGACATCATGGATTTCGTTATTTGCATAGTTAAACGTCTAGAAAAACAACATACATTCTTTCGGCCATGCCGTTCCTGGTAGCACGTCACATCAAATCCTGCAAACCTACCAAATATAGCCGGAAATTCAAATTGCTCTCCAACGGCTCTTTGATTTCGAGGTCTATAAATATGGGATTACTCTTCAGAGTGATATACGGAAATTATCAAGAAGCTCATACTCTAGCCAAATTTCCGCACGAAGAACACAACCTTGAAGATTATTTTTCTAAGTGTTCATCCCATAGTTCTTAGCATAGAAATCTTATCCTCTAGCTGTTAGGCTACTTAAATACATGGAAAGATTTCAAAGTTGGAACAAACAACAAACCTTACCCAAAACCCAAAGTTAGGTTAAGTTTGTTTAGCAAGATTTCAGACTAGGGTTTCTAGTTCTGATTTCTTGGATCGGTTGAGTGAGAACTCTATAAATATTTATTGGTGTAATGTGTTGGACTAACATAATAATCTAAGTCCAGTTGGTTAAGTCGGTTAAGTTGGTGCCCCTTGTAATAGGGAAGAGCGGACGTAGGACTGGTTTTCCGAACCACTATAAATCTTGTGTGCATTTACCTGTTTGATTAACTGCTTCACACTATTGCACACAACTTGATTAAATCTGCATACATATTTCGAAGTTAGGATCACTAAAGCACTAAGTTATCGATCGACAGATTGACTCCATAGTCATCTGATTGAAAACAACCTCGTAATCTTATTTGTTATAAACTGGTTTTTCACACGGGTATAAACTAGCTTCCGCACAATCAGTTAAACTGATAGATACCGAATCGACCGCCTCAGCGATCAAGAAGTTCGATATCACCCAAACCGATTCACCAAGACTCGATCAAAGTAAACCGCAATCACACTTGATCTGCACGAAAAAGTTTTTCAGAAGTCTATTCACCCCTCCCCTCTAGACTTCTGCCCTCACAAAACCCATTCGGGACCTACAAGGTCCCGCACCGGTAAAGAAGACAACCATGGAGAAAATCAAGCGGGGAAGAAGAGAGATGGGAATTTGAAAAAAAACGAGGAAGAAATAGGAGAAAAAACAGTTCAGTGTGTTTCTTTCGGACCTAGTCTCTTCGGAAGACAGAGCAACAAAAGGGTTCGAAATTGGAGAACGGTATGGGGAAGAAGACAAACAACAGACTCAACAACATATTGATGAAGATGCAAGGAAGGTATGGGAGGTTGGTTGGGGTGATGGGTATCACAATACCAGAAGAAGAGGACAAAGGACCGAATGCCGCGGAAATGGTAGTTGGAACGAGTAAAGAGCAAGATGCAGCAGTCAAGGAGTCAAATGCCGATATTAATCAATGAAGCTATTAAGCTACAATATCAGAGGCTTGGGGTGCTTAGCAAAATGCAAAGAGGTAGATGAATTTATTAGAAAATTTTGGGTGGATTTTGTATGCTTATAAGAAACTAAAAAAGAAATCATTGATGAGTTTCTGGTTAGGTCAATTTGGGGGGCTGGTAAGTGTGGGTGGGCGTTCAGGGAATCGATAGATATCTATTTGGAATTCTGATTTTTTCATAGCCAGAAGTTGTTGGCATGTGCAAGGAGCTGTGGTGGTAGTCGGTTTGTGGGGCACATATAGAACGGAGTTTTGTATCATCAATGTATATGCTCCATGTCCATTGCAAGATAGAATTGAGTTGTGGGATAGGATTTAGTTAATGGTAGATCAGAATGCGGAGTGTTGTGTCTGTGTTCTGGGTGACTTCAACTCGATTAGAAGGGCGTCGGAGAGATCAAGTAGCGGATCAGGAACTAATAGGAGAGATATACGGGCTTTCGACAACTTCATCAAAAACACCGGTCTCATCGATCAACCTCTACACGGGCGTCTATACACCTGGTATAGCCCGGACGGTTCATGTAAAAGCAGAATCGATTGAGTTCTCCTCAATAATGAGTGGCTATTAAAATGGCCGAATTCCCACCATAAAGCTATCGGTAGATCACTCTCTGACCACTGTCCGATGTTTCTGGAAATCAAGGTGAAAGATTGGGGACCGAAGCCCTTTAGGGTCGTCAACGCGTGGAGATATCACTTGGCCTTCAGAGAGTTCGTGGAGACCAAATGGAAAAGCTATAAGGGATGGGGCAGTTTCTTGCTTAAGGAAAAACTCAAAATGCTCAAACAGGATCTCAAATGCTGGAACAAAGAAGTATTTGGCTCTATAGACAAGAGGATTGAAGAAAAAATGAAGGAAATCCTAAGGCTAGACACACTGGATGATGTGCTCGGTTTATATGAAATGGAGATTATCAGGAGGAACGAAATTAGAGCACTACTTCTTAGGGAGATGAATCTTAAACATAGCCTTCTGAGACAAAAAGCTAGAGCGAGATGGATTAGAGATGGGGATGCAAACACGAGTTTTTTTCATAATATCATTAATAAGAGAAGGAAACAGAATGAAATTGTTGGGGTAGAGCTTGATAACCAATGGTGCGAGGAAGTGGAGGAAGTCAAGAAAGGAACCATGAAATTCTTCAGGAATCATTTCACAGCGACCCCGGTGGTCAGGCCTGACTTAGCCTCTGATTTCTGCCTTCAAAAGATCACCTCGGTCGAGAATCAAATGCTGACCGCGGGATTCACTGAGGAAGAAATTAAGGCTACAGTGGATCTATGTGATAGTTCAAAAAGCCCAGGACCCGACGGCTTTAACTTCGGCTTCTTAAAAGAGTTTTGGGACATCCTTAAAGAGGACTTCATACGGCTGTTCGCGGAATTCCATGAACATGGAAAACTGGTTAAAGGTATCAACCCCTCCTTTATAGTCCTCATCCCGGAGAAGGAGGGAGCGCTAGGCCTGTCGGACTTTAGGCCGATCTCTCTTATTGGTTGTATCTATAAAGTGGTGGCAAATGTTCTTTCATTGAGGCTGAGCAAGGTAATGGAGTCCATCATCTCTGAACAACAAAGTGCCTTTATTGGGGGTAGGCAAATTCTGGACAGCATGGTGGTGCTTAATGAGGTAATCGGGGAGGTAAAAAACAAAAAGGTTCTTTGCATACTATACAAGATCGACTTCGCAACCTATGATTCGGTTGATTGTGGGTATTTGAGGAAGATTATGGTAAGTTTCGGCTTCTCGGGCAAGTGGATAAAGTGGATTATGGAGTGTGTCTCATCAGCACGAGCATCTGTTCTTATTAATGGGAGTCCGACTGAGGAATTCCAGCTACAACGAGGCCTCAGACAAGGAGATCCCCTGTCTCATTTTCTATTCCTTATTGCAGCCGAAGGCTTGAGCCTGATGCTAAACAAAGCAATCAGTAGTGACCTGTTCTCATCAATGCTGGTTGGCAAGGATAGAATACGGATTTCCCATCTCCAGTTTGCGGACGACACCATCTTTATCGGGAAAGCTACAGGAGAAAACGTCCTATTCTTGAAGCATTTCATCATCAACTTGGAATTGGTATCTGGACTGAAAGTCAAATGGAGTAAATGCAACATTACAGGAATAAATGTGGACAGTGAGGAGATTCAAGCTTATGCGGATAGTTTGGGCTGTCAAGTGGGAGAGGAATCGTTTTTGTACTTGGGAGTTAGAGTGGGATGTGCTCACAGAAAGGCTACCGAATGGAACCACGTCATACATAAAGTACGTAATAGATTAAGAAAATGGAAAGGTTTAAATCACTCCATTGGGGAAGACTTACGTTGATCAATGTCGTTTTAGCTTCTCTCCCGGTATACTATTTATCCACCTATCGGGCTCCAAAAAATGTTTTGTGTGAAATTGTGAGATTGCAAAAAAATTTCTTGTGGGGGGTGATGAGAGTAGAGATAAAATTCTTTGGATAAAATGGGAAACTATTTGTAAACCAAAATCTTCGGGGGGGACTTGGGGTAAGGGATCTAGAATGTTTCAATAGAGCTCTCTTGGAGAAATGGGTATGGAGATTTCTCTCTAATCCGGGTTGCTTGTGGGCGAGAGTGATTAGGTCTAGATGGGGATCTTTTCGGGGGATAGGTAGTGGAGGAGGGAGAAGAGGGCGAGTTTCGGGCTGGTGGGGAGAGGTCATAAAGACGGCGGGTGAGGGAGATGAGGGCTGGTTGTTAGCAGGGATGTGTATGGAAATCGGGGATGGAAGTAAAACTCTTTTTTGGGAGGATAATTGGATAGGAGATAGGCCTTTAAAATTGCTCTTTCCTAGATTTTTTAAGCTTTGTAGGAATAACTCCGTAAGTGTGAGGGAGATGGGTGAGTGGTGTGAGGGAGCTTGGCGTTGGAAGTGGCAATGGAGGAGGGAGTTGTTTGAGAGAGAGTTGCCTACTTTTAACAATCTTATTGACTTGGTGAACATTCACACTTTAACACATGACAAGGAAGACCAATGGAGATGGAGATTTTCACCAAACGGAATCTACTCGACCAGGACTGCATACAACCGACTTACACAGGTGGACGATGAAGGATCGGAAGAGGAAAGAAGAGTATTCACAGCAATATGGAACAATTGGGTGCCGAGTAAAGTGAGTATCCATGCTTGGAGTGTACTATGGGAACAAATTCCAACCATGACGAACCTGAGTAGAAGAAATGCACTCCCACAAGCCTCAAACGTTCATTGCCCGTTTTGTACCAACAATCCGGAATCTGTAACACGTTCTATTCGAATGTTATTTTACATCCCGTATTTGGATGGAATGTGTTGGTTGGTTTGGACTGTGCACAGTTTTATCATCTAACCCAAAGATTAGTCTACTCCATTTTAGTAGACTTATCGGAGGGAAGGATGGTAAAACTCTCATGGTGGGACTGTGGGAGTGTATTACATGAACCATTTGGAACGTCCGAAATGCCATAATATTTCGGCAAGAGAAACCAGAGATTAAAGATCTTGTTGAATCAAATGAAAAAACTTTTGAAATTTGGATAGATCTGGAAGGGTCATGCAAAAGGGTCATGGAGACATAAACTTACATTTAATGAATGGAGCTTGGAGCCTAGGAAAATTCTTGACTAGTTATGTTTAAATTGTAATTTTGTAAGAAGCAACATGTTTCCTCTTACTGGGCTTTTATAGTCCAATTCTTTCGAAATTATTGTACACTTAGGTATTACTCACGCCTGTTTTCAATGAAATTTCCTTTTCCTATCAAAAAAAAAAAAACTGGGTGGTTTGCAACCTACATCATAAAATGCATACAAATATTACTCTTTTGTCTTTTGCTTCTTTCACTGTCTTTAAAAGACTTAAAAAATGATATTGTCTCGATAACTAAAAGGACAAGGTCAAAGTTAACACCGTTCGACTCAACTTGACAAAAGGTACGCCCTCTGATTGGTCAAGAGAACGAGTGCACAATTTACTAGTATCTCCAACCACACCCTATCATAGCCCAAATATCTAATCCATTTCATATACCTCCGCTCTCGCAACCCCAACTCAGTAAGCTCAACACCACCGGGACGCCGCCATGAGTGCCGCCACCATACTCTTCTCCCCCCTTTTCCCGACGAAACCCTCCACAACCCGCCCAATTTCCCTCCCCAAATTCAATATTATCCGCACCCGGACTCTATACATGGCCCGGCCCATAAATTCCAGGCCTGACCTTCGGGTTTGGGCCGACGACGGAGACGCGGATGGTGGCGGCGATGACTACGACATGGACGACGATGAGGTCGAGGAGGTCGACAATAAGAAGGATTTTGATGTAGATTACGACACCGCCGCTGCTCTTGCTATTGCCGTCGCCGGCCACGGAGGCGACGATGACATCACGATGGTGAATAGCAAGAGCTTCGTGTCGACGCAGGGTTGGGACTCGGAGAAGATTGTCGATTATCGGATAAACGAAGACGAGTTTCATAAGATTTGTCTTCTGGATTGTGATTTTTTTATTCGGAAGCCGCCGGATCCTGATAACGACGTCTATGATTTTAGGGAGGTAGGTTTTTCGTGTTGCTGTATGTTCAGTTTATGATTATGGTGATTCAATTGTGGGAAATTATTTGTGTATTTCGTGTTTTGCGTGCTTTATGATGTTGTACATTGCGCTGTGCTGGTTATGCTCTTTTTGAAAAGTATGATATTTATGCTCAAAGTACAGATTACTATCCATAGTGCTTAACTGCTTAATTGGTTGTACCTTGATTTATCTGCTAACGTGTATCAGGATAAATTATGTTTGTGATGGTTACCACCATATTATTATATAATTAATCAAATAAAGTTACAATAATGTTGCTGTTGGCACAATGTATTCAAGGTTATTGATTATTTAGAATGATACTACTAGCTTGGTGCAAAATTTTGCAGTTTTCAGAACATGATTCTGATATTGTGTTTGATCAATTTTCTCATTGTCAACTTTAATAACCAGATTCTAGTATGACTTATACGCAGAAAACAACTTGTTCTTGTATTTGTTACTTATCTTTTACAGTCACACATGAATTATGTTTTCATTTGGGTTGTTCTTGTAGATGTATGTCACACCGCCAGACACTGATATATACGCAATTCCAAAGGTTCTTGCACCGATGCCTCAAAAGGTATTCATTTTGTTTCTGGTGATGCATCTCTTGATTAAAGATCAGTCATGTGAGTTCATTTATGTAGCTGCATATCCATCTTTTTTCCTGTATGCTTAATTGATTAACATTCACCAGAAGTGTGCACATTTAAATTGTTTGCTTGAATGTCTTTTTATTGGACTTTGATGTCTCTGGTGAATGTCAGTACATTCGGTGTGTGCAGTGTGATTATGGGTGCTACAACGTGACGGAGCCTCCAATTGATGCACCTAGAGACCCCATGTATAAATCTGAGAGGGAAATCCTGAAGGTTGGGAACATCATCTTGTGTATCAATATGTGGTTTAAGTTTTGTTTAGTGTCAAGTTAACAAACATATTATATTGTTTGATATCATTGCCATGCATAAAAACTCGGCTTCCAAGAATATAGCTTCTGAGATAATTGATAGTATATGGGAAATATACATACACACAATAATATACCTCATTGATATTGGAATTTGCATTGGTTTTGGGGTTTGAATGATAGATATGTCCTAGCAGTTTGCAGTTAGCATTTGTACTATAATGTTAAAATTCTCAAATTAATAGACGATAATGCCTTCTCTTCTCAAACGAGTTGCCTGAACTTCCATTATTATTTAAAACAGGCGTGCTCTGTGGAAAAAAAATGTGATAATGTGGATACAGGTGTGCAGTTTATCAAGAATGTTTAGATAAAAAAAAAAAAAATTATCTGCATTTTGACATTGTGAAACCATGTTTTGGTCGTAGGTTTTCTTGACGAAGCATTATAGGAACCGTCGGCTGGGTGATCCAGAATTTGTGATGGATTTTGAGGAGATCTATGTACTTGATTCAAAAACAAAATCAATTACACGGGCCAAAGTTGTGGTGGGTACATTTCTTTCAGCTGTTGGTTCCTGACTGCTATCTCAAATACATGGCTATTTAACAAGTACTTAAGAAAACCCTGTGCAGCTTCTTCTTCTAACTGTGGTTTCCTTTATTATCTTTTGTAAACTTAATGGGTGATAAAATGCATCGAGATATCCAACATGCAACTGATTCTCTCTTTATCCTTTGACCACTCTCTCCATCTCTCAATTGAATGACTAGAAGGCTTACCCTTTGGTTATTCCTCAAGTTTTTATTCGAGATCCTGTAACTCAGGGTGAATCAAATATAAATTCTTTTTCTTTCTACTTGCGTCAAAATTTAGTCCTCGAGTGTCCAATTTCAGTCCTAGGGTGTCCGATCTCAGCCCTTGATGTATGCTATTTTCAGTTGATTTGGAATTTTCACGTGAAAAACGTCTAAAATTGGACCCAAAAAAGAAAAAAAAAAAAGAGAGAGAGAGAGAGACTGAAATTGGACACCCTAGAGCAGAAAGAAAAAAGATTTATATTGAATTGACCATAAATTACAGGATGTAAATGGATATGCACTCTTTTTATTCTTTCTTTTGTCTGCACAATCAGTAAATGTTAGATTGCTGACTTAACCTTTTAAACTCTGTTTTTCACTTCAACACACACTTACGTTTTGGAAAACAGTCTTTACTTGCTTTAATTTCAAACGTCTTGAGGGATCTATGAGAAGACTTAGATGAAAGTGGATATATGATGAGAAAGCCCTCTGTTCAGTTATCGAGCTGCTACGCTGCGATTCTATGTGATTAACAAGCTATTGTACCGTTTCTGTAGGTATCAGTTCCTGAAGGAAGTAACAGAGATAGAAGGAACGATTTGCTGGTTGTTCGTGATAATGGCAACACCTTCAAAATAATTCCCTCGGTCACTATTCCAAACGAACTTATTACTTCTTGATGTTTAAGTTCCCATTCACTGATTCGTCGCTGTTTATTCTTTTGTAGGCCGAAAGAGACGACCCAACCACAGTAATAGAAAAGCAAGAGTGGAACAAAAGTAGAGAAGACATGGAAAAGCATCTTAGAAAGCTTCGAGATTTCAGCGTTTCAAATTGGTTTTAGTGATCCATCCTCGGGTTTAGGATCTGGAAGAGATGCTAATCAATATCAGCAGATTTTGGGAGCTTTAATTGCGGATTGTATGCCGTTGTGGATGTCGTATTCTTATATATTGGCAAAATCACAGCTTCAATCGATACGTCGTTGCATGATTATAGGCGTGAAAACATCTGGGTTCTGGGGTGGCTAGTTTAGAACAGAAAGAATGGAGACATTCCAATGGAAGAGGGTAGTAGGATGTAAAACTGATGCAATGAGACATGATGTTTTGTGATACTTTTACAATTTGAATGTCACAAAATAGATAAGTGTATCATGTCTCTTGCAAGATTTTGTGTATGTAGCTTTTGTGTATGTATGTGGGTTTAATTGCAAAAATATCAAACATTTTTAAATTTTATCACTGACATTTATTTTCCGATCCATGACATCATGAATCGCTGCAATCTTATTATATGATTATTTATCGGCAAGTTTTACTAAGATGGTAGTGTATGAAATCGCAAAAAATATTAAAAGTTCGATTAAGTTGAAATAATAATTGAATTTTATTTGCAATTTTTTCAAAACGTTTTCTGCTGCTAGCAATAAGTTGTGAATTGTGATATTTTCTATCAATTTATCCACGTGTTCATTTAAATATAAGATACGTTCAATGTAAATTCGTCTAACAACAATTGGGCTTATTCAAGAATTTATCATAGGATGTACTATAAATTTAATTTTAAAAGTAGAGGAATGAAAGATTAAGACATAAATGAGAAGTTTGATTTGTCAAATTTGGTTAAATTGCTTTTGACCGAGTCAGCAAGTCAAAACACAATCCTAGTTCTTTTTTAACTCAATGGGTATCTTAATCCAATCATTTTTCTCGTCGAACTGCATGTCGGATTCAACATTAACATAAATGGTAGGTGAAGTTAGAAATTGATAACTCGTTAGTATTATATTTTTAAGGGAAAAAATGTGCTAAATTATTATTGCACGGTAGCTCTAAAGCAGGACTGTATTTTGGCGGAACCAATTATTATCAGATTAATGGGTACTTGTAAAAAATTATAAGTGATTATTATTCTTTTTTAAGTCGATGGGTATCTTAATCCAAGGGCGGAATGGGCAGTAATACGATTTTAAAAAATTTACCATTAAAAAAAAAAAAAAAAAACTTACATCATCTTCGAAAAAAAATTCGGAATAATTATTCACCACTTGCTTGTGTCTTTAGTAATAAATTACAAATTATAAATATAATATGTTAAATAATTTTTAAATTCTTTTGAATTTGAAATAAATTTGAAGCCCTACCCTAACCTCATTCCAAGTTTGGTTCTTCCTTTTTTTTGTAGTGCAAAAAGCCGCACATCCTTGTTCCATTCGGATTCAAAATTCTTCTTCAAGAATTCAATTGTTTGGGGTAAATTTTTTTGCTTCCAATTCCATAGTTTTGTGTTCTTCTTTATTTTGGTGCATAGTTTTGTGTTGTTCTATTTGAGAACATTTCACAACAAGAATTTTGAGGAGAATTTTTATATGCTAATGTAAAGGTGTCTCAGGAGAGAATTTTGAGGAGAATTTTTGGGGCAAGAATTTTGAGGAGAATTTTATATATGCAAAGTGTGTTGTCAAATATTGATATTGGAGTTTTAATAATATTAGTGTTTTAATAACTACAATTATCAATAATATTTTATACAATTAGATTTTTGATTAGTGTTTTAATATTTATATAAAATTGGAGTTTAAGTTTGGGGAAGTAGTATATTGGAGTTTGGAGATGAATTATTATAATTTTGTAATAGGTGATGGATAATCGAGAATAAGAAAGGGAAAACTATCAAGTCACTCTTCATTAACTTAAAAAAGGAACCTAACAAGTGAAGAGCATCTTACATCTAACAATGATTTTTCAATCACAAAGAATTGTGAGCGTGATCCGTTTAAGCGTATTTCAATTTGTGAACATCCCGTTAATGAGATGAAATAAGGAGAGCTTACATGAAAATGGGAGCATTTCAACCCAATTTGGATGAATATAAGCCAACATTTGATGGAAAATCGTCGATTTCAAAAGTCGGGTTTCGTCAATTTTTAGAGTACTCACCCTCAAACCATCTTTGCGTGGCTTGCGGCTTCATATTTGATAATTTGAATAAATCGTTGTGCATTTACTTTGGGTGGGTTCGATGGTTGGAAAAGGGTCAATGACGGAAGAGGTGTTAATATTTTAAAACATGGTTTACATGAACTCTAAAGAATGTCTCTCAAAGATATTGACAAAGCAAATTCTGCGGGTTATGACTACAATTAAGTGTCTTCAATATCTTACTTTGCAAGCATGTGCTTTGAGAGGGCATGATGAGTCGGTATCTTCCAAAAATCGAGGTAATCTTATTTGAAGAGATTCTAGAAATTTTTGTTTTAGAGAATGCTAAAGGGTTCAAAAAAGAGATTTTGAGCATCTTTGGTAGTCGGGTTTGAGGAGATTGGTGATTCAAAGTTTTGCATTTTAGTTGATGAAGCTAAAGATGTATCTAACAAAGAATGTATGGCTATTGTGTTAAGATTTGTTGATGTTAATGGTATTTTTGAAAAGAGCGTTTTCTTGACATTGTACATGTTAAAGATACTACCGCCAGAATAATCAAGAAAGAAATATGTCTTGTGTTGAGTCGACATAACCCGCAAATATGCAATTTGATGGAGCGAGCAATATGGGGTGGTGTATGGAATGGATTACACTTTTTTTTTGAGAGATTGCCCTTATGCATATCATGTTCATTGCTTTGCTCATCGGTTTTCTTTTTGGAAAAAGTACGACAAGTTTATTGTTTCTTTTCAAGCTTGAAGAAGATCAGAATATTGTTTAGCGTCATAAGAACTACAATCCGCTCAAGCTATGGAAATTGCTAAAAGATTTGAAATAGTTAGAACTTTCCGGGAGAAACTCGTTGGAGTTCTCATTTTTATGGTGCGGTGATTTTTGCTTCAAAGATATGTCGATGAGGGGTTCTTTTACTTTGGTTGATGAATAAAATTTTGGGACTTTTAGGATATGCTTTTGTCGTCTTTCAAAGAAAAGTCTCTTGATATCTTGAATTTTGGATTAAAAACTTAACTTGTTGAGGATGAAGGTTTTGATTGTCTTCAAGCACATGTTGAGTCGGGTTTGTAGAGATTATCACATTTTGGATGATTTTTATGCAAAGTGGATGTTATCACGTTTGGACATCATTACCAATTTGATGTCTTTAACGAGGCAATAAATATACATTGAACTATTAATAGGTTCAATGTCATTTATATTTTTTAAGATCATATTTATGATCTATAAATTTTATCCTTGATCAAGATATGCGCTTATTTTGAGAATTGAATTACAAAGATTACAAAGTTGATATGTTTTCTAATGAAAGTTTTCGAGAATTTGTCAACTATTTTAATTATCCCGAAGTTGGTCGAGATAAACAAGTTAAGTATTTATTTAGGTTGATTCATCTTGTTTTGACTTCCGTTTTCGAATCCGGGCCATGTGAAGAGTGTTCTTCAAAACAAAATGGAGAGTGATTACCTATCGATTCTATGGTTATCTACAAGAACTATTTGAAAAATCATCGATGAATTTTATCTACTTATGTAAAAAAAATAAAATATATTTTTGTATTTAAGCTTTAACCCTACATTTTGATCGATTGTCTTAATAAAATCGCATCTTTGATTCAACATTAACATAAATGGTAGGTGAAGTTAGAAATTGATAATCGTTAGTATTATATTTTTAAGTGAAAAAATGCTAAATTATTATTTTCGGTAGCTCTAAAAAGATCAGTATTTTTGGCGAACCAATTATTATCAGATTAATGGGTACTTGTAAAAATTTATAAGTGATTATAGTCTCCTAGAATTGTGTGTATAAATAATTTGAAGTGCTTTATTTCTTTTTTCAGTAGTTTAAGGGCGTGTTTTGAAACACTTAAAACAACTTTAAATAATCATTTATTTTCAAAATCCCTAAATAACACCCTAAATAATTTTCTTATATTTTATTTTGATTTAGGCGTGCTTAAAGGAGATTGCTTTTAGTAACTTATTAGTTTTTTTTTTATAATTTTTATTTTTTTTGTAACTACTATCAACTTTTCTTTGATTTTTTTTACAAACACCATCTAACACTCATATCAATCAGATTTATACATTAACTATGTCATTTCTATACACAAACTCTATTTTTTTTATGTTTAAAAAACAATGATATCTATAAATAAAATAAATTGTGAATACTTTATCTTGATAAAATTTATAGGATGGATCTCATTTAAATCATATTAAAATCATGCTACTATATATTTTTTTTTATTAATAACAGACGATTCAAAACAAAACAAATTGCATATTTCAAAGATAACAAATTGTATAATTTCTATTGTTGAAAGACTATACCTATATAAAGATCATAAGTTCAAATCACCATTTACTAAATAAAAAAAAGTGATATAATTATAAAATATTGCACTATAACGTGTAAATGATACTCCATTAGTCCACACAATAGTCCCTCTATTTAGACATGCATTTATTTTTATCTAAATAAACAAAGCTATTGCACACAATAAAATTCATTAAATACACTACTATACAAATTCTCCCACTCGGATCAAATATGATAACACCAATTTAATCACCAATTCAATTGTTTCATACTATGAAAATGACATGAATTTCAAATTCAATAGTCAAAAAGAGAAAAAGGAAGAAAAAATTATAATCATGAAGTTGTAAAATTCCAACAATACCCCCACTCGCCACGCGTAAAAGGCCCAGACCCGCGCAATGGGCGCTTGTACCTCGTTCTTCCAATGTTGTACCCACACTGTGTGTGTAAACAAGATGGATAAAAGAGTTTCTTTGTTTCGATAGATATTCTTCTCTGCCTATTTTCTCCCCTCAACAAACCGTTTGCTGACACCGCCAAGCAATTCCTTTCTCTCACAACACATACACATATGCAGTGAAGATTATACATGCATCTACTGTATGTATATGTATACATGCTTGCTTGAATTGATCAAATTAATCACTCTGTAGGTATTCAACGTGTTAATTGATTATCTCCAGGTACGATCCCTCTTTTTTTCCATCTCCCGTGTATCGTTTAATGTTTAATTCAATGTGTCGGCGTAATTCCGCATTGGGGTTTTCATTTTATTAATTAGGGTTTTGGTTTTGCTTGCTGTTAGGGTTTTGGGGCTCTGTTTTTTGTTGGCTTGACTTTTAAGTTATTATTGGTAATTTTGCTTGTTTTTAGCTCAAACCTGCATTTATGTGCTGTTTGGATATATATTTTTTTGCCCTGTTTGTTTCCAATATATAATTGCTTGATTATATCCAGGATAGTAAACAATGTGTGTGGATATATACTGAGTTTTGCTTTAGTTCTCTGTATGTATATGGTGGAGACTGGAGAGTTTCTGAGACGTTAACTGTTATGTCCGCGTGTTTGTAGTTTTCCATGCACAATCGAGCACGTTACAGAGAGATTTTGGGGGAAGTTAAGCACGTGGCAAAAAGAGTTTAGGATATCCAAGGTGTTTATGTCCGAGTGTACGTGGTTTTCCATAGGCACGTGGCAGTGAGAGTTTTGGATTCAGAATGTGTATTTTGTGCATATAAGCACATGGCAGTGAGAGTTCTGCGCATATAAGCACGTAGATTTTGAAAGCATTAGTTTATTTTTTGTCGTTTCTCATTTAACTATAAATCCTTTTGTACTGGTTGGCCATGTTTCCGTAGATAAACATTCAATTAGGCTAATATAGCTTAGAAGAAGTATAGCTTAGAAGAAGTTAGCAATGCTATTCGTTCGCACCCCTATCCCTTGTTTTGACATTTGATGTATATCCAAGCTTATTTATGCTAGGAATGAAGTTGGTAGATCGAGTTTGGGTAATGACAGGAATACTCATCTTTCTTCTCCCTCCAGTTTAGCTTAGTTGGAGGATAATGTTTAGTGTACTATTATGCCCGGTAGATGTGTCTGTATTAAATGGCATTTAAACGTTTTAATATCTCTATTGAATGATCTATGCTACTTTGTATTATTTACATGATAATTGATACACGTGCTGTACAGGTTTATGTATTTCAAATTCATGAATTTAGCATCATTTTTTTCCTCTATGCATTATGCAATTCATTGATACTATTCGTGCATTTTATTTCTATTTATTTTCATTTGCCTTTTGTCCAGTAATTATTAAGTTACATATCCAGCACTGGTGATGAAGAGACGACATTGAGGCGCCAAATCTTCTGTTCAACGTGAGCTCCAGGGAGCTGCTTTTGCTAAAACTAAGCAGTTCAATACTTATTCAAGGCTTCAAGCTGTCTTCCTTTATCTGCAGTCTACAATTATCTACTGTATATTTTTTAAATGGGTTACACAACTGAGGTTTCTATTCATATCTAATAAATCTCAGTGAACTTGACAATATGTCTGCTGAGACGCCTTTTGCTGAAGATGCTGGTGAACTTAAGGCAATGTCAACTGTAACTGATCTTGATTTTGGCATTGAAGAATTATCTGTTTCTCCTTTACCATATGCATTCACTTGGGGTAGGACTGATGAATCTTCTCCAACAATGGGCGCATCAGATGTTTTAGCTGCTGATGGTCTTCTTTCAGCTTTCGATTCTGTCAGCTTTGCTGAGCGTCCAGAACTGAGGAATGACCGAGCCAAAAACACCATTCAGAGCGACGAGGGCCAATATATTAGTGCATTTGACTTTTCTGACTTCGCGAAGGTTGTCGAACCATCTTTAAATGGGGATGGTGAAGCTGAGGTTGATGATGAAATTGACGAACACCCAAAATCAAATGACCATCTGATTGTTTACAAATCTTCTCGGAGGAATAGTGCATGCGATATTAATACTAAAATAACCCAGAATAATGATTCTCAGAAACCGTTAACAAATTTTAGGACGTTTGCTGAGCAAGATTCAGAATCAGATTTGAAGTCTTTGCAGATTTCAAGAAGAAGAAGAAGCTTGTTCCCTAAGCGGGAAAGGTCTTTTGCTTGGGGATCTGTGGGCTTACCGGCTTTTGAAGAACACAACCTGAATTCAGGCAACGTGAAGAAAATAGGGAGAACAAAAGTTGGTCATGGGAAGAGGAATGCTATCAAGGACCAGAGAGGTCAAAAATCAGAGAAAAACTGTACCCCAACTCGTCGCATCTCTTTGAAGATTAAAATCGGCAATAAAAGCTGTGGCGTGGTTAATTTTACTGAAAATATTAATGCGTCAAGAAAAAATGTTCCTGGTTTATGCGATGTTATGGACAGTAAATTTGAGGAGAAATTGCTTGGAGATGTGGTATTGCCCAATGAAAGTAACTTAGAGAAGGTGATTGTCTCTGAGGCTTCTGTCTTGGGCACACATCTTAATGGCACAAGTAATGTAGAAAATAGATCATTCAGCAATAACTGATCTCAAGCAAATTACCAGCCACGAGGAGGGAGATAATCTGAGAGCTTGCACTGGAAATAGGACTTCAGATCCAGGAACTTCACCTGATTCAGAAGTTATAAACTCTGTTCCTGATGCTCCACTTTATGAAAATGGAACCTCTTTTACATTAAGAAAAGTTCATGTTGGTGGTGAAGAGAATCCTTCTTCTGGATTTGCTGATGGCTCTGAGTCTACAAACCCACAGGGGTGTTGCTCATTAATTCCTTGCAGGAATGTACGAAAATCCCCTAAATGTTGTAGTGCAAAGGAAGGGTGCAAGGGTAGGTCTGGAGTCTTGAACAAGAAAGGCAAATCCTCCAAAAAAAAGGGAGAAAGTAATTTAGTAGTTAAGCATCAAATTGAAAAGAAGGGTGAAACTAATGGTCTTTTCAGCGGAGTGGAAAGCCATCTGGAAGCAGGTACTTGTTTTAAGTTTATTTATATCGATATTTTATGTTATAACTGTTAACTTGATGCTTACCCAAGAAACACAAGCCAGAAAACCTACACACCATAAAGTTATACAGCTCATGTGTTGCCCCCATCACCTGTTTTAAATCTTACTAATGCAAAGCTGTAAACGTGCCTTCTCATATTATATTCCATTTTATTAGGTAATCAAACATCATTTGATCTTGATGATACTGGAGACCTCAGTAAAGAATCAAGTGTACAGATAAATAGCTTACCAGTTTCATCTGGTCTGTTCAAGGATCAGCATGCTCCACAAAGGAATGCATGGGTGCTTTGTGATGAGTGCCAAAAGTGGCGGCGTATACCAGCTACTCTTGCAGATGATATTGGAGAGACAAACGCTCGATGGTAAAAAATCGTAGTTGTTGTAATTAGAATATCAATTAATTACATTGTGCAAACTGCAACATTTAATTGTATGTATCAATATTCCTTCATCTACTTGCTTGCGAGGATAAGTATCTTAGGGTGGTTCAAAGTGCCAATTTGGGGTGGTTGGTGGTGGTGGTGTTGTTGATGTTTGGGGTTGGCCATCTCTATTAAGCTTAGAGTGCTTTCAAAGAACTACTTTTTAATTTTTGGTAATTGATTAATTTCAACTCCTAAGGATCTTTCCTGACCATGTCTGTAGCATATTAAACTGGTTGGTTTTTTGGGATATATGTGATGCTAGAACCATAAAGGTAGTCATTGTTAAGTATGATTCACAAAGTCTTTTTACATATTAGAAGATATCTTTAAGCATCTTTAAGTTACAGGTGTCCAGGAAGGGTCTCACTTTGTTTGAAATGGCCTTGCAAAATATTTTTGTATGCACAATAACTTTTATAACAATGTACTTAATGAGAATATATTCTCAGGCCTAGATGTTTTCTCAGCATATGCTTGAAAGATTGTTTTGATATTTTATCAAGCTAGCTCACTTGTAATTGTATAAGCTGATGCCTGTCTATATTCATCTGTTAGAGGGATGTACTTGAGCTTAAGAATAGGAAATTTATTGAATGATTGGAAAAGGAGTCCAAATATACTACTCCATCTAGTAGTTTTAACTCACTCAACAGTAACTTTTTTAAAAATCGTGAATAGGAAGCATTAGCCTGCAGGCCATTTACAATAGTAATTGTTATTACAAGACTATAGATGTTAATTCAGTTCACCATACTGTAAAGAGAGGTTTATGGATTCTTTCACCAATATTTGAAGGACTTGCAAGGATAACATGGATTATGACTTTGCCGATTGCTCAATTCCTCAAGAGAAGTCAAATTCAGATATCAATGAAGAGCTGGAAATATCTGATGGTTCTTGTGACGAAGATGCACATGAAAACTTGCTGAAGTCTAATAAAAACCAATTAGATGGTATTTTTTACGAATTCATGCCACAGCCTTACTGTTTCCCTTAAATTCGCTATGTTGCAATTAAATTTTGAGTTGGTTGTTGTTTTGCAGCTTCTAAACCATTGTCATGGTCACTGATTAAGTCAAACTTGTTTCTCCATCGAAGCCGAAAAACTCAGACCATTGATGAGGTGAGTGCTTCCATGTGTCCCATTTTTAAAGGACTCTTGTGTGAGACGGTCTCATACATGAGACGTTCTATTAAAGTACTTGTGGATAAATATAATAATAAATAAAATAGACTTATTTGTTTGAATAAACTTATTGATTTTAGTAAATATAATACTCTTTTAGAATATGTGATATAATTCTTTAATGAATGGTTGACCCGAGTAAGCTCGAGAACTATGAATAAATTGGTATGTTTAGCTCAACATTCACTCAAAAATAAACTAGTCAAAATCAAGCTATCAAATTTTTAAACTCGGTCTGGCTACACTCCTAACAACAAATCTACCTCAAAAGAATGTGTGCTGCTAGAACATGAAGTGTTTTAGTAGTTGCATTCCACGTACTGTAGCTCAAATCTCATGAATTTTTCTTGTCTTCAGAAAACAATATTAAATGCTACAAACCGTGTTATCATTTTTTTAGTTTCTAACAAATTTAAGGGATAACGAACTGTATTTCTCTGAGTTAATGGATGGTCCAACGTCTCTTCCAAATTCTGTCTCATGCTACCAAATTTACACAAATTTACTAGGATTGTTTGTTTGAAATGTAACCACCCGATATTTGGATATTGAAGATTGTTGCATACTATCGGGCTGATATGTTAATTATTCCTTTTCACGTTTTGTTATTATATGGGGTATCTGTATAGTCTGTACATTTGAAATACCTGGGACAATTGGGTCTTGAGTTTTTTGACCACCTGTTGAAGATTCTGTTACATTGAATTGCATCAAATTTGAATCATGATGAGTACATCTGAGTGATTTATTGGATATAATGCTCTAAGAATTCTGTTTAAGCTTCATTTAGTTGAGTACAGAAATATTAGTTTTTCCACATTGCCCTTTGTTCAAACAGGTGATGGTTTGCCATTGCAAGCCTCCATTGGATGGAAGAATGGGTTGTGGACCTAAATGCTTGAACCGCATGCTCAACATTGAGTGTGTTAAAGGAACTTGCCCATGTGGTGAACTTTGTTCGAATCAACAGGTACCAAATATTTTGGTTATTCTCCACTTTCTGTAATGATGCTGTTTCTTACTACCAGAATAAATTCTGTGTTTGCTTGCAGTTTCAAAAGCGTACACATGCTAAATTGAAGTGGTTCAGGTGTGGAAAGAAGGGTTTTGGCCTTCTAGGTCTTCAGGATATCTCTGAAGGACAGTTCGTCATTGAATATGTCGGAGAGGTAACCTCTTATACTTGAGATATATGACACCAATATTGGAAGATAACGTATCCAAGCTGTCATTCTACTAACTAGACTGAAGTAGTTGGTAATGGAGTCAATTTCCCAATGTTGAGCTATCTTACTTAATTTCTTAGATCGCTTCAAATTTTAACTGATTCTGTCATAGGTGATTCTAAGTACATCTAACTGAAACTTAAGTTTTTACATATTGACTGACATTTGGTTGTTTTAGGTACTTAATATCCATGCTTATGAAGCAAGACAGAGGGAATATGCTCTGCAGGGGCATAGACATTTTTACTTCATGACGCTGAATGGGAGTGAGGTTTGCTATCAACCCTCTTTCCTATACATAATTTATTATGGTTATTATGAGAATATAATGATCTATCAATAATTTGTAACCTAGTGTGTTTGTTTTTGTAATATTATATAATTCTGGTTAATCTGTGTCATCTTTACTCTCTTCACCCGTGATAAGACAAATAATGTTGGTTACTAGTTACTACAACATTCTATTAATACCAATCTTTGGCAACGATTGGCAGCTCAAGTATGCTCTGTGAACAAATGTTTATATTATTTTATTTGTTATAATTTCCAGGCTGTTTAAATCCTAATAAGTTGACACCTTCGAAATTAGGGCCTGACATTGATTTATTTTCTTATTTTTCCTTAATTTATTTTTGCAGCATTTTTTATTCACTTGCAGAGTAATTGATACATTTTCTTTCAGGTAATTGATGCATGTGCCAAAGGAAATTTGGGTCGCTTTATAAACCATAGTTGTGATCCTAACTGCAGAACAGAAAAGGTAATAGTGGAACCTTGACCTTTCGTACAGGCATAATCTTGCGTGTATTTCTATGATTCATTGTAGAGTGAAAGGTTATGGATCTGCAAATCATTTTCTTAAGTATAGAGTTATTATTCACTTGTTATGTGCTACTCCAACAGGTATCCCCCCACACAACTACTTTTGCTTCTTAAAAAATTGTAAGAACAACTCATTATCTTTTCGGGTTAAGCAACAACCTTGACTACCAATCACATGACACACAGAATTGCTGCATCTTTTACTGTGAAATATTCAGTTTTTTATTATCCTGTTTGTGGATCACATTTATTTCTTTTATCGAATCCTATTATCATTTTGCAGTTGTTAAAATAAAAAGAACTACACACTATACTTGTTTACGGATTTCATCATGTAGCTTAGAGAAAGAGGATACATGACTTTGAGGGTTTCAGAAATATTAATGCTTGGCTTTTTTTTTTTTGACTTCAGTGGATGGTGAATGGAGAAGTCTGTGTTGGACTTTTTGCTATTAGGGATATTAAGAAGGTAATTTTCTTTGCTGAAAATGCTACTATTATTTATCAAGTGTTCACGTGAACTAAGATTTATCATCATGAATTCATATGTTCACCTAAACAGTAAACACCTGTTGCTCAGATGAACTCACATTTATCAGCATGCTGATTTTTGTTAATTTTGCATGCCAGGGTGAAGAGTTAACATTTGACTACAATTATGTACGTGTTTTCGGTGCTGCTGCAAAAAAATGTGTGTGTGGTTCACCTAATTGTCGGGGGTATATAGGCGGTGATCCAACAAATTCGGAAGTAATTGTTCATGGAGACTCAGATGAAGAATATGCAGAACCTGTCATGATTTGTGAAGATAGGGGGATGAATGATGAATGGAACGACATAATGTCGCATTCCTTGCATGAGAGGGGAAATATAAGTACAAATGACCCACAAGAAAGCGGATATAGAATGAAAAAAGTCAATGCTGCTGGTCAATCTGAGAGCATCAATGCTGAGACTCTAAATAAGTATCAACCTGATGATTTTGGTGGCAATAATATTGCTTCTAATGCTGCCTTTGGGCCTTCTGCTACTAACAACGAAACTGGAAAGTCCTTGAATAGTTCTTCATCAGCTACTTTGAAGGTTGAATCTGAGGTCATTCTGTCCCAGATGCATTCTCCTGTCAAAGTCATGGATGTTCCCTTTCAACCAGAGAGTACTGTGAGCAGCTCAATAGCTTTAGGTCTTCCCTCTGATAGAATTGGATCTAAGAAGTTAAAATATGGCACTATGGGAGGAAAGGAGGGAATCGCAAAGTCCCATTATCTTGCAAAGACTCATCGTTCATCATCTTCAGTTAAAAAAGTGAAACTTAAATCTAATGTTGCAAATGAAAAAGGAACTCCAGATGTTGATAAGTCAAATGGAGCACCCAACAAACCTAAAAAGTTACCAGCTCTTCCTGCAAACAGTAATTTGGAAGCAGGTATGCTGCCATCTGTTTTATAATTCCTTTGGTGGTAATATGCTTAATTTTACTGCAGTAAACAAGTAACTTACCTAATGATTGCAGTTGAGGAGAAACTGAACGAGTTGCTAGATACTGAAGGGGGAGTAAGCAAGCGAAAAGTAAGTTCTTCACTCGTTGACGTAAACTTTTTTGCATTCTATTGACTCTTCTGTTTTCAAATGCATTTGCATCTGGCTCAAGGAACAAGATCTGGTTTTGTGGTTTCCACTGATTTTTTATTATTTCACATGAAACAATATGCAATTGCTGGTTTCACGATAACTTCTTGCAGTGACATTCATCTATTTTATGCACTTGATCCAAATTATGTATTCCTCTGTATGGTTGTCTTCCATGACTTAAATTCAATTACTTTTCTTAACAGGATGCCTCGAGAGGTTACTTGAAGCTTTTGTTTTTAACAGCTGCATCTGGAACTAGCGGGCATGGTGAAGCTATTCAGAGGTATTTCCAGAAATGATTATGTATCCTCCCACCCCATCCTCCCAACAAAATGTGATGGGTGTACCATTTATCATGTGAATATATTACCTGAGTGGCACATAATTTGTCTTGATCTCTTTTGCAGTAATCGAGACCTTTCAATGATTTTGGATGCACTCTTGAAAACAAAATCTCGGACTGTTCTGTTCGATGTTATTAACAGCAATGGTAATTATTTCAGTGCTTTTGTTGCTAGGACATGCATCTACACTTTTGCAATTATTTCAGGGTTTTGTTGTCTGAATATGCCTATGACACAATTCTATACTTGTTTCTTAACTTCAATAGATTTTGACAATGAGCAACTCTTGGTCAATAGGTTTGCAGATGTTGCACAACATAATGAAGAGGTACAGAAAGGAGTTCATCAAAACACCAATTCTTCGCAAGCTTCTTAAGGTAAATTTGTTAAACATGTGTAAAGTTACTTAACAAAAAATATCTATTATCTCTTGTAAACGGAAGTGCTAACTTTTTTTTTGGTTGCAAGTCATGTTTTTTGTGTAGAACTTCAGTTTCTTAGAGAAGTTGCTCCTTTCAGCTGTTGACAAATTTGGACGTACATTTTATCAATCAACATGCATGAGAAATAAGTGTGATAATTTAATGTGCATTGTGTATGAATGTACTTGGGAGTGTTTGCATATTAGTTTATGACTACATACTGGAACAAACAATAATACAAGTTCATGAGAGGAAGAAGTCAAATAATTCCAAAATTGTAATAGACAATCTAAAAGATGGCTAAACGGTTTAAAGGTGGGATAACCTTGTCTAGCTCCCAAGAAGACCATTGTTATGGTAAAAGGAAATGCTACTGATGACAGATGGATATGCATAAACACTGCAGCACGTAAAAGAAACATAACTAATGGCAATCAGAAGTCAATTGAAAAGCAAATATATTTTAATAAATCTGGCAGGAATCTAAAGGAAAATTCTGGAGAGACGAACATAAACCAATGGCCCAAGATACTGAACAATTTTTATTTCCCCTAATTTTCTAATCCATGTGGTAAATGTTGTGAAGCTGCCATTATAAGGTGTTCTGTGAGATCTGTTAAGGATCATTTATTGATTAAACTATGTGGTGTCTGATAGAAGGAACTACTGCATTAAATATGATAAAACCTAACTTATAGGTTAATTGTCTTAAAAAGTATTGCAAAAGTAATGCATTGCCAAATATGTATTGTTGCTAATTCTTATTATTTTGTGGATAGGTACTTGAGTATCTGGCTTTGAGAGAGATTCTTACCTTAGAGCACATAACTGGAGGTCCGCCTTGTCCAGGAGTGGAGAGGTGAGAGGGAACCACTTTTTCACCTGTTACTGCATATTCAAGAATCAGAATCATTCTTTAGCTGTACATATACTATTTGACTTTTTTATGTGGATCTTGTTGCATTGATCTTTGCAAGTATTCCACTCGTGTCACTATCTTTCTGAAGCATGTGCATAGGATTCAAAAATATCGGGCCACCAGAGGTGAGGAGAAAACTTGGTAGCTATATCTGGACAATGTAAAGACACTGTAATGAACCACTGAACAAAGTTGGATAAATTAAATTGCGTGAATAATAGAATCATGCAACAGAGGATACATACATGCACAAACTAATACATTACACATACAGACGTGCATATGACTGAAGGATTTCAATAGAAAAGCTGATACTTTTTTTTCTTGATTAGTGTTTGACTCAGGTTGTTGATGGTCCTAATGTTTTTTTTTTTTTTTTTTTTATCGAACAAAGTTAGTTGTTATTAGTTAGTACACCAAGCACCCAAACACTCCACAAATTCACCAAGCCACCTTATAACTCCCAAACTCCAATTCGTTCCCAAAGGGAATCGAACCTGGGTCTCCCACTCAATTATGTAGCTTGGTTTCAAGGGTATTCTTGATCAATAAAGTAATTGGTTTTTGCTCTTGTTATAGAGAATTATAATTGGATCGTCATTGATTTAATTATCTGAATTAGACACATCCTTCCTTTCATGGCTAACCTACTTTATTTTATTAAGATTTTGCACGATTCTTCCTTCTAACTCGTGTATTTTTCTCCAATGCACTATACATTCAACTTTAATATATAATTTTCCTTCTCTGCTTAAAATTTTCCGTGCATGATTTTTTTTTGATTGTATCAGATTCTTTTGTATGTTCTGAACATAACAAACATTCTTCTCAATGTGGATGTAATCTTTTTATCCTCTGATACTGTATCGAGGAAACATCAAGTTTCTTTTTTTGTTTCGATTTCCCCATCAATAGTGGTTGAATTCATTGTTATATTTTCTAAATTGCTTCTTATTGTGTATTTTCAGCTTTAAAGATTCAATATTGACGCTTACAGAACATGCTGACAGACAGGTAAAGACTTAACAAACATTTTCTTTTATTTTCGTGTCAATCCAGCCTCTGTTAAACCAGCATATTTTTCACGAGACCACTGTTGTGTTGTTGGAATAAAAGAAAACTGATGCAAACAATTTTCAAATGCATTCTGCTTCTGTATGTATGTGAGGAATCATGTACATATTTAGCTTAGCTATAATAAATTAGGGCGACTCCCATTTCCACGTTCTTTTTTCCGATTGCATCTGAAATTTGTTAGGTTATGAGACTCAATTAATGGTCAGATTTCTGTGTTTGCTGTCCTACAGTTGACAGTTCCCTTTTATTGTGGGTCTTAATTTGAACAACTGTTGTAAAAATATACGAAACATAAGTATGCCATACCAAAAACATAGCTATTATAGAACTTTTGGAAATGCTTCAATTTTGTTTCCCTGTCAAACTCCCATCTAATAGTGTATATGCACGTGCTGCCTTCTTTTCTGCTTTTTCACAATAATGTGCTTCAAGTCTATGTTTAATAACAATCCACCATGTACTAATATAGTTGTTGCTTTAATAACTATCCACCATGTATCTGATGTTGCTAAAATTTCACCTCTAGGTCTATCAAACTGCAAGGAACTTCCGGGATAGGTGGATTCCAAGATCCCTTCGGAAAAATTGCTTCTTGGAAACCGATGATAAGAAGGTAGCATCTGGAACTAACGGAACAAGAATACGCAAGCGCAAGAGTGGATGGGACATCACAGTGGATGAAAACGTGCATCCCAGAATTAGGACATGTTTGTCAGTTGATGGAAATGACGAGGATGCCCCTCCTGGGTTTTCATCTCCCTGTAAAGACTCTATGGGTCCAGAGAGAGAGACGTGCATAAAGCATCCATGCAATATCGTATTGGCAGATTCACAGGAGAGGTTCATTGCTCGTATGCCTGTCAGTTATGGAGTTCCCTCTTCCATTGTTCAGCAATTTGGTTCCCTTAAAGCTGATATTTGGTCTGTAGCTCCAGGTTTGCCGTTCCAACCATTTCCTCCATTGCCTCCATCACTTAGTGAACCTGTAGAAAAGGCAGAACAAGATAATGGCATTTGTGTTGCTCGTCACTCTGATAAAAAACGAACTACAATGGATAATAATATCGTGGTGAATGAGCTACCAGATTTTCAGCAAGAAGGGTATTCCGGTAATTTGGGAAGGAAATATTTTAGGCAACAGAAGACGAATCATTCAAAATTGCCACCGCCATGGATTCGAATGAGAAATGGTTGGGGATCCACATGGAACCCGAGAAATAGCATGCCAGGTGTCGGTTTCAGAAATGGAGCTAATCAGTTTGTAGATCCGTGCATCTCAGAGGATTTCGATTGGAGAGGAGAATTTTAGGCTTGCAAATTAATCACACCATTTGTTATGAGAAGTTAGTATCATTCCATAGAGATTTTTCAGGAGCTGTCAAAAATTGTGTAATGCTCCGCTTTTGTTGTACCGAAATTCTTGAAGCACAGTAATACCAAAATTGAAATATTCTTTAATTTCTTCAGTTTTATCTGAGCAGGTAAGAATTGAACGTTTATGTTTATGCTATGATAATAATTCAATATATCTCCGTTGCTGTTCTCTACTTTCTGCCATGGCTGTAGGAGTGGCAATGGGGCGGGGCTGGGCCGGTTTATGCCTCCCCCCGGCCCCGATGGGGAATTTTTGTCCCCGAAACCGACCCGAACCCCGACGGGGAATTTTTTTTAGTCCCCATTCCCGCCCCTAACGTTTTCGGGTATCCCCGAACCCGATTTGAAAATTGACTAACATATTAAATTTTATTTTTTTATTATCATAATTATTTTATCTCCCTAAAAATAATGGAGAGCCAATTATGTTATAAAATTATTTTTTATAAATAACTTAAAAGAACAAAATATAAATAATCAAACAAATAATTAAATATATATAGTGATATATACATGTATAAATATAAAAAATATTAATATAATATGTATCGGGGCGCGGGGCGGGGTATACAAATACCGTCCCCGTCCCGTCCCCGATTTAAATTTTATCGATTTTCCCCGAAACCGAATTGAAACTCGAAAATATTCAAAATAACCGTCTCGATCGGGGCGGGGCCGAGGCGGATCACCGCGGGACCGGGACAAATTGCCATCCCTACATGGCTGCTCTCTCTCTCACGCGCGCGCACACACTGTGCACACGTGCCATTAAACACAGTTGGGTGGGGATTGAAGCAGAGACATATGACAATGTGAATGTTAGACTGTGCAGAGATTAACATTCACATCATAAGATAAGAGCATTCACATTGATGAGTTTTCATCAATTCTCTACATCATTCCAAATCATTTACTTTTAAATACTTTTAATCTTTTAAAATCTATCTACTTTTAAATATTTTTAATTTTTTTAAAAGAGGCGAATTTGTATGAAAGTTACGCCTTAGGGATATTTGTGGTTTTAGAACTTTATTACATTAATTAATATATCAAATCTCACGGCTAACCATTTTTTTTAATATTTATCACAAGAAGGTAAGCTAAGGCATGTTTAGAAACAATACATTCATTTAATAAGCACTTTTTTTTTAAGAAAAATATACTGGGTCACGCCAATTTCAAAACAAAGTGCTTCCAACTATTGTAATAAATTTAAAAAACAGGCACCAGTGTGCTGAAATGAACTCATTCAAACAACTCCACTAGTTTTATGACTATGATATCCAAGTCTTTTTTTTTTAGCTCCTTTGGTGCAAATCATTTGGGAAATTCAATTATATATATATATATTTTTTTGTTTTCGATAACTTCGTATCATGCCCAAAAATTGACTAATCCGGAGGTTAGAACCCACCACCGTTCTCTAATGGAGCCCCACTTCAAGCCAAACCACAATAGAGCTCTATATAGACTAACCCGTCTCAAGAATTAATTGCATCTAAGAGGCTTTGAAACCAAATCCTAAAGAAAAACATACTCCAAAGTCCAAAGTCTGCACCACATTTTGCTCACGGTAGTTCAGTTACTCACAAGAAAATAGAGACCTTTAACTGTAGTACTAAAAGAAATTAAAAGTAAATGTGACAAGCAATATATAAATCAAAAGTATAGAGAAAAAATATGTTTGCCCTCTTTATTAAGAAAATAAAAATAATAAGAAAATGTCCCTGATACCGGTAACAGTAAAGAAGATGCACATTAACGCTTAAATACATTAAACTCGAAAAGGAAACAAAAAGATCGCATCGATGAATTACCCAATAAATATCTCCTTTTAGTTCCAAACAAGTGATCATTCTCCATATTCCGTTCCATCAGAATATGCAAATTCCAGCAAAAGAAAAACGAGATATTTACATCGAAGGCAACACCTTTTAACCTTGATCCATGGATCATTACACAAAAAGATTTTCCATAAATTAATTATCAAGAAGAAAAGTCATCATGCCAAGTCTTAGATGGTCCCGGTTTATGGATGTAGTCGGAGTTTCCATTCATAGCTGATCCCATTGGGGTTATGGCACAACATTCTGCGTCTTCCCATGGGCGGAACGGTGGTTCAGATTGCTGTAAATATTAGTATCCAAGCAACATATGTTTTGTTAGAGAATATTAAGACAAGATGTAAACTTAAACCAAATATGCAAGTAGATAAATCTAATCGTTTCTACGCATATTTGTTCATTGCAAATGATTCATTTAGCATATTTTTTGAAATTAGAGAAAACAAACTTGAAATTTCACTTTTTCCATCCATCCTCCCTCCATTTAAAATAAAAGAAAGGAAAAACAAAACAATATTTATTCTAGAATTTGAAATACACCATCAGGGCATTATAGTTACCAATTACACCACCCACTTGAGATTCATATTTTTCTTTCAAAGTTAAGATAATTAGCTGAAAGTTTAGATAGCTTTGGTAATATCCCGTATATTTTTAAATAGGTGTTTTGGTGCAATGGTTTCAATGGCTTGTCATTGTACTGTTTGTCTTAGTCCAATTATTTCTAGGAGGAAATGTTAGATTATTTCGAAGATACCCAGATCCTGTGATTAATCCACAAAATACATGATGTAATAATTGTTATTAAGCTATCTTACAAGATTTGTTATTTCAAGCAACCATCTGATTAAAAGTTGAGAAAATATGCCAAAATAACAATATACAAACCCTCAAAAGGTTACTGACCTTAATATAAAGGAAGAACCCTCGTAACAGGTTTAAACATTTCAGTTTATTGTCCTGGACTTGTGCGAGCTTTCGTCCAAGTACTGCAGTTGATGAATATATATTTATCAGACTAGATTTGCCCACACAATCATGAGTTTATGAAAAGAAAACTATATGAATCTCAAAAGTGAAATCACGATCATTTTAAAACGAACGTATTAGAAATGGGGCTTTCGTGCATACATTCAAAGAACTTGTGAAGAATTAGCAAGAAAGTGAAAGCTGATGATCATCAGAATTTAATGGATCACTCTCACTCTTCTATGCCCTTGAAAGTTTTCGGAGGAACACATCAGTAGAAAAAGGCAGGAATAGATCTTTCGATTAGGAAGGTAGTTACTGGTCTGTGAACTGAAATCCTATGGGTATTCAGTATGCCATTCACTCGAGTCATTGCTATTTAAGCTCTGAACCAAAATTGTGAGTTATGGAGGGAGGGAGAGAGCACTACTACAGTACTGAAAACCATAAACATGGACTGTTATTCTCACGCAACAAACTAGCAAGCATTTAAGGAGGATAAGAGCAAGACGTTTCTCTTCCTTACTCTCACCTTTCTACTTTCATAAAGGAAGACTTAATTTAACACGAGTCATCAGCTATCTGTATAATCAGATAAATAATTTGGCATTTCAAATGGGCAAAAGGGAAAACCCCCATTGGCTCCTTCCACCCCCAGGACAATTCAAATGCTATGAAAGGCATACCTGGGAAAGATTTCAGGAACTATTGATGTAAGAGAGCTGGAAACCTCAAAAAACCAATTAAAATTAGTCTTTACAATTTGCCTAAGATACACACTCGATCAAATCCAGATAGAACTGCCTTTACAAATCTGAGTTTGAACTTCCAAGTTCCAATCAAAGAGTCTAAAAAGGAAGAGAGTAATGAAATAAGGAATGTACAGTACGGTCAAAAGCTACCAGCATTGTCTTATTAATGTCTCTCTTTTCAACATTATTTTTTGTTCAATCTGTAACTTTACAAGTTTTAAGGGTCATCATGTCATGTTCAAATGCAAGTGCTGTAGAATCGGTCCTTCAAGCATATCGCAATCAACCGATGGAGTTTCAAGAACAGAGAAATTGAGTATAAAACTACACGCTCCTTAGGTGCCGACAATGTGTAATCAAAAAAGATATCTAAAAACTTGAATAACCTCCAAATTAATTTAGTCAAACTCAGTAAATTTTAGACTGAATCTCAACTATAATAGATATTCTTCCAAGAATAAAAAAATTACAACATTTATAAAATGTTGAGGCCTGTAATAAATTTATCGAAAAAATACTGACCAAACAGCACGAGTTGCCAAAAACAGAAAGCAACAAACAGACTGTTCAAACATACAAAGGGAACTTGGACAGCAAAAAAATCGACCCCAATTTGGATTCTTGGGATAGTTGTGAAGAAAGGAATGGAAGTCCATAATTTCAACTAATTAACTGTGTTTCTTGATCAAAATAGAATAAAATAAATGCAAGATTCAATTTTCTACCATGTCCTCATGCATGATAGTATTCCATTTTTATGCAATACTTCAATAAGAAATAGGTAAGTCTAGACAGGGCAAGTTGTTCAAGACTCATAGTTATTAAAGGCGCGCCTGAGGCGCGCCTAAGGCGCCAGGCACTCGGGGCGCCAGCCATCGCGCCTGCCATAGGTCCAGGCGGTTGGGATTTTCTGGGCGCTCGCCTGGGGGCGCCTTGACTCGGCAAAAGGCGCGCCTAAGGCGTGCCTTGCGTACATCTAGGGTTTGAAATAAAAAAAATATTTTTTTATTTGTCAAATAACATCAGAATAATAAAAAATACTATCTCTTAAGTCTTAATATTTAAGTGAATCACATCTAGGGTTTCAAGATTCACTTTTTATCAAGTATAATCGTGCGTATCTCTTTGAGGGATATAGATGAAAGCAATGAGTGGGTGGTTGGTCTAATGGAAGATGAAGATGAGTTGGTTCACCAAGGTGAAAATTTGACTTGGGGTATTGTTACAGAAGCCATGGTTAGGTTTACTAAGAAATTATCAAGGTCTTATGTTGTTTTTTCCAGGGATGCAAGGCGAGCGCCTAAGGCGCCAGGCGCGCCTAAGGCGCTAGGCGCTGCTTCTCGCCTTGTGGCGCCTTGCGCCATTAATAACTATGTCAAGACTCCACATGGATCAAGTCAATGTGAAATTATGTGCTTAGAGATTTCACGCTCTCTTATTAGTAACTTCTCTTTGTATCGCGACATTCAAATATTAAAAAAAGTAATTAGATAAAACAATGTAATACAAGAACCTCAAAATATTTAACTAACCAGGATAGTGATTGAGATAGGACTTCCCCTCTTTCGATGTTGAGTACGATCTTTCCCTCCCATTACGCAGGTCTAAATGCCGCTCTTCTTGTCTACGGAATGTAATATCTTGTAAAAGCCTTTCATGTTCATGTTTATTGTAAGGTTTTCTAAGAAGAGTGATAACTTCCTGCCTAAAGTCGGTGGTTTCTTCCTCGTCTTCATCACTCCACTCAGTCTCACACTCATCCTTCATTGGTGCCATAGAAAAGTCCCGAGATTTTCCCTTGAGGAATGTATCACGGTCTATGATTTCCACGCTAGAAAAGGACCCATCATTGTGCTGTTTCCCAACACTATTCTTTCCGCCCTCGTAATACACTATCGTCTCACCCTTAAACTTGCAAACCATTTTATGCTGTGAAAAATTGGTACATTTTAGCCATATGTTAAAGTCAGGATCAACCACCATCTTTTTACTTGATTTCACATTATCTTCCTTCTTACTCTTCAACTTGTTGGCCTGCTTCTTTCCCGTCTCACGCTTGTGCTGATCCTCTACACCAAACATCTGATCAGATGGTCCGTTTATTTTTTTTGTAGCACTCCTCAATTTTCTCGCCGGCTCTACCTCACAGTGCTCTTCATCCACACTTAACTCTCCTTCATATTTAATCCTAAGGGGTATACCATCCTCCTCATATTCAAGTATAGAAGACGTGCCATCTTTCTTCAAATATTTCAAGAAAAGCTCATATCCAGGATCATTCACCACCTCTTCATGATAGCAAATTTTGTCATCCTTTTCTATTCTCCTTTTTTTTGATTCCTTCATCATCCAATAAACCTTGTAGTCATCTTCCATATCTTCCCACTCTTTAGCATCAAAGGGATAGGCAACAGCCATTTTAATCTGACAGCTCCTTATAAAACTGACTTCTTTTATTGCCCTACTAATTTGCGAAAATTTGTGCAAGAAAATCGTAATGTTGCTTCTGCATAACAAGTAAAAGCGGGAAAAATCAAATCTTGAAGGATATGAAGGTTATCTACTGCCCCATATTTAAAATATCATTAGCAAACTCAAATCCTGCTGTGGGCCTCATTCAAGTATTTGCCTAATTCAATTAGCATCCTTTCACATTTATGTTTTTTTTTTTTTTTAAATCAAAAGCCATAATTTCCTGTTACAAAACAAATAACGAAAAGAAAACTCAAATCCTACTAACTTTTTTTTTTCTAAGAGCACAGAACTGCAAACAAATTAGTCTTCAAATTATTAAAAACGCACAAAATTAAACACGAAATCAATCCCACTCACTATATCAACTGAATCTAGTGTTAACTTCTTCTACACAGTTGAAATTAAAGTAAACAAAAATTACCACAAATCAGCACTTTCCTAAATTTTAATTCTGTTCAACACACACACACAGAGTCAAATGCACGTTGGATCGGAGAATAAAACCACAGTCCATGTTCAATTGCATGTCGAGGAACGTGTAAAAACTGGAAATTCCCCAAACAGAAACACAAAAAAAGGAAAAAAAATAGGGAATTAAAATAGAATAACTGAAAGCAAAAACCTAAAGCTGATTCACCTTGAAGTAAAAGGCGGGAAATTGAGAGGTTGAGCCCTCGAATTGAATCGTAGAAGTTCCCTGCTGCCTGTGGGTTTCCTGAGAGCGACGTCTTTGGGTTTTGAACTGAAACGCCCTATTTAATTATGTCGAAAAGGAATACTCTACTTTTTTTTTTTAATTCCTAATCTTTTAAATTCCCAAGTTATTTGTTTCGGATTCATCCGGATGTACTTTGAAAACCACGTCTCATTATAGTTTGAGATTTAAAATTAGACTTCAAAATTCTTTTCTATAAAGTATACCTACACCCCATACTTTTCACAAAATTCAATACAATCAAATCACTATTTTTCCCACTCTCAACACAATATAATAATATCATATCAATCATTATTAAACATTGATTTGACATAGAGTAAAATCTCACTCTATCAAAATCTCAAAACAAACACATATTTTTTACTATTCACCGAGACTTTTAAATCCATTGGATTTCGAAGTCATGACTTCCCTCTCACACCTAAATTCCGAAACAAACATACCCTAATGTATAGATTCCGTTTGAGTAACCTTATTTTTAAATATCTTATAAATTTTAATATTTTATAAGTTATTTTAATTGCAAATTGTTAAATTGTTTGGCTGATAAAGCTTAATGATTTTTTATAATTTAAGATAAAAATTTCTAATTTCATATAATATAATATTTTTTATATTGAGATGTCATGTTGGGTTCATGTAGGCTCAGCAAGATTAGGATGATGTAATATGGTATAACTTATATAATTTTAGTAAAATAAATTGGAATATTGTAACTCATTTTTTTTAGAAGTTTAAAAAATCCAAATAACTTCTTTTAAAGAGTGATGTTTGTGTGCATCAATTACACAAGGTCCAATTGGTGCAATTAGATTCAATTTTAATTTGGATGAACCATGAACCCTAAACACTAAACCCAATACCTTAAATCTAAACCCTAAACCATGAACCCTAAATCATGAAACATTCGGGTCGGATGAACCATGAAGCACTCGGGTCGGGTAAAAGAATGACTAAATTTTTTTAAAAAAAATTCAATTACACTAATTCTAAATTGGTGCAAATGACGCACACAAATATTTGCCACTTTTAAAATCTTATAAAATATTAAATACTACCTTATTTTATTAAATTAATTTAGAGAGCTTATAAGATGAGCCGAACATGCCCTAACAAACACGAATTATTATTGGGCTTATTTATTCAAGTGTATAGCATTCCCCAAAATTTGTAATTTTATTTTATACACTAGATTTTGAAATTTTAGAAACTTAATATGTGACAAGAAAAGTTAAGTAATATTTTTTCTTCATATAGTATTTCACTAATTTTAATAAAAGTTATGTCCTTTTTATTTTTAAGAGTGTGAGGGGTGTATTTCCTGAAGATAGGGGTGCTAATAACCTGAGCTATCAATCCACTGCTTAGTTGGACTTTTTATTTTGGGTCCGGTTATTGACACCCCCTTAATTAGGAGATACATCCTCATTAATTTTTTATTATTTTATTATAATTAGAAATGACTCTTCTACCCTTGAATAGTTAAAACAACTTAAACATTAATATTATACCACTTTCTACTTTATTCGAAAATTAAAAAGTTACGATCCAGACTTCTCAATTCCACACGACGAGTTCGTTATTTTTATCTTCCAACATTGTCTACCATCATAGCTTAGTTCATTTTTTGTGTAGCAATTATGGTGGGTGGGAAACCTATCAAATTTGGAATGTTGAATGTTTTATGTTATTGTTTGTTTAATGTTTAGGGTATTGATTATGACATATTGGACTTTAGATCTAGATGTACGACGAAAATAGTACAATAATCATTCACGCACTTATTTTTCATTTTTTTCCCGTGATGCATATTTCGGACCTGGTTTATTGAAATATGTCATCGTTTTCAGAAACAATATGTTGAAATACATCACTATTTTCGAAAAATATATACCGAAATATATAGAATATGTGAAAAATCACAAAATTCGGATAATTCCTTTTGAAAATATCTAATAATTTCAACAAAATTTTGTCGAAAATTTGGTGGAATTTCAAAACACCAGGTTCGAAAAACACTCTACCCAATTTTTTTTTTCTTTTCAAACACACATCATTTTTCGACAAAAACCTTAACACGTGATGACTCTATAGCCACAAGTTATTACCGTAAAATGAAATGTCTAGTCGTTGTCGTTTGGAGAGATGAAATATAAAATATATTTTTTGTCTAGATTTGAAATAAAACAATAAGAAAACAATTATATTGAATAAGGGTAATACTGGTATTTTGTAGGGTGTGTATCTACTAATATCTAAAAAAATGGGTGGGTGGATTAATTAATGGGTGTATCTCCTAATTATGGGGGTGCGAATAACCGGGTTATGTGTTGGCCCGTCTAAATTTCAAATGGGTTTATATCAAAATGGACGAAATTTATAGTAAGGAAGTATTGGTTGTATGGCATGGAAAGAATCTCTGGCCTTGCTACTTCTGTTGCACTTCACAGGTTCCTTTTAACATTTTCCCCCTATTCTTCCTTAATCAATAAATATCTGCTTCCTTTTTTTGTTGAATTAGGGTATGTATTCGAAATGCTGTGTTTTAGTAGTTCAAAGTTAAGTAATCAGACCGATTTCATGGCCGATTTTCGATTTAACCGATTTTTGAAACCACTGCTTTAAATTATTTCTCTTTCCCAAGTGAAGTTGAAGGAAGAATGAGTAGGGGGTGATATACCGAACTATACTGAAAATAAAGATAAACAGTGTATAATTGTATTGAAAATTTTGATATTTGAAATTCACATTGATATCGAACTGAAATTTTCAGTATCATTAAAATTTGGCATACAAAATATTTTGATAAATAAAAAATACTCACCATTATTCTAGCTGAATTTCGGTGTATTGAATTTTCGAACAATATCAATATATACCTTCGGTCATATTATTAGTAGGGGGGTTATTTGCTATTTTTATAAAATTAGAGTTTTTTTTTTTGTAAAAATAATTAATTAAGATCAAATTTCAACCCGAAAGGGAAAAATACCGGAAATAACTTAGGATTGAATTATGTGACAGAAATTGTTTCTTCCCGAACTTATCTTTCAAGCGGCCGCATAAGTCAAACACGAGTCGTGGACAATAATTTCTTCCCGTAAAACAAACGTTTTCATCTAGAAATCAAATCAATCTTCTCGTAAAGGCATTTAATTTAATGTGAGAAAAAGAAAGATCGGAAAAATTCAACCAAATATTATTGCATCAGAGAACCAAAATACCTAACAATATGTGAGTAGTTCAAATACGCGTTTAGAACACTATTATTTTTTAAAATTATACTAGTTTATAACTTAAAAGTCTTATATTAAGTGTCACCAAACCCATCTCTGCCGTATGAGATGTATCGTGGAGAGTGTAGTTACCTGGAGTAATTTTGTATCAGAAAAATATTCTGATAATGTATGTATTTGTATCAGGTTTTTATTATCTGATATCAATCTCATCCGACCTAATGATTTTGTATCAGAAAAATTAATAATTTGATACTAATTATTTCTAGTATTAGTCTTTTTTCCGATACTGATATTACCTAAAAAGAATAAAATTTATACAATTTTATAATCATATAAATTATATGTTGGGGTCTCTGTCGACACATTTAATTCGTCAACTGGCAAGTCTTCCTTGCATGTGAAACAGTTTGGTATTTTTGTCTTGTATAGTAGAAAAATGATACCATAAACTAACAAAATATGCAACTTCCGTGTGCTTACAATTATGTCGTCCTATCAAAATCCAAATTAAAATTGGTATCCGTATCATTACTAACTCAACAATTAAAAGAATCTGTATACACGAGAGCTTCAATGGCAGAGCCTATTCCTCTGCTTTTGTTTCTTCTCATCTTGTTCTTCGCCAATTCTATTTTCAAAGTAAGCTATAGTATAATTTTGTGTCCTGAAATCGAAAAAGAAGCTCTTCTGAGCTTCAAACGGTCTTTGGAAGATCCGTCCAATCGACTATCATCCTGGAATACAAGCAACTGCTGCAACTGGAAAGGTGTCGTTTGTAGCAACGTTACAGGAAACGTCCATCAGCTCCATCTTCATCATCAGGGCGACAGTGATTACCAATATTCAAATTCAAGGAAAAGGGGGAAAATCCATCCTTCTCTGCTCCAACTCAAACAACTCAAATATCTCGACCTAAGTGGAAATTTCTTTGCAGAAACAATCCCTTCCTTCATGGGGTCACTCACCAGCCTGGAGTATCTGAATCTATCTGGTAATGGATTTTACGGAAAGATTCCTCGTTCCATTGGAAATCTTTCAAGTTTACACACTTTGAGTTTAGAGGATAATGGAGGTCTGGATGTCGATAGTCTCGAATGGTTGAGGGGGCTTTCTCAATTGGAGCACCTTAACATGAACTTGGTCAATCTTACAAAAGCAGCTTCCCACTGGATTCAGGTAATCAACGCACTCCCTTCTCTGGTCGAGCTACATTTAAGTTCTTGCGGTCTTAATTTCATTTTTGATCCCTCGAGTGATGATGTTAATATTACCTCTCTGGCCATCCTTGATCTCTCTCAAAACAACTTTGAGTCCTTTCCCGTCCCAAAATGGATACTTAGACAAAACTATCTTGTTTTTCTTGATCTAAGTTCGAGCAAGTTTCGGAGGCCCCTTCCTACTTCTAGCAACACCACCACCAATCTCCAACACATAGATCTTTCCGGGAATATGTTTGAATCTGTTCCCATCCCACAATGGATATTTGAACTAAGAAATCTTGTTTTTCTTGATCTAAGTGGGAGCGATTTCAGAGGTCCTATTCCAACTGTTAGCAACACCACCAAACTCCGATACATAAATCTTAATTCAAATCATTACCTCAATTCCACAATTCCAGATTGGCTCTACTCTTGCAAGGACCTTGAGTTTGTTTCTATGAGTTATAACTCTCTACAAGGTTCAATCTCCAATGCCATATGGAATCTGACATCTCTTACCACCCTTGATTTATCTGGTAATCAGCTCTCTGGAGAAATACCACGAGGGATTGTTAATTCGTGCAAATTGCAGAGATTGGACTTGTCTGACAATATGTTTCAAGGAGAGATATCAGATACGTTTGGTAATATGTCTGAGTGCTTCTTAGGATCTCTGACATATCTAGTGCTCTCCGAGAATCAACTTTCCGGTAATCTAACTCACCAGTTTGGAGAATTCGAAAGCCTACAAGACCTTGATTTTCGTAAAAACTTATTAACAGGTGAAATTCCTATCAATCTAGGGAAGTTATCGAACCTAGGAGTTTATGGCTAAATGATAACAGATTTACAGGAAATCTTCCAATTAGCATGGGGGAACTTTCTAACTTGGAATATCTTGATGTTGGAAATAACATGATGAGAGGGGATGTGACTGAAACTCACTTTGCCAACCTCTCAAAACTGGGTTATTTCTCTGCCTCTGGAAACCACATGGCTTTAAAATTAAGCCCGAATTGGAAACCGCCATTCAAGGTTGACACACTTAAATTAGGCTCGTGGAACTTGGGGGCAGGTTCTGGCATTCCCTCATGGCTCGAGACACAAAAGAGTACTATGATTGAACTTGATTTATCAAACACTGGTATCTCTGGTAATGTTCCCTCGTGGTTTTGGGAGATGAGATTCTTGAATCTCTCACACAACCATCTCTCGGGTAACATTCCCGATATAAGTGGCCCTGAAACTGGTCCTCGGTTGATATACTTGACTTCAAACCAATTCAGTGGCCCATTGCCTCGAGTAGGAAACACTGTGGAAGAGATAAATTTCTCAAATAACTCATTTTATGGAGGGATATCTCATTTCCTATGTGACATGAGAAACCAGACTTACAGATTGGTGAATCTTGATATACGGGGAAACCAACTGAGCGGAGAAATTCCTGACTGTTGGATGAAGTGGCCTGATTTGACAGTGGTGAATTTAGGTGATAACAATTTCTCAGGTACTATCCCAAGTTCGTTAGGGGTTCTTAAATACATGTTGTCTTTGAATCTATATGACAACAAGCTCTCAGGCCAAATACCCGTCTCTTTGAGTAACTGCACCGAACTGGTGAAGATGGATCTTTCTGGAAACAACCTTGTTGGAAACATACCAACATGGATAGGAACAAGTCTATCCAAGTTGAGGTTTCTCATTTTGCGATCCAACAAATTGAGTGGTACAATTCCTTGGAGTATCTGCCACCTAAACTCGCTTCAAATCGTTGATTTGTCAAATAATGCACTTTCTGGGAGAATTCCCTCATGTGTTAACAATCTTACAGCAATGACTGTAAAAAGAAATTTGAGTGAGTATATTAGTGGAGATCTGGACTTTTCTTCTTATTACTTTGGAAACTTCTTAGAGAGTGCATCAGTCACTGTGAAAGGAAGAGAGAACCACTATGATACCATTCTGTCATTGGTTAACACTATTGACCTTTCCGACAACAATTTGTCTGGAGGGATTCCATTGGAGTTAACAAGTCTAGTGGAGTTGATATCAGTGAACTTGTCCGGGAATCATTTGACAGGATCAATCCCAGAGAGCATTGGAGACATGAAGCAATTGGGGTCTCTTGATGTCTCAAGAAACGCTTTATCTGGAGAAATGCCAAATAGCTTCAGTGCTATGACTTTTTTAAGTTATCTGAACCTGTCCTGCAATAACTTGACAGGGAGGATATCAGAAAGCACACAGCTCAGAGGCATGAATGCTTCGAGCTTTGCAGGAAACGATCTTTGCGGTCCTCCGTTACCAAGAAAATGTCGTGGTGATGATGATAATGACGAGGAGGATGCAGGAAGTAAGGAAGATATTCAAGATGATAAATCTGAGATAGAGTGGTTTTACGTGCTCCTGTCGTTAGGATACGCTGTCGGGTTATCAGTTTTCTGCACTACATTTGTCTTAAAAAGGTCATGGAGGAGGGCTTACTTTGGGTTTGTAGAGTGTATGTGGGACAAACTTTATGTATATTACCATATAAACTGTGAAAAGCTCAGGAGACACAGAGCACAAACTTCTTGAGAAGTTGGGATTTCCTGTTACACTCCTCTTTTATGAATGATGCATAAGAGGTGTAATAATTTAGTGTTACACTGCAATGTACATATATTTGGAGCAATATGTTTAATTTCTTTCTATGTTTCAAGGATTTCCTGTTGCACACTCCTCTTTTATGAATGATAAATAAGATGTGTGAATAAATTACAATTACAGTATAATGTACATGTATCTGAAGTATTATGTTTCCTTTTTTTCTATGTGTTTTGTTATAGTTTGTTGCACACTCCTCTTTTATGGATGATACCAGTGTTGTCAGAACCGGACCGGACCGGCCGGTTCAACCGGTTAAACCGAGAACCGGCCAGGTTTAACCGGTTTGAACCGGTCAGGAGACCGGTCCAATTACACCCATAAAACCGTTTTTACGGTCAAACCGGAAAAAACCGGTTTGAAACCGCAAAAAACCGGATAAACCGAAAAACCGGCTAAACCGTCAGAACCGCCTTCTTCCCCTTCTTCTCCTGAAACAAAGCCGCCGTCACAACGCCCATCTCAGATTCTCAGAGCCGTCACAAAGTCGCCGTCACAACGCCCATCTCAGATTCAACAAATATGCTTTCTTTCAACTTTTACTAACAGATCTGTTTTTCTCCTTGCGCAAATATGCTTTCTTCCTCATCACAATTAGTAAATTGGTCGCGACTTACCCGGCCACACCCTCTCTTTCTATAACCATTAGTCTTTCTCTCTTTAAATTGTGTGTGTCTCTCTCTCTAGACTACAAGGTCTGTGGGTGTGTGTAAGATAGTTGGGTGGGGAATTGGGGATAATGGAGTCATGATTCGTTCTTATCATCTTAGCTTTCTTAAGAATAAAAATTAATATTTTAATAGTTTATGTTTATTTTATTAATTTAGATGCTAGTCAACACAAATATTAAATAGGGTGGTATGTAAAATTAAATTACATAATTAATTTTTTAATGAATTATATTATTTGTATTATTATATGTATTTTAATATATGTTTTATTGTATTGTAGTGTATATTGATTGGTGGATATAAGTATATGTTCAGATTAATTTTATAATACAATTCATATTACATTATTTAAAAAAATATTAACATACTAATTGTGTATTGCATAAGAGAAAATCTAATTATATATAAGTAAAATCATTTTTACGGTTCGACCGGTTGAACCGCCAACCGATGCCTTGTCCGGTTTGATCACCGGTTCGGTTATGAAAACACTGAATGATACATAAGACGTATGAATAAACTAAAATTACAGTATAATGTACATGTATCTGGAGTATTATGTTTCTTTTCTTTCTATGTTTTTGTTATAGTTTGACGGGCTTAATTTTGTGGTGTGTTTTGAAATGTGTACATGCTAAGAATATAATAAAAGGCAAAAGTTCACAGAAAGTCAGGTAAGTAAGTGGCCTATAGTGCAATCTTTTAAAATTTAGCCATACTAGAATAATTCATTAAAGACATAATTCTGTTAGCTTTTTATAATCGTTTTAACAATTTCAACAATGAAAAATAGTTCTAAAAAAGAATTCGAATATCTTGCACCCTTTCTAAGCGCTACCAAAAAAATTGACACTTTTTATGATGGGAATCACATTTTAGAAAGATAAAATGAAAAATGATAGCAAACATAACCTCAAATCTCCCCCTGCTATTATATCATATAAAGATCTATCATCAATTCAATATTTGGAGGCAAATACAAGAACTACTGCTCTTTCCAATTCCCATACAAAATATCCAGATGAATCCCTTCACAAAAATCACCTTAAACGTCGAAATTACATTGGCAAAAAACCTAAATCAGAGGCAGAAACATTGTTTCCTTCGTCAACATAACCTCATGGAAGCAGTATATATTACAAAAAAGACGACACCTAAATTGATTCTAGCTATATCCAGTTAGAGTACAAATTGGTGAGAGAATGTACCTCGCAATAAAAGTAGAACCTTGCCTCCTAACATAGGTGGTAGCCAAAGTTATCCTGTCTCAAAAATGTTAGTCGTCCAAACGTTGCAGTAATGTACGATCACAAACTGGAACAAAGGTGTGAGGTTTGAATCCTCATCCTTAAAAAGGCATTTTATCTATTCGTTAGTTTTTTAACCCCAATGCAGCCTGCAAATTCTCTTCGTAATTCAAAGTTTTGGCAGCATTTAGAAGCATGTCCACTCCACCCGATTTGTTCAGTTTTCCATCCAACCCTCTCTTTCTCGATCCATTTTGCATACTCTCATACGTGATTCTAGCTTTACGGATACACTTTATTCCACTATCGCATTTTTGGCAAAACCATTTCCCTTTTGGTATAGCAGAGAGAGGCGGGTGCATGCAATAGATGTGGTACGCATGATCACACCCATCGCATAAAACAATCATATCATCGTCTCGATCAGCTAAGCAAGATCTACACAAACAGGATGGGCAATACCAACACGGACTGTGAGAGAGCAACTGCTTATTTGTCAAGCAACTCACATGGTAAAACTTGTGAGGACAAAAGGAATGACCGCATATTCTATACTCCTCATCGCACCTAACGTCGGTGCTACAGACCTTGCAATGTTGATAACTTTTACCCCCTTCATTAGCAACTAACTCATTTGAACTCTCCTCTAATTCGTCTGTCGTCTCATTGTACTCAACCTCGTCCTCTCCACCACATGCATTCAGTCTCTCACAAGCTATGCAATTCTCGTGTGAGGATTCGGTTCCCTTTGCTGTACAGTTGGCACAGTACCAACTTGTAGTTGGGATTTTTTTAACAGGTGGCTCAATGCAGGAAATATGATACATCTCTTCACATGAGTCGCAAACTAGACCATTTCTTCCATCTGCTTTCTCTCTACAATGCTTGCATGTATGGCCTTCGTCCAGAGCACATGCCTCAGTCAGCTCCACTTTCGTGTGCATCTCACATTCTTGTGCAAGGAACTATTAATACACAAATAACACAAGTCATACCCTACTGAAAATATCAAAGAAGCTGAGAAGTGTGCAAATATTTTTCCACTGATATCCAAGTCTTTAATTTATTGGTAAGAAGTAATTCATTCACATGATTCTTTCAAGACTTTCAACCTAAATATCTGACATGTATTTTTTAAAATACACGACATGAAAACTTTCAGATATCTTAGTTAAGTATTAATCATAACAATTTTTCTAGTGGAGCAGAATCAGATAGAAATGAGAGAATATATGGTGATCAGAAAACAGAAAGGACCCAAAGTGTTAAAAGATTCTTGGCCTTAGGCTTAGGGTACTGTGACATGAAATGTTTACGCCAGCAGAAATGGAAAAACTTGTTGGAATCTTCATTTTTCGTGATTTTGCTACCAATATCAACAGAAACCAAATCAATAGACAATCGCATATTAAAAAAAAAAAAATTTGACATCCCAGAAATTATGGAGTCGTGATCAAACAATTGAAGGGGAAAAAAGGACTAAATGTAAGACATTTAATGCGTCCAACCCATTTCTTACTTCAACGCCCAAAAGCAGAAGGGATAAAATACAAAAAGAGAAGGGGAAGACAGATGCAAATACCTCATTTTTACCACCCTCAGAGATGCTTTGCGCAGAAGTGCCTACCTGAGAATACCAAAATTTATTTGTGAGCATAAACTGTAAGTAAATTAAAACAAGATCAAAGCAATTAGATGAGATAAAACACAAAAAGTAAGCATCCGCAAATACAACTCGTTACCTGTTGATGGAAAGAAGTCGATGTTTTCTCTGACAGGCACTTAGCAAAAGCAGTTATATCCGTGCCAACCATTTGTAGTTTCATCCATATCTGCACAAGAAAGTTTATTACTGAGAACTGAAGCACATATATATCATATAACTATGAAGTAACTTCTCAACTTCAAACTACAAGGCATCCCAAAATGGTAAGACCGAACTACCGACATGATTTTGAGACCAATTTTAGCATAGACAAAGTTTCAAAGTACATTCAAAAGCAAAATACCCAATGGCATAGTGAACAAGCACATCATTGTAACTTCCAAAAAAATAAAAATAAACCTTTTGGATATCCAACTGAAATAGCAAAGGCGACTTTTCATATGCTTTCTCCTTCATCCTTGTATTTATGTGATTCAAATCAAATAATTTTTCAGCCTTCACTCCTTCAAAATTTTCAAGGAGTAGACTGCACAATTGCGCAAATTTTTCCGACATAATAATATCGAAAAAGGTGCACCGACAGAGCTCTGTGAATGTGGAATCATTAGATTCACTAACTGATCCACTGGATGTCATACCCACATTGCACTTAACTGCGTTTTGGAGACCATCATGCAGGGTTCCAGCACGTGAATCTTCACAAGAATGAACAGGGTCCTGCATAACAGATCACACAATCAGTTAAAATTTTACCAAGTAATGCCTGCATTTCCAAATCTGGTTTCATGAGACCAAAACACCAAGTTGTCTCTGAATTTCAAGGCAAAAGGTGCGTCTTATATACATTTTAATAATGTTCAATCTCAATGCTAAGACAAGTAGACAACAAACCACAGATATTTCTAGTAGATGAAATACTAATAGAAAGAAATAGTTAAACAGTAAGGTCAGCCTCTCCAAGATGACAACACACCTTAACAGTAAATCCATTACCACTTCCTGGTTGAAACACAAGTGCTCTTTGGATGCATTTTTTCAAACCACCTTCACTATCCAGTGACTGGCATATATTCTCCAGAATAATATTTCTTTCGTGCTTTAGTGAGCAATCACTGGAAGAGGTCTTCAGAGCATCTGGCTCTTTCTGAGAACATTCTGCTAGATCATGCATGTGCTTCACTGACTGGGAAAATCAAAAGAAAACATATCAGAGCCAAAAAGAGAATACAGGTAAAGTGTGGTGCACAAACAAAAAATGGTAAAATGTGCATAAAACAAGTTTAGGCTAATTGATTCAAACAATGTTGAATGAGTAGTCGATTCAGTTAGTTTTCTCGCTGAGCCAAATCAGCCTTGCCATATACTAAAGAATCAGGTGATGTTTTTGTGTTTGAGCTTCTTCTCTCAGATCCCTGGTTCTAAAATTATTTCTTATCGATGTCATACATATAGCCCATACAAAATACAGACGAATACACAATTTTGTATCTCTGAGCAGTAAGGCATAAGATCCTATATATAGAATGAAACCAACAAGTTTTATGTTCATTGTAAATAACAAGTTGAATTTTAGTCTAACCCTGCTGCCGTTCTCTGGCAACAGTTATGAAAGGGTTGATGGGCCAAAAGACGGTAGCTAAGATAGATGAAAAAGGTTGGAAAAAGGCTAAATAAATCAACCAATAACCTACGCAGCCTAAATAACCATTACAAGCATGAAACTTGAAATTGCTGAATAATTTTCTCTAGCATTTGCTAACAATTTGGCAAAACAGAGAATATCTAATAAGTGATAATGAAAAAACTATTCCTAGCAATCCATGTATGGATCCCGCACAGCCGCACTTCCATAGTTACTAACTAATTACCAGAAAAAGGGAGCCATAACAATTTAGTTAATCCTTTTAAAATTAAAAATAAGTTGAATAACTAGCCTTACAGTACCTTGTTTTAACAGAGGTTCTACAGCCAGAAACTCCTAGCAAACAAAATCAAAGAGAGATAAATAAATAAAACCAAAACAACATGAAAACCCTTTCTTTCTCCATAGTATAAACAAGTGAATATAGGTGAATTTCATTGCAACAATTGATAAGAGTCGTGGATTTCACTATAGAAACTACCAACCTTCTCACCAGGTTGACTCACTGAGTCATCAGAAATCTTCCCACTCTCCGTAACTTTGGCGAACCTTCGCCTCTTGTAGGTGACCAAACTTTCGTCTCCCAATCCCCAAGACCCAGTTTCAATATCAATTGCAACGACATTAGCTTTCACTTCCTCGTCATTAGGGCCCATTACTGCACTTTCAAAATCACTTCCACCACCATTCGCATTACTTTCTTTATGATTATCCACCATTCCTACTGTTCAAATAAAGCAAAACCTAAGAACTAAGGACACTCTCATTCGCAACCAACTCCCAATTCCCCTGCAAATCTTCACAAAATCATACTAACCCATGTCAATTAAGTCTAAATTACAAGAATCTGCTAACTGCAATACCTCCTTATCGAAAAAGAAAATAAGAGCAAGAAACACAGGAGTAAGCATAAACTTGAAAATTACTTCAGAGAATTTAGAATTCGCCTAAAATCCAACAAATTTCATGACTTACTTGAGTTAGATAGCAGAGACAGAGAGGAAACGAAATCTGTTGCCGCTGGATTTGGAACCCTAGAGAGAGAGAGAGGTAGAGGGCGCCCTAATTGACAGCGTATTGTCCGTGTGTGTCAGAGAGAGAGGGTCTCAAATTTTGAAAAATGGGAGGGCCTTTTTTTGTTCTTTTCACTGGTGACCGGCGGAGCCGGTACTTTAGAGGTCGCTTGATGCTTGAGGCGGTAAAACAATGAAAATACGAAACGGTAAATAACCGGTAATATAAATATTTGTATGTATAGTTTGTTTTTCATTCGTAAGATTAAATATTTTACTAATGTTAATTTGAATTATTATGTTACTAAGATTCTAAGAATATACTATTCTGTATATGTACATTAATCTAAAAGTTGTAGTTGATTAGGCAATTTATGTTGTCTTTAAAGAACATAGTTTGATAGATGTGTACAATACTTCTATCATGTTATTTCAGGAGATTCAAACAATTTGAAAATAACAATGTGACAACTGACTAGCTTTTATAATACCATCAGAATACTCCATATAATCATACGGAATAGCATGTTCATGCAACACGCCATCCACGACTTTTTTATCACAAAAACTCGTGGTACCACCACCGCACGATATTAAGCGCATATTTAAATAGTAGAGTTTTCACCACTGTGAGGAGGCATAAGATATTTGAATAATAGTTTTCTTGAAGTAATACGAATGCATTATTTGTTTCCTTCTATATTATTGACGTAGCGGAAGTATAGAACACGAAGAACAATTACCATTCAATTTTTCAATTCAACAACACCCATCAAGTTTCACAAACTGGAAAATAAATAGCGCACACAACCGCCCGTGCAACGGGTCCAACAAAGCCAAATAAAAGATAACTGCTACATCTTAAAAACTGAAATTAAAATAATTCACGCTAGCTAATTATTTCTTGGGCTTGAAGACACGATCATGGGCCTCCAAATACGTAAACGCCGTTGTAGCTACATCATTCTCCCCCACCGAGAAAAGGTTCACCCTCGAACCGGATAGATCATCCACTTCATCATCGTTGTCACCAGTATAAGGAATCAAATGTTTGACATTGAAGACGTAGTACCTAGATGAGAAGGAAGCTTCAAACGATAAGCATTCGCGTTGATCTTAGCAAGCACTTCCAATGGACCAATCTTCCTTGCTGCTAACTTGTTGTACTCATGAGCCGGGTACCGATCACGAGTCAACACAGCCCATACAAAATGAGTTCAAACTAAAAGCGACGACCCCGTCATTTCTTTGCCGCTTTTGTAAGCAAGCAGAAGAACTAATTAATCGATCATGCGAGTACGATGTGTACTACGAAGAGCCTCGATCATATCAACCGCACGAATATTGGCAAGAACAGGTGACGGAAAAGATAATAAATCAGCAGGACCGCCGCGCGGTAGCGTAGCATATACAACATGAAATGGAGGAAGACCAGTGCTACGATTCACGGCCGAATTATGAGCAAACTCGGCTTGGCTCAACTGGATATCCCAAGTACGCAAGTTTTCTCCCACGAGGCAACGTAACAAATTGCCCAAAGAACTGTTCACCACCTCAGTCTGACCATCAGTTTGTGGATGATAGCACTACTGAAGTTCAAACGTGTATTCGCCATACGCCACAAACTCCTCCAAAAGAAACTGAGAAAACGTGTATCACGATCAGAGACAATGGACGAAGGCAAACCATGCAAACGATAAATTTCCCGGAAGAATAGACTAGCGATCCGAACAGCATCCGCAGTCTTCTTGCATGGCACAAAATGAACCATCTTGGAAAAACGACCCACCACTACAAATATAGAATCATTACCCCATTGTGTTCGAGGCAAACCCAATACGAAATCCATACTAATCGCAACCCATGGTGAATTCGGGATTGGAAGAGGGCGATATTGTTGGGGAATGTTTCGCACAGATCTATTCGGGGTGAATATTTAAATACAAATTTAATTCATTAATTATCACTAGCATGAATTAATCCTATATTAATTCAAATAATAATTACAACAACATATCATGCATATAAAAAGCCACGTAAAACCTACGCATGCGGAATCTACGAGTTTACGTGAACGTACCTCTCGGGATGGCAGTGGCTTTGGTCGGACGGACTAACCAAAAGGACTTCCCAAGTATTCCCTTAGCCCTTGCTCGACAATCCGGTGGAAGGATACTCGCGAACAATTAACAAAAGGAAAAAATAAACTTTGTTGCACCACTTATGTGGATTTGCTAATATTTCCAGCACATGGAATTGTACTTGGGAATGAACTAATCATCCCCTATTTATAGGAGAGAGGGTGGACGAAATTTGTGTTATTTTTCAATGTGGGATAAGACTTTTCTTGGTCACCAAGAAATCTTGAATATATCCCATATATTCTCTTTCCCATAATTAAAATATTTCACAAAAATCCCACCTCCTCATATATGGATTATTTTCGAAAATATAGTGCAAGAATCCAAGATTTGGATCTTCTTGAATTTATGAGATATTCTTGTATTTCAAGAAATACATATCTTCCATAATATCTTTTCAAGAAAATCAAGAAAATCTTTCTTGCCCTCTATTTTCCAAAATTTCGAAATATCACTATGAATAACCAAGTGGGTGATTTCTTGAATTTAATGAGATAATCTTGTATTCCAAGAATACATATCTTCATTCCATAACAAAATTCAAAGAAAAAATTTTCTCCTCTTTTATCCATAATTTTCAAAAATTGAGAGGAAATATAAGCAACAATATTTATTTTATTTTAATCACCTTTTCAGTTATTGGACTATATGTTGGGCTACTCAGGGGGCCTTTAGGAGAATTAAGATTGGACCTGTTGGTCCCGGTGGGAAAACCTATTTTGCGCGTGCGGAAGCAAAACGTTTCGGTTCGGTGCATATAAAACAGGGGTGAGGGCAGAGTGTTTCCAATATTTTTTTTAAATTTTGGAGCTCATGTGTTGTGTTTTACTTATAACTAGATGCATATGACAAGTATAAACATAAAGCAGTAAACAACACAAAGAATATATAGTGGTTGGACAACCGGTCCTACATCCGCTCTCCCTAGAGAGGAGAGTGGATGTAGAGCTGATTGTCAATTCTCTTCTTGTGTTCTTTATTCTTTCATATCGAGTTTATCTTATCTATTTGCATTGACTCGATTTTGAAAGCATACTTTTCAGCGATATTGGTTGGAATCAATCAGTTTAAGTTGCATAAGTGAATTAAAAAACCTAATCCTTATGAAATAAGGATTAGGTTTTGATTCACTTATGCAACTTCAAAAGGATTGATTCCAAACAATATCGCTGAAAATTATGCTTTCAAAATCGAGTCAATGCAAATGCTTAACACGTATAAGGAAAGCAATAAAGAACAAAAAGAAGCGATTATAGTGGTTCGTGAGACTCAAGCTCCTACATCCACTCTCCCCGACTCTTTAGAGAAATTCACTATCAAACTTCGAGCTCGACTACCTCGTAGTTTACTTACTCAACTCGGCCGAAGTTTTCTCGACTACTCCACGTAGTTTACTTACTCAACCCGACCTTGAGTTTTTTCGACTACCTCAGTAGTTTACTTACTCAATCACACACAAGCTTTGAGACTACCCCCAGTAGCTTACTAACTTCTCCTCTAGAGTTTTATGACTACTCCGCCGAAGTTTACTAACTCTTTACAACTCTACTCACCAACAAACACACTCCAACTACCTTCTCAAGGGTTTGGGGTTTCTTGGTTGGTTTCAACTAGGATGAGATATCCTTTACAATGAAGCACAATGCAAAGGGTTAGGATATCTCGACTAAGCTTTGGATAAATCTTATCAAACTAGGCTTAGTAAAGTGAGCTCTCTTCAATATAGAAGCACTTGGGAAATTCAAGGTATTTCGAAAGTGCTTTAACTTTTGCAAGAATAAGTTTGAGCTCTTGAGTTGCGTGATAAATTTCCCGTAACCTTACAAAGTAGAGGGTCACCGGTATTTATAGGCATACACCAAGGTCACTCTTGAAAACTATCCGTTGGAGAGATAGCCGTGAGTTCCCTCTTATGGTGTGTGAGAAACGGCTATATTTAGGGTTTGAAACTCCCTAACACGTTTTAGGCAATAGCCTTTTCATGTAGCCGGTCTTCACTTTTTGCGATCTGGAACTTTTCGTGACATCGACATCTTTTTTTATTTGACTGTCATCCTTTGTCGATTGTCGGTATGGTACTGTTGTCGTCGTCTTCCTCTTTTTGACTTTTGTCTCGGTAAAAGGTAGACACCTTCAGCGGCTCTTTTTGGTTACAAACTCGAGTTTGATATAACCTTAACAACACCGACTTAGTTCCTTTTATGCGCATTTGAATGTCTTGGCAATATCTAACTTTCTAAGGTATCGCGTTTCTCTCGATGATTGCATCATCCCGGATAGATATATTCGGTGCCTCGGAACATTCGAGGTTCATATTGAGCATTGAATTACATTCGAGTCTTGATAATTCTTGTGCTTTCGATATTCTTGATTTTCGATACTCGGTCTTGATCTTGTGTCTTGATTCTTACGAGTCTTTGGTCTTCTAAGTCTTCAGGATCTTCTGAGTCTTGATTTATCTTGGTGATATCTTGAGTCTTCATCTTTGAGTCTTGATTCTTAGTTTCCATACTGAGTTTTCAGTATCTCAGTTTCATACTGAGTCTTCAGAGACTTTAGTTTCATACTGAAACTTTAGTATCTTCAGAAACATACTGAGTTCTTCAGAGTCTTCAGAACCTATCCTGAACTATATCTGCTGACTATACATTTTGCAGATAACATCCTGAATACTCTAAAAACTGAATCCTGACTCATCTATCAAGATCATTCCTGAACATGTCATACTCAGGGGTTTTGGGATCTAATCAAAATCCTCTTTATTAAATTCATTTCCCAACAATTTCCCCCTTTTTGATGATGTCAAAACCTATCTTGTTACAAACATATAACCTATACTCAGGTTTCAGTTTTTCCTATTACAAGAATGGTAAATCTCTAATCAATTTAAATCATTCAACAGATATTAAGTACAGAAATTTGAACTAAAGTACGCCGTACTATAGTTAAAATTTGAACTAAAGTGCATAAATTTTCTTCACTTTGTACCTGGTTGTAATGTTTTGGGTGACTTTGTAGTGGAATGTTCTTCTCTCTATTAATTAATCTAATTATATTAGAAATAATAGAATATGGCACATGTTATTGGTAAAATAAAATAAAAATTACTGTTTTAATAAAAAAATTATTGTTTACTACCTTCGTCCCATGATTTTGTTCATACTTTCCTTTTTCGTACGACCCAACATTATGTTCACACCCTAATAAAGGAAAACGTTATATAACTACACCATCACAATATTCACAAATTCACACACAATGACATTACTTTTGGGTCCACACATACATACAATTCAACCCATCTATTTACTTTATACATAAATATTTACAAAATTACCCCTAAAAACTCTACTCATTATTTCATTTTCTTAATATGTGTGTCACGTCACATGTGAACAAAATATTAGGACGGAGGGAGTAAAAAAAAAATTTATATAGATATATGTCATTTCTAAAATGTATTATGAATATATTTTAAATTGAAATAAATATAATTGAAACCTGTGTAATGAGAACATTAACTTGATCTAAAATATATTTAGATGATCCAATTATTTATTGTCAGTTAAATTTCTTAGCTAAATTTTAAAGTTATATAATGTTTAATTTAATTGAATCATTAGTCATTTGTTCTATCTACAAAATTTTAAAAATCTACAAATCATATACACTATATAAATTCTGTATTTGAATAATATCAATTAATAATTTATTTTAGTGGGTGGTTATTTTTTATCATATATTTTAGCAGATTGATTATAATCTTAATTGTATAAATTTATTATAATAACACATAACACGATCATATATATATATATATCACATTATATATTAGATTAGAATAATATTATTTAGCATTTAATATTGTTGATATAATGTATTTAGAATATAATATAAATTGATCAACATAAATAGTTTAAAATTAATATCTTTTTGTGAAATGAACACCCTATGGTATTTCGTCACAATATTATATTGAAGTATACATAATATCTATTATTTTAATAATTACATAACTATATATACTAAACATATCATATTAGTTATTAGATTAAATAAATTATGATTAATAAAAAAATAAATAACAATATTAAAAACCTCTCTCCCATAGTTTAACATGGATGTAGTGCAAAAAAAAAAAATCATTAAGCATATACGATATATATATATATATATATGTGTGTGTGTGTGTGTGTGTGTGTGTTAATCAACTTAAGAGAGTTATTTAAGAGTTATAAGAGACTATTTTATATATAAGACAAATCTAATTTACTATATTATATGATTCATGAACTAATGAAACCCAATACAATCATATCTTAAAGGAAAACATGATTCAAATGTTAAAGTGGAGCTCTGTCTCATGTATAACACTGTGCCACAAAATAATTCCTCATTAACTTATATATATTTTCTTAAAATCCACCTATCTTACCTACTCTATTAAGAAACAATTAAAAAAATATACCTAATTTGTTTTTTATATAGAAAATATAACAAAAAAACAGAGCATTTTTCAAATTTGAAAATCCATAAAAAGTTGAAAACAAAATGAGATGAAATAGGTGGCTCCAATTTTATGACGTGTACATATTCTTGTCCTCATAATCAATGCATGTCAAATTCTCAATGTGAATAGCGCAAATAAAATATATGTGCATGTTATCTTCTTGCCTACTCCACTTGCCTCTAGAACCTACATAACTAATAAGTTAACCCTGCATGCATCAATTCAATGCAAAATGCTATTAAAATAGAATTGGAAAATTAAAAGTGAAAATTTTTGTGCTAAAATTAATGTTCTAAACCACTTTAATCGACCAAAGTTAAATAGTTACAGAGAGAGATAAGCCATAACAATAAAAAAAATATTCAGTGGATCAATGGTACATCGCAAACATATTATCACAGACCTATTGAAACGGAAATGGAAATAAAAAATTTAGAAAAATTGTAAATTTTAGCACCAATTTAAGAAAATCATGGGGAAATTTTGCACTACATTCAAGGTATGATTTAAAAGAGATCATGAAATGAAATATACAGTCTTATTTGTTTAAAAACTTACATTCAAGAAAAAAAAAAAAATCAAATCAAATCAAATCGAGAGTAAAAAAAGTTCACTCATCTTGTAGAACATAGGTTTGGAAGAAAGAAATGAGAGACTGAAATCTTAAAAAATATTTACATGCTAAATTACATAACTGGAATTCTTCATAGCAAACCAATTCAGTATTTTAAAAAATTCAACATATCACAAAGTCAAATATTGGTGAAGAACCTGCAATTAGATAAACGCATACAAAGATTAAACTTCAAAACAGACTTAACACCTTAAGAATTCTCGAAAACCATATGAATTGAAATGTTTGATTTCCTGTTTGTTGAATTGCAACACCGACCTGCAAAATAAATTGAACTAATATAAAAACTCATTGGTAGGTGAAAGAAAAAGAGTCTTTGGCGAAGAGAGAAATGAAAGAGTTCGAAAAGGAAAAAAAATTATGAGGCATAGCCTAAAACAAGGCAGAGAGAAAATATTTGATGGTCCCAAAAAACCCGATTTAAAACTCGTAAAATCTCAATGGGAGGTGACTTAAATTTATTTTATTTTTATTTTTTTTCGAATGTGTTATGCAGATTTGCTAAAGTATGTATGACAGTTATTATGAAAGCAAATAAGAACACACGTATTTTTATAGTGGTTCGGACAACTCGTCCTACATCCACTCTTCCCTTCATGGGGCACCAACTTAACCAACAGATGTTTACCGAGTTCTCACTCAAACGGGACTTATCACCCTCTAAGGGATCGCCTACCCTCCCTTTCAGGATTGCTTAGGTGTTTACCGAGTTCTCACTCAAACGGGACTTATCACCCTCACGGGATCGCCTACCCTCCCTTTCGGGATTGCTTAGATGTTTACCGAGTTCTCACTCAAACGGGACTTATCACCCTCACGGGATCGCCTACCCTCCCTTTCGGGATTGCTAGATGTTTACCGAGTTCACACTCACCTACAAACTTAACCGATTGATTTGCGTAAGGTTTGTTTGGTTTCCAACTAGGTTGAGATTTTCCCTTACATTTGTTTAGCCTCAATGCTAAGGATGGGAAAATCTCTCTAAGCTTAGGATATAACATTTGTGCTTAGATCTAGGGTAGAACACTTTTGAATATATGTGTGTATTTCTTGCTCTGTGTTCTATGAATGGAGTTGCTTGAATATTTGGCTTTAATTTCACTTTGCAGATCCTCCATTAGCTTCTTTTGAAGATAGTGCAATGTATTTATAGTGTGGATTTAAATATTACCGTTGGAAAGTAATATTCAAATCCATACTAATAACTTTCAGCTTTTCTTTGACCTTTTGCACTTTTCCCTGCAGCTTTATGTCACATCAATATGTGTGTTGTCTTCTTATTGGCCAGCTATTTTTGTGTGTCTAACGGATCTGATCAGCTTTTCGACATTCTTTGTTCATCTCTTCGATTTCCGTCACCGATCCGTCCATTTAAAAATCGAAATCTGCAGATTTCTAGTGTCTTTGAAATCATTTGTTCATCGATCTTTGAAATCATTGTTCATCGATTCTTTGAAATCACTTTGTTCATCCGAACTGATTTCACGAATCGATTTCTTTATTCATCCGAATCGATTGTTCATCCCGATTTACGATTTCGATTTCTTCTACTTTGATTTATGATTTCTTCACAAAGATTTTATCGACTTTTCTTCATCACAAATCAGCATGCTTCTTCTTGTTCAGCTCATCAGTTAACTCGGAACTCATCCTACTCACCTGATCTCGATCAGTCTCGTCTGATCTCGATCATCTTCGTCTGATTTTATGAGTTCCCCCTTAACTTGTTCTCTCGTTCCCCCTCAACTTGTTATCTGTAGATTATCTTAAATAACACAAGTTGATAATGTTTTGGCATAATTAATCAAAACTAAAATATCCCAACAATATTTTAGGGGAAAACTAAATGGTAAATTGAATGTTGATAATTGTGAAGTCATAGTCTCACAATCAAACATTTTTTAAAATTAGAAAAAAAAATTAGATTGAGCAAATTTAAGAGGATATCACATTTTAAGATGAATGTAACAACAATGAATATAAATGCACAACAAAATTGATATTAGGAGGAAAAAAATCGTCTATTTAGTACACTATTCTAACCTTCAAATAAAAATAAAACATACACAATTCATAAATAGAAAAGAAGACAATTGCAATCGTTCAAAAAGAAGAACATGAGAAATGTGAAACTGAAATTTATAATGGGTTTTCAATTGAAAAGAGCTAATGGATAATTCAATTTCTTAATTTGGTCATACCCACAAATTATTCATTCTATCTTTCCCATAATTTAATGCTTATCAGGTTAAAAATGAAATATTTTTCATTTCTATCTTATTTTCATGAAAAAATAAAATAAATGAACCCCTCAACATTGTACAAAAAAATAGGAATATTACCAATAGTGAAATTTTGTTTGAAAAATCAAGGATCCCTGAAAGTAATAATAAGGACAACTGCACCAACAATACTGCCCTGTTTTTTTTTGGAAATGTTTACTCGCTGATTCTTCAAGTTCATTGTGAGGATCTTCTAGTTTGATTCTTAATTTTCTTAAATAGGTGATTGCATTTGGCACTCAATTTGAGAAAAAACTAAAGTCACATCCTAACAGAGCACCATTTAAAGATAGATATATTCCGAATAAATAATTCAAATTCTTTTTCATAAAATTCAAGAAAATATAATGTAGCATCATACATCTTGAATTTTAAGATGTTCGGGATCTTGATTCTCTTGTGTAATTATTTCCATTGTCGCGATTGAGATTAAATGGATTTGATACTATTAAAAAATATCAGTTTTATAAAGACACAATTAATTATGTTACAAAAAGAGGACACCACTTTAGAAATTTGCGAGATAAAAAGTATTAAATTAAATCAAAACCATTTAGTGGTTATTGTGATAATTATAACATTTTATTTATAACTTGCCAAATTATGAAAGAGAGTAGGCATACCAAAAAATTTACATGTGCCGATAAGCTTTATTGTACAAAAAACAACGTCAATCTCAAAAAATCGAAATGATTCTTCATTATACTTTCCAATTAAAAATTAGTAAAAGGGATGAATTCTATTGCGGACTCACCAACCAACATCCATTTTGGAGATCAGATCGTGCAATTGTCTTTCTTTTATAGGCTTAACCAACCAAGTGTCACTTGAATATTTTCTTAGTGTTTAAAGGACCAAAATCTACCTATCCATGCGGTAAATAAACCACAAAATCGAAAAAAAATGAAACAAAATTTATGTACTTAAATTGGAAATAAAAAGAGACACATACATGATTACAAAAATTAGAAAGAAAAGTAGAAAGATTAAATTGCGTGTATCGATTCTCAAATTTAACAAAATTTAAATCATTTCATCATCCAGTAAGAATCTCAAGTTGCGACGTTGTCTTTAAAAAAAATTGTAAATAAATTCATCGAAACTTTCAAGATATTTGGTTGTTCAACAATAAGAGTTAAAATCAAATATCATGAATTTGCAAGACGTAGAAGTCTCATGTTTATCTTAGAGGCAGATTTAATAAATAAATAAAAAACTACATGATTTTTTTTGTGTTTTTCATTTCCACCACTTTGATTGAAAGACTTTCCAATTTTTAGATTTTTTAGAGTATCTTTATGTGAAGACTTAATAAGGTAAACAATATGAACATTTTTCATGACAAAACCAAAGTAATAGCATTGAGTACATAAATCAGATTGGGATTTTTTTTAAAGTCTCAAATAGACATCTTATTACAAAGAACTTGCACTTGACTAAAATTTTGTGCAAATGGCTTCTTTGGGTAATCGAAAAAAAGGGCAAAATAGTAAATAAAAATTGTGATTATTGTGATCCTAAATATTAATCTCAATTTATAGAAAAATGCAATTATTATCGTATCATATTGAATTCAGCAAATCAAATAAAAATATAAGTGAAAATGGAAAAAATGGACGGAAATTAAGGACCAAATTCAACTTTTTGTCATTTTAGCCTGTTAAAATTAAGGACGAAAAAGTTGAATTTATTAAACCTATTTTAGCTAGTTCGGTGATGAAACGATTGAATTTGATAAACTTAAGGAACTATTTCTAAAATTTTAAAAAGTTAGAGTACTAAAATCAAAATTAGTGAAAGTTAAAGAAAAAAATATTTTATATCATTTTTTTGTATTATATATGTGCAACATATTTACATTTCTTATTCTAATTTATAAACTAAATATATTCTTAATTATAATTTATATTCAATTGTATATCATGTTGGTTCAACACTTTGTATTAACATTATTAAAAGATTATTTCAATATGTTGAGTACACTATTTATTATTGTATTACACTAATTATATATTAAATAATAATTAAGCACTTCTTGAACATCTACTACATAATTTTATAATAATTAATAATAAAAGAAATTTTAATTATTATAAAAATAAATCATCTTAATTGAAAGGGATCTGCTATTAATTGAGAGGTCAACTCACTTATTTATCTTGAAAAATTACAATCCACTTAGCAACATATTGCCTCCAAATTAGAAGAAAAAATATGAGCACAATATTTAGGGTGCTATTTTTTACATCTCAAAACATGTAAACAATTTTTCTCTCTTGCTCGTCTGTTTAACCAAAAAATTCATATATACGTATTCCAAAATAACACATTACACTCCAAGATATTCTACGACAAATTACAATTATCGATTTCACATTACTAAATGGTTATACAATTTTTCAATTACATTTAACATCTATTATAAATCTTAAATTTAAGCTTAAACCAAAAGAAGTGGGCTGAAAGAACTAAGGTCTATTAAAATATGGTCTTATGAAGTAGAGACCCAAATCAATAGAATAGTCACGCCAATGCTTCAAAAAAATTTGGCAACTGTCGCCGAAAATTGTAAAAAGATCTTGAAACGCTCTTAAGAAAAATCAGGAAGAACGTAAACACAATATAATCGAGTTGAAATATAAAACTTGCACAAAAAATTTCAAACGCGGTGGAACTTTTATCCCAAATTCGACAGAAACAACATATATATGAATCTAAACCAATAAACTGAAAATATAATAATCAAATAAACAAATTGAGAAAAAATTACATGGAGAGATGATTCAAGATCATCAGTAAAATTACAAAGAGTGAGACAGTTGACAAACTTGAAACACGGAGCCCGAGCGACCGGCGAGCGAGGAAAGTAGAAATTGTGGATTGTATCACTAAACTGTTGTGCATATTATATCACTAAATAAAGAGACGACTTAAATAACAAATGTATCCTTTAATTAAGCCGTTAATCTGGTGTGCGTATTAAATTACTAAACATTGAAGGTCGTGCTAGAAGTAAATGCATTAATATTAAATGTAAAAGTCAAAACATATACTGCACTTAAGTATTTTGTAATGTTTGATAATTAAAAATTGAACAATTTCATATAGATGTGTGTACTTCTCTTAAATTGGTATAATGAAAGTATTAAGACAAATTAACCACATAAAATTTTGTTTTCATGACCATCATTTAGGAATGATTAGTGGCAAAAAAATAAAAAAATAAACTTTTTTTCTAATGTTTAATATGTAGAATTAGAGTTTATGTGATTTATGGCATATTACATGATGTTTAAATGATATGCTTTCATAGGGTGATTTTATTGAATTACAATTTATGTGATTTATGACATATTACATGGTCTTTACGTGGATTATGACTTGTACTAATGTTATTATATTTAAAAACTTAATTAAATTTTTATTTAAAAAAATTTGTTTATTTTTTTTAACAAAGATCAACCAAAAATTAATGAGACAAATACTATTATGTACAACTTTAAAATAATGATTAAATATAATATATTAAATCATTTATTGAACTAAAATATAATAATTGACTTTTATTATGTGAAATATAGAAAAAAATCTATAACTATATAATCACGATAAAAATGTCTGTGAATTCTATTTTTTTAATGTCGTTGTTGTGCATACGTAATATATAATATTTAAAAAATTAATTATATTTATTGAAGCATAATCAAAGTTTATAAATTTGTTCTTTAATATGAAAATGAATTATATTTATTTAAGCGAGATCATAGGATATAATTAATTTTCTAAATTATATACTTTTTTAAATTCGTAATGAATATTAGCTTACTAAGATTAATCATTCTCAAAACATGATAGCATATTAAAAAATAAATATTATATTGAAAATAAGAAATTAAATTATAAATTATAATTATGATTAGTTGCAAAATTGACGTGTTGTCCTAAAATTGAGCTAGTGTATGATTTAAAATGATAACAAATTGATGCATGGTCAAACAAAAAAAATTGAAATGACATCGGTTTGTGATAAAAGGCACAATTTGAGCATCATTTTCATTTTTTAAGTACAAAATTAAGTTGTATTAAGTTGTAAGTAACTATATTGAACCAAAATGATTGGTATTGTGTTGATTAATAATCAACAGTATGTACTATCAAATTACTATTTATGCACTTAACCAAAATAATAATAAAGAAATATTTATGACAAAAAAATTACAGATTTCGACAATATCGAAATTTGAACAATATTTATATTACTATTAAAATTATAAAATTCAATAAATTGATTAATAATTCCATTGATGTAGTCTAATTTATTATCACATAGAGTAGCATATTTATTAGAATTGTCCAATAATTAATTGAACTTATCATTACATTTTGTATAACTAACAAAATCTATCAAAATTGATAAACAATTTTACACATTTTTGTATGTTATATAAAACTTAAAGCCTATACAACCAGAAAATCAAAAAAATTCAAAACATTACAAAGATAATCACCAAAAAATTTATCCGTTGTCGTGATTTATCTTCCATGAATTGTAGATTCTTCGTTAAAAGAAGAGATTTAAAACACAGTGTTTGATGGACAACCCAAATCAAGAAGTAAATCCACAGAATCTGTCAACCCAAACCATTCAACCCGCAAATTGAGATGTCCGAAAGAATAAAATCCATAGCCAAACCAAAAAAATAAAACAAAAATCCAATCAAATTACTAACGAAATGAATTGCAAAATAAACATCGAATTCTGAAAAGAAAATCAATCAACAAAAATAGAAACTGGACGCATTACCAACAAAAAATTCGAATAAATGAATGAATAAACTAATAAGAAAAATCTAAATAAGCAAAAAAACAATAAATCATAATAGTAACCAAAAACTAATATTCAATTTTTGGTTAGTCGAACATCATCTACATATGTTGTCTTCTTGTCCACCCTTTAATTTCATCATTTTTTTCTTGTTTTTGTTTGCTTTAACAAAAAAAAAAATATTTTTTTATGCAAATTCTCTAAGATGCAGAATACCATTAAATGATCTTTGTACATTTTGCTTACAATTTTGGTCTTTTTGGACCAAAAAAAAGAAAGTAAACATGGACTGAAATTGAAAATCATAAAAGAATAAAAATGACACCAAAATATGCTTCAAACTTGTAGGTTCGAACGGGTTTCGTGAGGGCAGAAGTCTAGAGGGGAGGGGTGAATAGACTTCTGAAAACTTTTTCGTCTTGGATCGGTGTGATTGCGATTAACTTTGATCGAGTGCAAGTGAATCGGTTTAGACCGATATTCAATCTTCTTGGCGCGCCCGAGGGCGGATCGGTTAGATATCTGTCGATTTAAGCGATAGTCGGAAGCTAGTTAATACCCGTGTGAAAAACCAGTTTTATCAAATCAGATTCTCAAGTCAGTTTTCAATCGGCTGACTAAGATGTCAACCTGATCGGATCAGTTGCTTGGTGCAGACTTGTTGGGAAATGAATTTAATAAAGAGGATTTTGATTAGATCCCAAAACCCCTGAGTATGACATGTTCAGGATAATCTTGATAGATGAGTCAGGATTCAGTTTTAGAGTGTTCAGGATATTATCTGCACCATGTATAGTCGGCAGATATAGAACAGGTTAGTTTTCAAGACTCAAGAAGAAGAAATCGAGAAGACTTCAAGAGGATCAAGAGGAAGGCTCGAGAACCAAGGCTCGAGAAAAAATCAAGGCTCAGAGAAACCTGAAGGCTCAGAGAAACCTGAAGACTCAGAGAACCTGAAGACTCAGAGAACCTGAAGACTCAGAGAAATACTGAAGGCACAGTAATTACTAAAGACTCAGTAATGTACTGAATGCTCAGTATATCCTGAATGTTCCGAGGCACTGAAGCTGAGGAATATAGCCGTTGGAATCCAGCTGACGTGGACCAACGAGAGGAAGACAACCAGCCTGAAAAAACTGCAGAACTTACAAAGAATAGTATGGATTTGAATGTGATTCTCTCCAACGGTAACATTCAAATCCACACTATAAATACAAGTTCTTCCATCAAATTAAGCGGTGGATGCGTGGAGAATATATCACACGAAGCTACAGAGCCAAGAGAGTTATACTCAAAGCATTCCCACCCTAGAACACAAGTCTATAAATATACAAATATATTCAAAGAGTGTTCTAGAACCCAACCTAAGTAACCCACGATGTATCATAAGCTTAGAGAGATTTTCCCAACCTTAGCATTGAGGCTAAACAAATGTAAGGGAAAATCTCACCATAGTTGGAGACAACACCAAATCCAAACCCCATGGTGAAGTGAGGTAGTTGTTAGGCAATCCCGAGTGAGGGTGATAAGTCCCGTTGGAGTGCGAACTCGTTAAACATCTGTAGGCAATCCCGTGGAGGGTGATAAGTCCCGAGGCGAACCCGAGAGGGTGATAAGTCCAGTTTGAGTGAGAGCTCGGTAAATATCTATAGGCAATCCCGTGGAGGGTGATAAGTCCCGTTTGAAGGAATTTCCCTAGGAACAGGGAGAGTGGATGTAGGAGCTTGAGTCTCCGAACCACTATACATTGTTGTGTTGTTTACTGCTTTATGTTCTTATCTTGTCATAACGCATTCGATTATAAGCATAACACAACACATGAGCTTAAAACGCAAAAATTGGAAACACTCTGCCCTCACCCCTGTTTTATATGCATCGAACATAATGTTTTCGCTTCCGCACGCGCAAAATGGGTTTTCAACCGGGACCATCAAGACTGATATTAACTCAGAATATGTATGCAGTTTTAAGCTCGGTTGTGTGTAATAGTGTAAAGCAATAAAGAGCAAGTAAATGCACACAAGATTTTTATAGTGGTTCAGACAATCGGTCCTACGTCCACTCTTCCCTATCACAAGGGGCACCAACTAAACCAACTTAACTGACTGGACTTAGTTTAATGTGTGAGTCCAACACCCAACATATGTTTATCGAGTTCACACTCAACCGATCCCAGAAATCAGAACTAGAATCCCTAGTCTGAAATCTTGCAAAACAAACTTAACCTAACTTTTGGGTTTGGGTAAAGTTTTGTTGTGGTTCCAACTAGAAATCTATCCTAGTGTTTATGTAGCCAAAAGCCAGAGGATGAGATTTCTATGCTAAGAACAATGGGATGAACACTTAAAAATAATCTTCAAACTTTGTGTTCTTCGTGCGGAAATTCTGCTATATTTTTGCTTCTTGATAATTTCCGTTTATTTCCCTTTGAAGAGCAATCCCATTTTATAGACCACGAAATCAAAGAGCCGTTGGAGAGCAATTTGAATTTCCGGCTATATTTGGTAGGTTTGTAGGATTTGATGTGACGTGCTTCCAATATCGGCGTGGCCGAAGGCATGATTAGCGCCGTTTGTCTCCGCAGCGTCGAATCCCGCATTATCAGCTCTTTTTGCGCACGTGTCGCTCTCTTATTGGCTTTACGAGTACAACACTTCAGTATTTGTCCAATTAACGTTTGATATTCTTCTTGTAGAAGATTCGTATGGTCTGGTGTACCATTTTGGTTAACACCATGTGTGAGCTGACCTGATCAGATAACTGATCAGTCTACCTGATAGAGTCTTCTGATGCAGATTGTCTTAGCACAATTTGCATACTCGGCTGATGTAGATCTTCTGGTCTTCTTGATCTTTTGGTAGTCTTCTGATCTTCAGGTTACTCTGATGTTGAGATTATACTGGAAAGCATGCTTTTACTTTGTATAATCAAAACTGAATTTTGGACTTATTTACTGAAATAAATTATTTATCACTGATGCTTTAAATATCATCGAATGTTACATATATTTACTGCATAATTGTTCAATAAATCGTACGTGTTACATTGTAGTTAATTTAGTGATACCAGATCACAGAAGATTAAATTAACAGTCACTTGTAACTAAAAGTACACCATTCACGACCTAGATGGAAATGAACAATCCATCGTGAAAGGTTGAAGTGTAAGGCTCAGATTGGCTTGTCTGATGCACTGAATAGGACCAAGAGATTACACTAGTGCATGACTGATGCACTGAATAGGACCTACAGGAGGACAAATTCTTCAGAACTGAACAAGGAAGAATTAGACCTCAGTGGTTAGTTATTTCTTAATCTTCGTTCCTTAAATAGGATCACGTGTGATTGGTAACTATTGCTTTGACTTATCATGGGTAGAGAATCAACGAGATTCAATACTTTTTATCTTGGGCAATATTATTGGTCACATGTGATTGCTAAGATTTAATACGGAGAATCGTGTGCAAGTACGCTTGTTCGATTTGCCCCCTTGAGAGGTTCATAAGCTTTATCATACCGAATCTTGCAAGTGGAACTAGTTTCCGGTATGGATAATAATGTTGAACCGTTCCTTAACCAAGGACAAAAGATATTAATTAATGGAAAGCTATTTCAGTGGCTTGAATTAATTAATGGGCTAGATAATCTTAAACACGGGAAATAATAACCGGGAGCCATATTGACTGTAATATGGGTTAAGATGGATAGTGCAATATTAATTATGTAGTGGGATTAATTAATATTTATGGGCTTGAATAATATTGTGGCTCAATATTGATAATTCAAGATCCATTGGAAGGTCCAATCTTAATTCTCCTAAAGGCCCCCTAAGTAGCCCAACATATAGTCCAATAACTGGAAAAGATGTTTAAAATAAAATAAATCTTGTTGCATATTTTTTTCCTAATTTTTCGAAATTTATGGATAAAAGGGGAGAAAGATTTTCTTTGAATTTTGTTATGGAATGATGATATGTATTCTTGGAATACAAAATTATCTCATTAAATTCAAGAAATCTCCCACTTGGTTATCCATAGAGAAATTTTCGAAATTTTTGATAATTAAGGGAAAGAAAGATTATCTTGATTTTCTTGAAAAGATATTATGGAAGATATGTATTTCTTGAAATACAAGAATATCTCATAAATTCAAGAAGATCCAAATCTTGGATTCTTGCCCTATAATTTTCAAAAATACTCCATAACAAAGAGTAGGTGGGATTTTGTGAAATATTATAATTATGGGAAAAAGAATATAGGAGATATATTCAAGATTTCTTGGAGATCAAGAAAAGATTTTCCCACATTGTTTTTTCCCCTAAAAATTCGACCACCACTCATCTATAAATAGGGGATGATTCTTTCATTCACAAGTATAATTCCATGTGCTGGAAAAATTAGTAAATCCACAAAGGTGGTGCAACAAAGTTTATTTTCCTTTTGTTAATTGTTCGCAAGTGTCCTACCACCGGATAGTCGAGCAAGGATTAAGGGAATACTTGGGAAGTTCTTTTGGTGTGTCTAATCAACAAGACCATTGCCGTCCCAAGAGGTATGTTCACGTAAACTCGTAGAATTTCCACATGCGTAGGATTTACGTGAATTGATTATATGCATGATTTGTTGTTGGATTATTATTTGAATTAATATAGGATTAATTCATGCTAGTAATAATTATAAGAATTAAATTTGTATTTAAATATTCATCCCGAATAGATCTGTGCAACTTATTCCCCAACAACTGGTATCAGAGCCACGGTTTCGGGCTTTGAATTTTAAATTGGAATTTAATTCATTTTCATTAAATTTGAAATTGGATAGTAGAATTGCTAGATCTTTTTTGCAGGTATTCAATTGTCATGGAATTTAATGTGTTTATTTATGCATGCATATAAATTGTGGTTTTTAATTCAATTCGTTCGGATTCGTTTTGCCTCGTGAGAAAATCCACGAGTGGATTATGATTTGTTTGATTTGATCAATGTAATAGACTAGTCTAGATCTAGGTTTATTTATTTTTTGTAAATAAATTGTAACCGGATCGGAAATGGAGGCGGAGACGAAGAATTAAAGGATAAAATCGAGCCGGGCGTGGCGGCGTCGTCGCGTAAAATGTGACAAGGAGGCAAGCCGAAGCGGACGCGTCTTGAGCACGACTGCGGGCGTGGGGAGGCCGAGGGCAAAAACGCGAGGGTCGAGCCAGCAAGACGGAGGGCGATGACGCCTGTGTCTGTATGTCTTGGACGGACGGACGGGAGGAAGCGCGCAGCCTTGAGGACGCGCGGCGGGCCGCAGAGTTTTGGGGCGAGGCGAATTGGCTGTGTGATGATGATACGAGGGTACGGCGTCGCTGCCTCACGAACCCGCCGAATTTCTGCCGAGGCCGACGCGGACAAAGCCTGCCGAGGTCGCTTAGTGGCGCTGGGCGATTCGAGCTGTGCCAAGGCACACAGACGTGGTCACTCGGCCAAGGGGCCGACCGGATGCGGGCGTGCATCCCGGCTGCGAGCTACTTAGTGTGGCGTTTCGAGACCGAGTTCTTTTTGAGACGATAGAGTGGGAGAAATTCAAGACGGCGTTTCTTCAAAATCAAGCCAAGAAAAATCAAACCATGACAATTGGATAATTTTTCCCAATATGTTTATTTTTTTTTCGCTTTGCTTGATTTATTATTGTGTTATCTTATGCTTTATTTAATTTGTTTAAATGTGTTTGCATGAGAGTTGCCCAATGAAAAATCTCACCATAAAAAATTACTAAGTATGTTTAAATAATTAATTGACAATTTTATTCTGAAAAATAAAATTGAATTAATTTTGACCTCCATGATTTATTTATTTGTGAATTCTTTTGGCGAAATTCCCCCCACGGGACGGTCAAAAGTTAGCTTTCATATGAATGAATTCCAATGGATGATTGTGGATTATTACTAGTGGCGACGATGACCCTCCCCACGAGGCTCGTTCAAAGCGAAATAATAATCCTGTATTTAATCATGGTTATTACTTAGGTATAAAATTGATATGCATATACTTACAGAAGTCCCTGTCAATTTTATATTGGTCAAGTGGAGCCAACTATTAATCTGGATATTAAAGGTTTGTAATTGTTCTTGTTTGTAACTCGCTTGAATGTGTTTAAATAATGACCCACCCACGTGGCTTATTTAAACTATTTTTGAGATGTTGGGTGATGCATGTTCATATTTTTTAAGATTTTAATATGATGCGTGTGATCGAACCTTGTGATATATTTGTGCTTATGCATATTATTGTTTATTCGAGTTCATCATGTCGCAACCTTCTAATCCTTTATTCAATATACTTAAAGACAATTTGCTTCTTGGTGAAAACTATTTTGATTGGATATACAAACTAAAAACTGTCTAACGCATCACCTTCCAAATGGGTACTTGATACACCAAAACCGAAAAAAAACCAAACTAAGGGCCTTAGGAATATGGGATGAGATGATATATGGTGAATGGGAGTCGGCAAATGAATTGATGAAGGATCTGATTCTGGCACACACTGTCGGATCGTTGAAACACCTTCATCAAGAATATGAGTCAGCTGCAGACATCTTACAGAATCTCGAAGCGATGTTCGCACATCAGACCCATATGGCAATCCAAAGTGTGAAGCAAGAAATTGTTGAATTAAAAATGGAAAAGGGACGATCGCGGTAGCACAAAGACGTTCTTAGGGTTATGATCTTTATTTGAGGAGCTTGAGATCCTCGGCGAAAAAATGTGATTTCAAACTAAGATTGATTTTCATTCTCAATCCTTACCAAAGAGCTATAATCACCACTATCTTGAGTATCTATTGGAAGATCTAGATTTTACAGTGGATGATCTTGTAAATGCTCTCACTTTGGTTGAAAGGGAAGGGGAGCGCGAGGAAAAGAGCTTGGGAAAACATAAATCTTCTTTTCATCCTAGGTCAAGTGGTGATAAGGATGATGAAAAGAGAAGAAAGTTGAACCAAGCAGACTCAACATCAAATAAGAGCATGGAATCAAGCATGAGGAAAGTTTTGGAAAGCGGGAGAGTAGGACACTCGAGGTCAGCCTGTTCCAAACCCAAAAGGAATGGAAAGAAAGGTAATTCTCACGCACTAGTTGTTGAAACTTGTTTAGCGGCGTATGCCTCCCATTTATGGGTGGTGGATCTGGATCCTTGATCATGTTTGTTTCACTTTCTGGGGGTTCAAGCGGACCCGACAACTTAGTGGGAGTGAGATCCTCATCACACTGGGCGATGCTACGAGAGTGGCAGCTGAAGTAGTGGGAGAAGTGCACCTGTCTTTTGAACACAGAGTTTTAATTTTAAGAGATGTTCTTTACGTTCCAAATTTTAGAAAGAATTTAATTTCAGTTTCTAAACTTTTTCTTGATGGATATTCGGTTACTTTTAATAAAGTTGTTACCATTTATCTTTTTGATAAATTTATCTGTCATGGAACGTTGTCGAATAATCTCTATACAATTAACTTTGCACACCACTCATGAAATGCATCCTATAACACATCAACTATTTCTGAGAAAAGAAAACGTTCATCAGACGTGAACGAGACACTTCTATGGCATCTAAGATTGGGTCATATAAATCCAAAGAGGATCTAAAGGTTGGTGAAAGACGGTTCACTAGAGTTTCTCCAAGTTGAACCAATTCCAACCTGCGAATCATGTTTGGAGGGTAAAATGACCAAGAGGGCATTTGGAGCCAAGGGGAATAGAGCCAAAGAAGTGTTAGAAATCGTTCACACAGATGTATGTGGTCCAATGTCAACCAAAGCAAGAGGAGGTTATGAGTATTTTATCACTTTTATTGATGACTACTCAAGGTACGGTTATATTTTCCTTGTGAAGCATAAATCTGAGACCTTTGAGAAATTCAAAGAATTTAAGGCTCAAGCAGAGAATCATAGGGAAAAACGTATAAAGTCTCTACGATCCGATCGTGGAGGCGAATACCTCAGCGATGAGTTTTTAAACTACTTGTCTGATGAAGGGATTGCATCCCAGCTAACTGCACCCGGAACCCCTCAACAAAACGGGGTCGCAGAGCGAAGAAATAGAACTCTTTTGGAAATGGTTAGATCTATGATGAGTTATGCGGATCTTCCCAAGTCGTTCTGGGGTCATGCCTTGGAAACAGTAGCCTACATTCTGAACTTGGTGCCATCCAAATCGGTTCCCAAAACTCCCAAAGAATTGTGGACCGGGCGCAAGCTTAGTTTGAGATACATGAGGATTTGGGGATGTCCGGCCTACGTGTTGGACAAGGAAGCCGGTAAATTGGATCCTCGATCAGAATTAAGGTTGTTTGTGGGATACCCCGAGGGAACAAAAGGGTGTATGTTCTATGGTCCCGAAGATCAAAAGGTGGTAATAAGCACCCACTTTAGATTTTTGGAAGAAGACTATATGAACGAAAGAAGACCCAGAAGTGAGATTACCTTAAATGAGCTAAGGGGGCTAACCTCAATGCCAACTGTACAAGATGACATACCAAACGACATACTTACACAACCGGAACCTCATCGTAGTGGGAGGGTTGTGAAAGCTTGACCAAGAGATTCATGGGAATAGGAGAGTCCTCGGACTTGATTCGGACAAGACGAATCGGACCCATGGACATATGGCGAGGCAATCCAAGACAAGGATGTAGATTCTTGGCGACAAGAAAAAAGCAAAATGGGTTCTATGTATCATAACAGAGTGTGGGAGCTAGTCGAACCACTTAATGGGGTCAAACCCATTGGTTGCAAGTGGGTGTATAAGAGAAAAAAGGGCCGGGGACGGGAAGGTGGAAACCTTCAAGGCAAGACTAAATGGCGAAAAGGTTATACTTTCGAGAAAGAAGGGATCGATTATGAGGAAACTTTTTTGCCCGTAGCCATGCTCAAGTCCATCCGAATTCTCTTATCGATTCTTCAACATCTCGACTTTGAAATCGGCAAATGGATGTCAAGACAGCTTTCCTTAACGGAAGTCTTGATGAAGAGATCTATATGCAACAACCCCAAGGCTTCATTGAAAAAGGCCAAGAACATCTAGTTTGTAAGCTCATGAAGTCCATTTACGGACTCAAACAGGCATCCAGAGCTTGGAACCAATGTTTTGATCATGTTATAAAGTCTTATGGGTTTGATCAAAATGAGTTCGAAAGTTGTGTGTACAAAAAACATGTCGGAACTGCATTGGTATTCTTAGTACTATACATAGACGACATTCTGATCATCGGGAATGATGTAAAGGTGTTATCAGACGTAAGGGCATGGCTTTCAAAATAGTTTGATATGAAGGACTTAGGGAAGCCGCACACATCCTTGGGATCAAGATCTTTCGAGATCGCAAGAAAATGATGATAGGCTTGTCGCAAAGCTTCATACATAGACTTTGTCTTGAAACGATTGAAGATGCGAGATTCCAAGAAAGGCTTCGTACCTTTCGGACATGGAATCCATCTATCAAGAAAATGTGCCCTAAGGCGCAAAAGGAGATAGATGACATGAAAGGCATTCCATATGCCCATTTATCGGAAGCCTTATGTATGCAATCTTTGTGTAAGAGACCGTATATATCGCTTTATCGTTGGCATGGTGGCAAGATATTAAAGTAACGAGGGAAAAAGAACATTGAATGACGATTAAAAACATTACGAAGTATCCGAAAAGAACTCGGGATAGAATGTTAATTTATCGATCATATAGTCAATCCCATCATTCTACGGACTCGGATTTCCAATCGGACATAGACTCAGAAAATCTACCTCGGTAGTGTGTTTTGCATGGGGGGAGGCCGTGACATGGAGAAGCGTCAGCAAAATCGTCGCAGATTCTACCATGGAAGCCGAATATGTAGCTGTTCTTGAGGCGGCGAAAAAAGCGGTTTGGCTCAAGAACTTCCTAGTGGACTTCAATGTAGTTAAATTTGCCCAGTGAGAATCATCATTTATTGTGACAATGCCGGAGCAGTTGCAAATTCAAGGGAACTAAGAGCCCACAAGGCCATCAAACACATTGAAAGGAAATACCATCTTATACGAGATATCGTTAAGAGAGGAAATATAGATGTGACAAAGATAGCGTTAGAAGACAACCTAGCAGATCCATTCACAAATGGTCTGCCTCTGAATACATTCGAGAGACATGTGGAAGGAATGGGTGTCAAGACCGTTGCCAATCTGCTTTGAGTATAAGTGGGAGAAATTATTAGGTTCGTGTAGGTGACATTAGATGCCATGTATTAGGAACTACACGAGACATGTTGTAGTATACTTAAAAGCAGACTTTGAGTATAAGTGGGAGATTGTTGGGATTATACTGGAAAGTATGTTTTTATTTTGTATAATCAAAACTGAATTTCGGACTTATTTACTGAAATAAATAATTTATCACTGATGCTTTAAATATCATCGAATGTTACATATATTTCTTTGCATAAACATTCAATAAATCGTCGTGTTACATTGTAGTTAATTTAGTGATGCGGATCACAAAGATTAAATTAATGATCCTTGTAACTAAAAAATACACCATTCACGACCTAGATGGAAATGAACAATCCATCGTGAAAGGTTGAAGTGTAAGGCTCGGATTGGCTTGTCTTGACCAAGAGATTACACTAGTGCATGGTGATCTAATTGAATAGGACCTCTGAGGAGGACAAATTCTTTAAGCCCGAACAAGGAAGAATTAGACCTCGGTGGTTAGTTATTTCTTAATCTTCGTTCCTTAAATAGGATCACGTGTGGTTGGTAACTATTGCTTTGACTTATCATGGGTAGAGAATCAACGAGATTCAATACTTTTTATCTTGGGCAATATTATTGGTCACATGTGATTGCTAAGATTTAATACGGAGAATCGTGCAAGCACGCTTTGTTTGTTTGCCCCCTTGGCGAGTTCATAAGCTTTATCATACCAAATCTTGCAAGTGGAACTAGTTTTAGGTATGGATAATAATGTTGAATCGTTCTCAACCAAGGACAAAAGATATTAATTAATGGAAAGTTATTTCAAATTGGCTTGAATTAATTAATGGGCTAGATAATCTTAAACACGGAAAATAATAAAGGAGCCATATTGACTGTAATATGGGTTAAGATGGATAGTGCAATATTAATTATGTAGTGGGATTAATTAATATTTATGGGCTTGAATAATATTGTGGCTCAATATTGATAATTCAAGATCCATTGGAAGGTCCAATCTTAATTCTCCTAAAGGCCCCCTAAGTAGCCCAACATATAGTCCAATAACTGGAAAAAGTGTTTAAAATAAAATAAATCTTGTTGCATATTTTTTTCCTAATTTTTCAAAATTTATGGATAAAAGGGGAGAAAGATTTTCTTTGAATTTTGTTATGGAATGATGATATGTATTCTTGGAATACAAGATTATCTCATTAAATTCAAGAAATCTCCCACTTGGTTATCCATAGAGAAATTTTCGAAATTTTTGATAATTAAGGGAAAGAAAGATTTTCTTGATTTTCTTGAAAAGATATTATGGAAGATATGTATTTCTTGAAATACAAGAATATCTCATAAATTCAAGAAGATCCAAATCTTGGATTCTTGCCCTATATTTTTCGAAAATACTCCATAACAAAGAGTAGGTGGGATTTTGTGGAATATTATAATTATGGGAAAAAGAATATAGGAGATATATTCAAGATTTCTTGGAGATCAAGAAAAGATTTTTCCACATTGTTTTTTCCCCTAAAAATTCGACCACCACTCATCTATAAATAAGGGATGATTCTTTAATTCCCAAGTACAATTCCATGGGCTGGAAAAATTAGTAAATCCACAAAGGTGGTGCAACAAAGTTTATTTTCCTTTTGTTAATTGTTCGCAAGTGTCCTACCACCGGATAGTCGAGCAAGGATTAAGGGAATACTTGGGAAGTTCTTTTGGTGTGTCTAATCAACAAGACCATTGACGTCCCAAGAGGTATGTTCACGTAAACTCGTAGAATTTCCGCATGCGTAGGATTTACGTGAATTGATTATATGCATGATTTGTTGTTGGATTATTATTTGAATTAATATAGGATTAATTCATGCTATTAATAATTATAAGAATTAAATTTGTATTTAAATATTCATCCCGAATAGATCTGTGCAACTTATTCCCCAACATCCGAGTCTCAGTGTCTTTGGATAAAATCGAGTCTTGGGTTTCTTCTTGAGTCTTGAGGTTTCTCTCCGAGTCTTGGGTTTCTCCGAGTCTTCGGGCTTATCTCGAGTCTTGAGGTTTCTCGAGTCTCGGTGTCTTGATCTTCACTTTGATCATCGACTTCTTCTTGTCTTCGACTTGTTTAGTCTTCCGATCATCGACCTTATCCGCTTTCATCGATAATTTGACGACCTATACATATTGAGTTCCTCAATATGTGACCTATCTTTACATCGACTATCTATACATTTAAATTTGGTCATCTTAATCGATTCTAAGTCATCGATCGACTAACAGAGGATCTGGTTGGTCCTATTACAACTTTGTTTTTGGAACTTCCATCAAAACTAAATACAAATTTCCCAACAATTTCCCCTTTTTGATGGAACCAAAACACTTAATCGAAAAAAAAGAGATAACATACATAGAAATGCGAGATAATAAAAAAAAGCGATCGCACTTGAAAACAATGAGATGTTGTCTTAGAATCGAGAGAGATATAATATTTCATTCGGATAGGTGTGTGCATTCAGATTACATAAAACGTACCTATCATCGATTCCAAGTTGTCTTCCTCAAAGAAAGACTTGAACCTTTGAAGTTCTTTGGGGATACCAAACATCTTGTACATCCTTTGCATCGGCTTGTCGGATCTTCTCTTCTATGGATCCCTCCTTTGTCGCAAATCCATAGTAGGCATCCTTGAATTTGACAAAGACATCTAGCTTGTTATCACGGACGCAAAGGTGGAAGAAGTTGTTCAAAGGAGGAGCTTCGGTATCGATGACATGATCTTCCCTTCCTTCATCACCGTCGGTAGAAGTCCGGGTGCCGTTTCTAACCGATTTGAAATTCATCATCATTTTCAGTCTGGTCTTGATGAATCGGAATTATCTCCAGGATGTACACGTCACACAACCATTCTGCTCTAATCTGATCCCATTTTGGAAGCAGATCTGGCGAACCTGAAGGATGTCTTTAATCGGTGCGGGAAAGGCTTTTTCTCTTCCCAAGCAATCTCTCTGCTTGTAGCAACTTCATTCTTTCTCTTCCTTCCGGATGTATGCGATGTTTAGTCCCTTAGCCTCTGCTAATACGCTTCTTAATGGCGACCCTCTTTTTATTCTCTGTCTAGTTTGCTCTTGAACTTGTTCGAGAGACATCGGCTTTGGTAGAGGATAATTGCCCTTGTCTCGAACGCCGATAGCTTTCAACATCTTGCCTTTGCCTTTTTATTTCTCTTGAGTCTGCTTTCGGGTTCATCTCGTTTCGTCTTCTTACGCTAGTTTCTTAGCAAGTTCAAGGCTCTTGGTCTGATCATCAATTTCCATTATTTTCTGTACAGACGTAGAGAAGTCTTCAATCTTATCCACTCTGGCAATAACATCCGAAAGAGCAATCTTCTGCTCAGTGATCTCATTGCTATGTTGCTCCAAAGTCTCTTTTAGTTCAGCAACAAGATCAGTAGATGGAGTGGCCCGAAGCAAGTCGAATCTGATGGCTTACGGTAAAAGACGCAATAGTTACCATATGTGTCTGTTTTTCTTCTTTCTCTTGTCCTTCCCCCTTTTTGGTTTCATCAAAAAGGATGGACAGCCTGCCATTCAGAGCATTAAACTTCCGTGTCATCTCCTCTCCGAGTTCCTCAACAGCAAGATGAGTGATCTGAGCGGTAGCAGAAGGTGCAGAAGTTAGAAATCTTCTAAGAGCAAATTCAATATCCTTTTCTTGCTCGTTCTGTAGAAGCTACAAAATGCTTCCAACCCATATCCATGTGGTTGTTAGTCTTCTCCAGGGATGCCCAGACACTTTCCAGTAGTACCTGTGTCTCATTGAGCATGTCTGTCTGAACTTTGAGTTTATCAGACTGGAGAGTGAGCTTCTCAGCAAGAGGATTAACTAGTTGCATCACATCAGAAAGGATGGCATTGTGCATCTGTGTGAGTTTCTCAACTGTGAGACTCCTTTCTCTGTCTGGTTTGCTCTTCTTCAAACCGCTTCATCAGATCTGCTGTGAGAGATGTGAATTTCTCTTCGATGGCAGCCTTTACCCCATCCTGAATCTTCTCAGTACTAAGATCTAGGGTATCGAAGCTCAAAGATAAAGCGATGCAGTCGGATGTTGAAGCCTTGCAAGTTGGGTCTCATCTGCGGCAGACCCATTCTTGGTTCATCGGGACTCCTCCAAGATTTGTAGGAGATTGTACAATCTCCTCTCTATTATCAGCAATCCCGAACCTGTCATGAATCAACCATCTGATATCATCCTCAGAGGCCAATTCAACAGCACTATCAATCCCAGCATTCTCCAAACACTTCATCTCCAGATCTACAAAGAAGTCAGAGCCCAGAGATTTCATGAGGATTAGAAACTCCTCGATGTTTTTCAATCGGATATCCCTCCAAAACACAATCTCTTTAATATGGTGCTGGATGCCAGGGTGTTGATCCAATTCAGGGCACAGGTCCAGCAGATACTCCTTGATTTGTTGCTTCATAATTCTTATGATCGGGCTTTCAGAATCAGGTGAAGCAAGCACGGTTCTGGTGTTGAAGGGATTGCGAGAGATGGACACACGTTTGTCAGATCTCTTAGGTTCTGGTATCTTTTCTGGAGATTGGGAGTGAGGTGGGGACAAATGTGGTTTAGGTTCGTTTTTCTCTTGTTGAGGGGTTGGGTTTCCTAAGCGAGGTTACGATGGGGAAATTTATAGTTTTGATAAAAGTTCGAAAACACATGTAATAGGACGGTCGGACACATTGGTGGATGATGTTTATATTACCGTTTATAGAATACCAGTTGATAATTACTGTATAGAACAACTGATGTAATAAATAGGTCACATATTGAGGGAACCTCAATATGTATAAGTCGAATCTGAAAATCCAAAGAGCGGTGATATCCGGACGGACCGGAATCTTAGAGAAGAACGAAGATCGGATCGATCCGATCTAGTCGGATATCTCAATTTGAAGTCATAAAGCTCAAACTCGGAATACTTGAAGATCGGATGACTTCGGAAGATCGGACGAAGACCTACATCAGCCGAGTCTGCTAGTTGAAGCTAAGTCAACCGGCACCAGAAGACTCCATCGATCGATTTCGGTCGATCGGTCGACTCTCGGTGAAAACCGATGTTTCACCTAATCATACGTCTATGATCCGAACAAGAAGAATGTCAACCTTAGTTGGAAGAACAAACACTTTGAAAAGTCGTCTACGTTAACCAATAAGAACAAGACACGTATGATGGACCCGACAATTAAGAGATTTGATCTTGCTCTCTCTAACGGCTATAAAATACAAGTTCACGCTTTTTCGGCCATGCCGATTTCTCGAAAGACGTCACATCAATCCTGCAAACCTACCTAATATAGCACGAAATTCAAATTGTTCTCCAACGGCTCTTTGATTTCAAGGTCTATAAATATGGGATCACACTTGAGTGAAAAAGCGAAAACATTTGAACAATCAAGAGCAATTATCGATTTTTCATACGAAGAACACGATCAAGAAGATTATTTTATTAAGTGTTCATCCCATAAGTTCTTAACATAGAAATCTTTTCATCTAGCTGATAGGCTACCTTAAACACTAGAAAAGATTTCATAGTTGGAACCAAAACAATCTTATCCAAACCCAAGTTAGGTTAAGTTGTTTAGCAAGATTTCAGACTAGGGTTTCTAGTTCTGATTTACGGGATCGGTTGAGTGAGAACTCCTTAAACATCTGTCGATTGTCTTTGTGTTGAACTAACACATAAAACTAAGTTCGGTTGGTTAAGTTGGTGCCCCTTGTGATAGGGAAGAGTGGACGTAGGACTGGTTTGTCCGAACCACTATAAATCTTGTGTGCCTTTACCGCTTTGATTAACTGTCTACACAATTGCACACAACCTTTAAAGCGTATACATATTCTAAGTTGAGATCGCCTAGCACCAAGCTTACGATCGATCAAGCTTGACACTTGGTCAATTTGGTTAAAACACTAACTTTGGAATCGATTTATAAAAAGCTGGTTTTTCACGGGTAAAACTTAAGCTTCGCGACACATCGGTTAAAGCGATAGTTCTTCGAACTAATCTGCCACAGCGATTAGTAAGTTGATTATCGCCCAAACCGATTCACTTTCGACTCTGATCAAAGCTAATCGCCCTCACTTTTGATCTGCACAAAAAGTTTTCGAAGTCTATTCACCCTCCCTCTAGACTTACGCCCTCACTAAACCCGATTCGGGACCTACAAGTGGTATCAAAGTAGTTGGTTCTCTGGACCATCGACTTTGTGTATCATCGATTCTTGAGGAAGAATCTTTGTGGTCGATCGAACCGATCTTGAAAAACCTTCTTAAAACTCATTCATTTTTCAAAAACACTTTCGGCATGGATAACACCTCGGTATGTATCATGATCTGCCGAAGTTCTCAATCGATGAGTATCAGATTTGGCCATATATATGTCCAACCATCTAGGTTCGATCGATTGGAAGAATGATGGAAGTCATCGAAAAAGGACCCATCATCATATATTACGACAACCCTGCGGTTGGAGGAGATCCGATTTTTTACAGGAAGTCTTATGCGAAAAAGCCCGGCCTTGATGGATCAAGAGGAAAGGAAAAAGCGCATACTCTAGATCTTATCATAAAGGCATATTATCATGAAAACAATGGATAAGGTCACCAAGGAAAAGATTAAGTATCTCAAATCTGTGAAAGCAATGTGGGATACTCTAATTTTGAAATATGCGAGGAAATGACCGGATAAAAAAGTATTGCGTCTGCAGCCAAACCGGTAAAGTTCGAAAAATTGAAGATCTTTGCCCAACTAAAAACCATCAACGAACTCAATGGAAGGATTACTATGTCAATAAACAAGCTTCGAGAACTTGGTAGAGATGTCGATAAAGATATCAACTACAAAATTTTAAAGTCTCTCACCAAGAAATGGGACATGAAGGTCACGGTAATCAAGGATTGCCAAGACATTTCAAAAATGAAGCCAAGTAGCCTGTTCTTGAGCCTTAAAGCTCACGAGTTCGATTTAATTGAGAGAGGACAAGCAGATGAAGATGAGGTGCCCGCTGAAGCCTCAACTTCCAAATCAGTTACTTTTAAGGCAACCAAAGAAGAGATTGAAGACCAATGAGCCCATTGGAAACATCATAAGTCGGGCGTAACAGATCGCTTCTCGCTTATCAGAAACCAGAGAGAAATCTAATACTCAACTGGGTAAGTATCGAAGATTCTATAAAGATTATCAACATAGCCGAGGAAGAGATAGGAGATCTCCAGAAAGAACCAGATCTCCAGAAAGAACCAGATCTGATGATCGGAGAGATCACAAAGATGAAAGGAAAAGAGATAATCTAGATGATGAGAGAAGAGATAACAAATCAGACAGAAGAAGCTCAGACTACTATCAGAAAGGAAAATCACCTGATAGATCATACAGACGAAGTGATTCACCTGGAAGAAAAAATTCCGTGGATCAAGGAGCGTGCTTCAATTGGAGAAGTTGAGTCACTACTGGTAGCAGATCGCCTGCACTGGACGCCAAGAGAAAGGGAAGAAAAGAGGAACAGAAGAGAGCAACGGTACATGGACAGAAAAGCAATGGTTGCTGACACGTCAGGAATTGACGATTCGTATCTGCCCTCTGAGGACTCTGGATACTCCTCAGAGAAGATTTCGTCGTCGACAAGTGATCTTTGTTGACTTCTATGAAAATAAAGATCGATATTCTTTTCGGATGATGATGAGATCTGCTTTGATGGCCAAGGAGGAGGACCAATCTGAGGTAACCTCCAAACCGCTTTTGTTCGCTTTTACTTCGCTATCATTAGCACTTTCTTTGGGGAGATTGACCTGCAGACTCTACTCGAGCAATTGCTTGAGGATCTCTCCAACGCAATGAAGACACTTATGCTATAGTGGAAGTTTGAAAATGATAAGTCGAGGACCCGTAAATAATCGGCTTGCTAAAAGAGAATGATCTCAAGAAAGTCTCCGAACTTAAATCGGTTAAACCGCTTTCGAAGGCAACCGAGGAATTTAAAATTTCGAAAGTTAAAGCTTCGATCGGGACAAAGCGGATCAAAGATCACCGGCAATTAACAAACAAACAAGTCGATGACTTCAAAATCCTACAAGCAAAATTCGATGAGTTATTTCCAAAAGCATGAAAGTCTAAAATCATCGAGGATAATCTGCGTAAGAAAAATAGAGGTTTTACAAAATCATCTAAAACCGTTTCAAGACATGAACACCTATTTTGAACAATGATTAACAAGAAGGACTTGGGTATGAGAACCCTTCCACATCCTCAAAAGCCCCGGTACCGATTCATCTCAAAAAGGTGTAATCAGACGAGTTTCACAAAGATACACCAAAAGCCAAACATGTATCTAATAAGGAAAAAAGACCGGTTGAGGGGTAAAGGCGGGGTGCCTAACCGGAAGGGAAATGAAATGGACCCCAAGCTGGTAAAGCATCGATCGAGAATCAATCGAAGAACCCGGATTCTTACGAAGAGACCTCAACTCGATCAACAGATCGAAGAATCGAAAAAGACAACCAAAGTAAAAGGGAAGTCCAATCGAGACCCAATCAAGGTCACCGCCTAATAAGCATGCTTCGTAAAACCAAAAAAAACCATCTATGCCGAAAAGATATGAATCTTTTGATGGTAGCGATCGTACCTACCCCTATAATCGTAAATCTAGGGTCACGCCGCACTTTAACCACCTTTGGATGAAAAGAAGACAAAGCGAGAAAAGATAAATCCCAAGTCTTCTAAGTCACCCAAGGTTCACACTAATAATCATACTAATCGAAAGCATATAAAAGAGACGTATGATTATGTTGATAGGTATATGGGAGACAAATCGGACCTTCCGATCTAAGCGATCACAATAGAAGTGCTCTGTTTGTATGGATCCCCAAAACTAATCCTAACCCCTCGGGACCCAACTAAAAAGGGGTACCTAAAGCCCCGATTTGGTCAGTAGGATCGCGTGGGTGCGGCCAACAAAGGAGGTGTGCAAGCAACTATCCGGTACATCGATAGTGGATGCTCAAGGCACATATTTGGAAGCAAACATCTCCTCGGCTCTTACATAGAAAAGAAAAGGCCGCGTGTACTCTTCGGTGATGATAACTTTGGTTATGCCAAAGGATTCAAACCTTAGAGAATGATGATGTACAAATAACTGGAGTCTCGTATGTCGAAGGTCCTCAAGCACAACCTACTATCGGTTTCACAATTTCTGCGACAACGGATTCGGTGTTGAGTTCTCGGCCGACCAATGCAATATCAAGAATCGAGCCACTCAGCAGATTTTGCTAATCGGGTTCAAGGAAAGGGACGATCTACACGGTGATTGAGCAGTTGCCCAAGAAATGCATGCCCGATTGTCAAGAGTTCCAAAAGTAGCGGTTGGCTCTCGCACAAAAGAATGAGCCATCGAACTTTAAAACTCTTAATAAGATAGCAAGGATGTCTCTAGTGGAAAGACTTAGAATGAAGTATTTTCAAAGGATCGGACATGTCTTGCATGTCGGAAGGGAAAAACAGTCAAAGCTTCATTCAAGGGAATTCAGGACCGGCATCCGGCAGAGTAATCGCAACCGCTTCATATGGATCTATTTGGACCGATTACACCGATCGGTCTCAGCGGGATAAATATACTCCGTAATCGTGGATGACTATTCCAAGTTTACAGGTTATATTCTTACATAAGAAGAATGAGGCGACAACGAAGATACCCGAAATTGCTAAAAAGATTACAAAATGAGAGAAGGGTGTCGATGTAGTAAAAATCGATCGGATAAAAGATGCAATTTACGAACTCTTTTATTCTTGATTTTTTTGCTCTAAGTTTGGTATCTGAGATGAAACATCACCGCAGGGACGCCACAACAAAATGGAGTAGCGAAGCGGAGGAACAGAACTCTCAAAGAAGTTCGCCGCACAATGTTATTGAACATGCAATACCAAGCCGTTTACGGCGAAGCAATCAACCTTGCATGCCATACTCGTAAAGCGGATGTCTTCCGACTAAGGTTCACTACAAAACACTCTATGAGCTGTGGAAAGGAGAAAACCCGTGTCTCTTACTTCCATGTTTTTTGGGTGTAAGTGTTTCATACACAACAATGGGAAAGAGTGGGTTGAAGACTTTTGAGGCCAAGTTAGATGAGGTATATTCTTAGGATATTCCTCATCTAGCAAGGCTTTCGGGGTTTACAATGAGCGAACCCTACTTGTGGAAGAAACACCCCATGTAGTCTTTGATGAAGCATCTTACGAACAAGAGAAATCGCCTCGAACAAGATGTACACGATCAACAAGTACTGATGCTCGAAAATGGATCGACTAATGATCAAGGAAAAAAAGAATCGAAACCGTAATAAAGATACATTCCAGATCTAGGTGATTCACCGGATCATTCAGATCCTAAGGTACGAAAAAACTGTCGGTGAAGAAGTTCGTCTGGTGAGATAAAGATCAAGCCCGAACCATCCGGTTAGGGGAACACTGAAGTTCCCATGAGCGGACATCGACACATGATGAGTCCAACATCGGTGAGACATGTTCTTATCAAGTGGATCATAATTACGCACCACTCCCAAATACTAGTAATGAACCTTTATCGAAATGGATGATGTTCTCCAAACCGACATAAATCGAGCGAAGGACTGGATAACCGGTCATCCAAGTGATCGATCATCGGAGACCCATCGATAAAGTTAAAACTAGACATCGAGTTGGTGAAAGTGCCATGTATTCTTTGTTATTTATCTATGAAGGAACCAACAACAATAGAGGAAGCTCTACAAGGCCAAGTGGATTCTAGCCATGCGCAGGAAGAAATTTGGAGCAGTTCGGAAATCAAGTTTGGGAACTGGTAGATGCAGACCAAATCATCAAGGCGTAATTGGCACGAAGTGGGTTTTCAAGAACAAAGAGATGAGAAAAATGTCATCACCGAAATAAAGGCAAGACTTGTTGCTAAGGGGTATTCACAATCGAAGGAATTGATTATGACGAGACCTTTGCACCGATCGCTCGCTTAGAAGCCGGTCAATTTGTTTACGGCATATGCTTCCCACGAGAGGGTTCTTCGTGGTATCGGATATGGACGTAAAGAGTGCATTTTTAAATGGGGTACTAGCGAGAGGAAGTTTATGTCTAACAACCTCCGGGCTTCAAAAAAGAACAACCAAGTGTACTGCTTTACGAAAAAGCTCTTTATGGTTGAAACAAGCTCTCGAGCTTGGTATGATACACTCTCTACCGGTTCTTGATCGACAGTGGGTTCACTAAAGGAAGCGATGGACGTAACCTTATTCGAGAATAGAAGATGGAGAAGATATTCGATGGTTCGGATCTCGTGGGCGACATCATCTTCGGATCTCCTAACAAGAGTCTATGTGAAAAATTGACAAAGTTCGATGCAAGGAAGTTCGAGATGTCCATGATGGGACGGATGAATTACTTTTACGGGTCTCCAGGTGAAGCAAAGTGCGAAGGAATATTCATCCGCTAAGCGAAGTACACTAGGAATTTATTGGCTAAGTTTGGAGTTCAAAATTGCAAGGAAGCCAAAATTCTATGATGGTTGGATTCAAGATGGATCCAGATGAAGATGGTCGAAAAACAAATCGAGAAAGAATATAGGGCTCTCATTGGATCTATCTGTATTCGATTGCGAAAGGACCGAGATATCACCTTTGCAAAGAGATGTATGTGCGATTTCAGCAAATCAATGCAAAAGCCACCTAGAAAGCATTAAGCGGATTCTTAAGTATCTGAAGGGGAGACGAAGAACCTTGGTTTATTTTACCCATCGATGATAATCTAGAGCTTAGTGGGTATTCGATTACGATTATGGAGGTTGCAAGATTGATGGAAGTCAACCTCGGGAACATGTCGATTTTTAGGAAGTAAACCGATCTCGTGGTTTTCAAAAAGCGAGACATCGATTCTGACATCTACTACTTGAAGCGAATATATGGAAGGAAAGTTTATTGCTCCCAAGCGCTACGGCTTAGTCGGCGGTGAGGATTATAACATTGTAGCTAAGAATGTACCAATATTCTCGCGATAATAGTCTTATTGCAATCACTTTCGAATCTCGTTCTACATACAAGATGCAAGCATGTGGATGTCGGACACCATTTTATAAGAGATCATGTTGAAAAGAAGAATATCGAGAATGGAAAAGATTCACACCGATTTCTGAAAAGTCGATATTCTAACCAAGCCACTAAATTGAGATTAGATTAGAGAATTGTGTAATGAGCTAGGGCTTCCGGATCTTGGAGAAAAAACACCTAAAATGATTGATGGATTGTTCTCGAGTAACCGGTGGTTAAGAGACTAACAGGTGAAAGGAATCATTGAGTTTGGTATCTCAATCGATCGTAAGATCACCAAGGAACCGATGTGAGAAATCGATCGATTTCTGAGTTATCAAATTAAAGGAATCGATCGATTTAAGGTTTATCGATTAAAGGAAACACACAATTTAAAAGGAATATCCGATTAAATCGGTTGGGTTATTTTACATCTTTGTAAGTCGATTTAATTGATATTCAACAAGCAAGATTCACAGATTAAAGCCTACAATCGCATAAGTAAGCGAGAGAATTTACACAACAATGGAATAATAGAACTTTTCATTGATAAAGACAGAAGGTCGATTACATTACAAGTTACAAGTACAAAGGACCCGGAGGTCAAGTACATAAGTCATAACCGAAAACCCTAAACCTATAACCCTAAACCCTCATCCTAACCCAAGAAGAAGGGGGGAGAGAGAGATTTTAAATTTGATGCTCTCATTTTTTCCCCACTTAACAAGGGTGAGAAAGGCTTTAAAATAATCCTAAAGCCTCATTTGAAGCTAAAACCAATGGGGCGAGAGAGGCCTTGATAGGATTTATAAGCTAGAGCCCTTAGACTGAAGTCAATGGACTCTCCAAATTTTGTTAAATGGAGCACATGTGCAAGAAATTGGTTCAAAGACCTTATGGGCACATGTGTTACATGTAAAAATTGAGTTGATATCGAAGATCAATTTTGTTTTCTCGATCAAGACCGTATATCGGACTCATGTTTTATATCGGTCGAAGTCTGTTGATCTTTGGTTACGTCATAACGATAGACACACAAGGTGCATCTGGTTAGAGAAGTGTCTTCTCGATTGCGACAATGCCAGATCCGCCGCCGTGGTGGTAAAGGAGCTTAGCAACAATTGTATGTGAAATCTCGATGGTGAAAACAAGTGATAAAGGGACACATGGGGTTGATTTGAGAAAGTGAAATCATTGAAAAAGGGGTAAAGGTGTTTTTGGGAAGTTTCAATTAGGAAATAAGGGTTCACCGGAATGCATGTTTTTACAAAGAAAGATAAGTATGGTGAATGGGTTATGTTGTGTAAAAACATTGGTCCAATTTATAGAGGCCAAGCAAGGGTGCAAATGCAAATTTGATTTCAAAAAGCCTTTTAGAGAAATTTGCATCACAAGGCGGCGATGTAGAAATCTTGATCGATAATTGGATAAATTTACGGCGGATTGACATATCAAGATATACAAACGATAATTCGCGATATGTCAAATCGCGACTTAGGGAATAGAGACTACTATTCTAGACTAAGTTTTGGCGGTAACACTTATCCCAAGAATTGGCTTGATTCGAGAAGAATCGGATTAGGTCAACCAAAATCGATTACATCTAAACCGATCGATAAGGAAGATCGGTTGAACTTGAAACCTCAACAAATCGGATATATATCATCTATGAGAAAGCGAAATATCGGTTGAAGGGGGAACTTCAACCGATCGAGGAGGATCGAAGGGAAATCGGACACAAAATGAAACGGTCGGTTTGAAAAGAACGGTTGGGAAATTATAAGGTTTAGGCGAAAAAAACTAAGATCAACAAGTGGAATCAACTTCAAGTGGTATTGACTGATTAATATATCAGCCAATTAGATACGCCTTTCTTTTCCCTTGTTATTTGCTTATTCATCGGATTTTATCTGTTTTTATTTACGTTATCAGACGATTACGTGTGGACGTATCCCCTGCAAATCATTTAATGCGGACGTGGGGTACATGTATTAATTGCTACAAAAATTGGCTTTTAAATCCAAAAGGTTTTCGTACGTGCTTTTCCCAACCATTCGATCAAAACCGCTTAATCTGGATCGTCTAATCTTTTCAAACAGTTGATCTTCCAAATCTTGTCTTTTTTTCCTCCTCATCTTTATAAGGTTCATCAAAAACCCTACTACCGAGTTTTCCAAATCACAAAACCTGCGTTTTTATTTTAAAAAAACTCTCAGATTACTTTCTTTGCGATTCAAAGTGTTTTTCTTAAAGTCTCAAATCAGAAAAAGCGAGAATCGGTAATTTATGATAATTTGATGAATCATTCTTTTAAAACCATTGATCTTAAAGATCTTGTCAATCGCTGATATCCTGTATTGTGTTTTATTGTTTCTTGATTTTCGCTTATGTGATATTCTTAATATTTATGCACAATTTTAACCGAATCTATCTTATCTGTAGATGATCACTCACGGTATGGGTAAAATAATGTGCAACTATACGGAACTGACATTAAGGATTGTCGAGGACAAGTTCGTACAATTTAGGGTGACAAAGGATCCTAATCAATGGAAGTAGAGGAAATTCTGAAGAAAGCAGGACTTGAGAAATATTGTGCTGCTCACTGCAATCCAGTGATGCAGTATGAAGCCCTCGAATTCGTAAGGAATTTAAGGGTGGATACAGATGCTCCAGGAGAAGAACTACTTTCGACAGTCACCGGAGAAGAGATCAGACTGACGAATGAGGATATAACCCGGCCTGTGCTCACCCTACCAAAAAGGACGAATCTCGTCGCTCACTCTGAGGAGAATCAAGATGATGATCAAAAACGAAGCTCATCGAGAGGCCGACAAACATCATACGCCGCTTTGTCAAGGCCAATGCTCAAGAGGAAATACCGATTGTTGTTTGATATTTTGTCAAAAAACAATTATGGGTATTTCATTCACCCGATGATGCTCTTACATCACCAAATCAGATAAAGATGGTCGCAATAATTGATGAAGCCAAGAACATCAATTGGCATGGGTTCCTAAAGGCCATTCTACTCCAAGAACATGATAAATTTGGAGTTGATGAGTGGAGGCGTGTCTATCGAAGAAGAGGATCAGCAATCTCAACAAGGTTGCAGTTATCCTACAAGACAAAATGCCAAATGCCAGATGGGAACAGAATGGACTGAAGCCCTACAAGGCATTCCTCTCCACCACTTTAGCCATATTTGGGCCACCAGACGATGATATGCGCCAACTCCCCAAAGACTAAGAAAGGAAAAAAGTAAGGAAGCAACCGTACACACGAAGCCCCCAAGAAGAAAAAAAATGGTGAAGGTCCGGAAAAGAGGCGAAGAAGGCGAAGCAAGCCTCCATGACTCGATCTTTAGAAGATGAGTCGATGAAGAAAAGCGCCAGATCGGTCTGTTGCACCACAAAAATCGGTGAAAAATCGACAGGCGGGCTTCTCAAATTTGAGAGCTCGCCGGTTCATTCGAGGAAGAAGAACTGCATTTAATGATCTCCTTCTCCTCCATTTCGAGTGATTCACCCACTCGGACTAATGGGCCGAAAGCATGTCTCTCCTACTCTTCCACCGCCCCAAACACGAAACTACATCGGTCGCGAACTCTAAATCGCTGTGATTCGCGAACCGAAACCTTACCTATTGTGGAACCAGACGATCGCCTCCACAAAGCAGAACCTCTGCGCAGTCGAGCCTATCGGACAACTTCCACCTACTCAAGCACCACGAGAACCCTCCACATCTCATCAACCGGAATGCGGATGGACAATTCACGAGTCTAGATCATCAAAGACCATCACGGGGAAAATAGTCGAATGCAAATCGAGCGAGAAATTGATGAGATGTATCGGTAAGCGGTCGCCCATCGTCTTTATTAGAGAACAAGTTATGGAGATCCTCACTGGAGAGATCTCAGTTAAAAAGCTTCTCGGATTTTATAATGATTATTGAGCAAATGGGCGGTCTTGATGAGTTTGCGATTTTGATTTCGATATGAGAAAATCGCTAACGTGGGATCACCACCGTGGTGATAACTCATTGAATCTATCAAAGCTCGATCCACGTGAAGCTGGGATTGGTGAACAAAATGAACAGGAGATCGCTCAAGAAGCTCCAAGAGATGCTACAATGAAGGATCTGAGAGAGCCGATGATAGTGGGAACCGGTCCGCAGATTCATGACCAACCACTGGAGGCACAAACAACTGAGACTGATCAAGTGACGCAAAACATTCCAACATCACATATAACCGCTGATCAACTTCAGGAGATCAGATCATGTTTCAAAGATCTCTTGAAAGAAGAAATTGAGGGAGTGATAGTGGATCGAGGCAGATTGGCCTCAAAGAAATAATGAGATCAAAGCGGAATTGGCTATTTCCCAGATTGAAGCGATCAAAGATCAGTTCTCCCAAACTGTGACCACCGTATCTGCCGATCTTATAAAATCCGTGGATGACAAGCTGATTCAGGTGGATCAACAACAAGTTTCTTTTCTAATGCTCACTGAAAAGCTCGATTTGACAGAAGACAAACTTGACAAACTGATCTTTACATTTTCTTCTGCCATTGAATCTGTCAAGATCGAGGTGATTTCAAGGTTCAACTAACCGCGCTCCAGTTCGGGCTTATCATTGCGAGATCTCAATAGGCAATATCGATCGATTTTGGTTCCCTAACTTCCCACCTCACATCGCTTTTTGATCAAACCAAAAAGGGGGAAGGACGGACTGAGAAACCAACTGACATGATCAGAACAACAGAAGATCTAATTCATACTGTTGAAGCCTATGGACAAAGACTAGACCATCTGGATCTCTTTGCCAATGAAGTCTCTGAAAAAAGATTGAAAAATCAAAGGCAAGAAGAAAGGTAGGCTGCTGCGGTCTTTGGGACATTACAAAAAGGTAGGCTGCTGGTCTTTGGGACATCACAACTGTGCAGCTACTCGGACTAAAATAGTCACAAACCACGGTAGCCAGATCAGTAAAGCCGATAAAGAACGGCCGAGAAATCGGCTCCAAAGAGTTCTTTCAAGAGAGGCCCGAAAAAAAGAAGAAAGAAAAGAAAGGCGAAAAATTGACAGAGCATTAAACTACCGTGTCATCTCCTCTCTGAGTTCCTCAACAGCAAGATGAGTGATCTGAGCGGTTGCAGAAGGTGCAAAAGTTAGAAATCTTCTAAGAGCAAATTCAATATCCTTTCTTGCTCGTTCTGTAGAAGCTACAAAATGCTTCCAACCCATATCCATGTGGTTGTTAGTCTTCTCCAGGGATGCCCAGACACTTTCCAGTAGTACCTGTGTCTCATTGAGCATGTCTATCTGAACTTTGAGTTTATCAGACTGGAGAGTGAGCTTCTCAGCAAGAGGATTAACTAGTTGCATCACATCAGAAAGGATGGCATTGTGCATCTGTGTGAGTTTCTCAACTGTGAGACTCCTTTCTCTGTCTGGTTTGCTCTTCTTCAAACCGCTTCATCAGATCTGCTGTGAGAGATGTGAATTTCTCTTCGATGGCAGCCTTTACCCCATCCTGAATCTTCTCAGTACTAAGATCTAGGGTATCGAAGCTCAGCATAGCAGTCTGGTCAGATGTTGAAGCCTTGCCAAGTTGGGTCTCATCTGCAGCACCCATTCTTGGTTCATCGGCAGCTCCCTCAAGATTTGTAGGAGATTGTACAGTCTCCTCTCTATTATCAGCAATCCCGAACCTGTCATGAATCAACCATATGATATCATCCTCAGAGGCCAATTCAACAGCACTATCAATCCCAGAATTCTCCAAACACTTCATCTCCAGATCTACAAAGAAGTCAGAGCCCAGAGATTTCATGAGGATCAGAAACTCCTCGATGTTTTTCAATCTGATATCCCTCCAAAACACAATCTCTTTAATCTGGTGCTGGATGCCAGGGTGTTGATCCAATTCAGGGCACAGGTCCAGCAGATATTTCTTGATTTGTTGCTTCATAATTCTTATGATCGGGCTTTCAGAATCAGGTGAAGCAAGCACGGTTCTAGTGTTGAAGGGATTGCGAGAGATGGACACACGTTTGTCAGATCTCTCAGGTTCTGGTATCTTTTCTGGAGATTGGGAGTGAGGTGGGGACAAATGTGGTTCAGGTTCGTTTTTCTCTTGTTGAGGGGGTTCAGTTTCCTGAACAGGTTCTGTTGGGAAATTTATAGTTTTGATAAAAGTTCCAGAAACACATGTAATAGGACCAGTCAGACTGTTAGCTGACTGATGTTTATATTACCATTTATAGAATACCAGTTGATAATTACTGTATAGAACAACTGATGTAATAGATATGTCACATATTGAGGGGGAACCTCAATATGTATAAGTCGAATCTGAAAATCCAAAGAACAACCGATATCATCCCATGCACCGGAATGCTAGAGAAGAACAGAAGATCGGATCGATCGATCTAGTCGGATATCTCGGTGAAGTCATAAAGCTCAAACTCGAATACTTGAAGATCGACTTCGGAAGATCGGACGGAAGACCTACATCACCGAGTCCGCTAGTTGAAGCTAAGTCAACCGCACCAGAAGACTCCATCAGTAGATCGATCGGTTCTAATCGATCGTCACTCTCCGTGAAAATCGATGTTTCACCTAATCATACGTCTATGATCCGAACAAGAAGAATGTCAACCTTAGTTGGAAGAACAAACACCGAAAAGTGCATCGTTAATCAATAAGAACAAGACACGTATGATCGGAATTCGACAATTAAGGGATTTGATCTTCGCTCTCTCTAACGGCTATAAAATACAAGTTCACGCGGCCATGCCGTTCTCAAGACGCCACATCAATCCGCAAACCTACCTAATATAGCACGAAATTCAAATTGCTCTCCAACGGCTCTTTGATTTCAAGGTCTATAAATATGGGATCACACTTCAAAGTGAAAAATGGAAAACTTTGAACAATCAAGCTCAAGCAATTATCGATTTTCCGCACGAAGAACACGATCAAGAAGATTATTTTATTAAGTGTTCATCCCATAAGTTCTTAACATAGAAATCTTTTCATGTAGGCGATAGCTACCTTAAACACTAGAAAAGATTTCATAGTTGGAACCAAAACAATCTTATCCAAACCCAAGTTAGGTTAAGTTGTTTAGCAAGATTTCAGACTAGGGTTTCTAGTTCTGATTTCTAGGATCGGTTGAGTGAGAACTCCTTAAATATCTGTCGGTGTACTGTGTTGAACTAACACATAAAACTAAGTTCAGTTGGTTAAGTTGGTGCCCCTTGTGATAGGGAAGAGTGGGACGTGGGGACTGGTTTGTCGAACCACTATAAATCTTGTGTGCCTTTACCGCTTTGATTAAGCTGTCTACACAATTGCACACAACCTTTAAAGCGTATACATATTCTAAGTTGAGATCATTAGCACCAAGCTTCGATCGATCGATCAAGCTTGACACTTCAGTCAACTGGTTAAAACACTAACTTTGGAATCTGATTTATAAAAACTGGTTTTTCACGGGTAAAACTTAAGCTTCCGCACACATCAGTTAAATTGATAGTTACCGAACTAATCTGCCTACAGGCGATTAGTAAGTTGGTTATCAGCCCAAACTGATTCACTCGAACTCTGATCAGGCTAATCAAGGGGCTCACTTTGATCTGCGCAAAAAAGTTTTTGAATCTATTCACCACCCTCTAGACTTACGCCCCTCACTAAACTTGGATTCGGGACCCTCTGAGTTCAATGGTTAGGGGAGTGGGAGATCTGGGTGGAGGTGAGGGTGAGGGTGAGAATGTTTTGTGGGGAGAGGGTGGTAGTGATAATTTTTGAGGAGAGGGTGATGGTGATTTGGAAGTGGGCGTAGGCGATCTTTCTTTCTGGAAGATCTTAGTGAAAGGCAGGGAATCAGATGGTGATTCTTCCTCAGAGTGCTCCACTTCAGTTCCTCTAACAGTTCTCTCTCCTTCTCCTTCGAGCATCTCCTCGTCCCTAACTCCACTGGAAGTGTGCTCAGAACTGACTGCTATCCTCACTTCTGATTCAACCTGAATCAGATCCTCCGTTCTGTGAACTTGCTGAACAGAACTAGGAGCAGTCTTCAGAGGAGAAGTAACTCTCTTCTGAGGTTTCCGTTGAGCATCTGGTTTCTTGGCCAGGTCCTTCCTCTTCAACCTCTTCTCTGGAATGGCCATTCCCTGAGCTTCTGGAGATGCAGTTACCTTTTCTTTTCCCTTCTTTTCTCCCTTTGGTTTGGGCACATAAGGAGTAGGATCCTCATCAGACTGGCTAGGCAGAGACTCATCTTTGCCCAAGATGACCTTGTGCTTTGCTTGATACACCTTCGCACCATTCTCATTCCATTCATAATTATTTGGCAGCTTGTCTGACAGAATGATTGAGATTTTGTGCATGAAGGAGCACTTGGAAGATAAGCACACTTCATTCCTCTGGGTCAGATCGAACTTCCCCGAGTCTTTCCACAGTCTTGCCTTGACCATACCTAACCAATCCATATCGGAAGCCTTCTTGATGATTGCAGTCATGACACTGATCTTATAAGAGGTGACAGCATCAAGACTGTAGGTTGAGCACAGAATCACCTTCTGAACAATCTCAAAGAGAAGGCGATATTTCCTCTTCAGGTAGGAGGCTTTGACATTCATTGTATTCTCCTTATTTGCTGGCCTCAACAGCTCGGCTTCAAGAAAGTCCTTCTCTCCTACATCAGTTGTGTAGGTTTCTGGGTTGATGCTTCCTCAAGTGAGACCGAAGATCCTCTGAAGATCATCATTCGAGACTCGTACTTCCAATCCTCCAACGAAAGAAATCAAATCAGCATCAATGTCCTCGTCCTTCTGTAGATTGTACAGAAATTCTAGGGCTTCATGAGTGTGGACTATGTTCTGATGTCTAGAGCAATATTGTTCAAGACCACACGCTCGCAAGCACTCCAGAATTTCCAGCGATTCAGGATCTGAGGTGACTGAAAATACTACATATTTCTCATCAATGATATCCTTCTTCATTGATGCGAAATTGCAAAACTTTTTCCCTTGGCCCTGTCGTGCAACAAGATGTGCCATTTCTGTATGAAATGCAAATTGATATTAGTTTGAGTAAATTATTTCAATAAACTCAGTCAAACCAGCAATCTGAGCATGAATTAAGCAAATAAGCATATAGATCAATGCAGATATAAATTATAGACACATAGCAGCACGACTTGTAAACCTAATAACCAGAGTGAATTTATGCAGTTCTTAAAAGAAAATTACCAGATATTGATTTGTAGGATTGAAAAATCGTGAAAATAGAATCAATCGACTTTTGAAAATAATTTTTGAAGATATGATCTTTTAAGAAACTGAGAAGACGAAGTAGTGGAAAGAGGTTTTCTGAGAAAGATTTGGATTTATATTATGCGAGGGAAACCTATTTGTTCAACTTCCCAAAGGTACTCAAGTGTCCGTGTTTTGAAATCAATGGCTGAGATTAGTCGGCCGAAAGTGTTTTAATCGCACGGTTGAGAAAAGTAGTCTTCTCGTATTTTGGACTCGAAAATTCGCAAGAAAACGCATTAAATACACATTCACATGTCCGCATTTAATGTTTTGCAGTGCATTCGTCACAAAGTTAAGAGAAAACAGAGTAAAAACCAATATATTTAAATAATGCATATAAGATGTTCAGAAAGGGATAAATAAGAAACGTATCTGACTGATTGATATTGTAATCAACCAGTTACCACTGTGATCTGATCTGGTTGGCTTGATTGTTTGTTGACCTTACTGATGGTAGCCTATACCTTAACATTTCCCAACAATATTCCACTCATCTGATCAGATTCCTGTTTGATCCAATCCGATACTTATCTGATCCACTTATTTGATCCTCTTATCTGATCCTCTTCATCCTTCAGACTTCTACTATTCAGGCCACGTTTCCTAGGCACTTAAGTCATACTCCCGCCAAGACATTTACTTCGGGGAGTAAAAAAGTAGCCTCGATTCCCAAATCGGCGCGATTTGACACTCTGTAATAATGGTATAGATACGTTGTGATTACTCACACCATCAACTCATCCAACCATCGGTCGCGTGTTTCTTACGCGTTGTCGATGCAAATTTTTCTTAAGGGTTTTTGAGAAAATAAATTTACACCTATACCCCTGTTTTTCTCCTATAAATTGGCCTGGGGTTTTAGGCAAACAACACAACATAAACCATTCATCTAATTTGTTTAGCTTATACTCCATGTTTTCCGATGAATCCCTTATTTCCGGTGAAACTTCCGGCAAAAGCCTTTAACCCTTCTCTAATAATTTCAGCTTCTCAAATCAACCATGTTTGTTCCTTGACACTGCTTTCGTCGTCATCGAAGATTACACATACAATTATTGCAAAGCTTCTCTACCACCGAGGCGGCGGATCTGCTACAGCAAATGAGAAGGCACTTCTCCTAACCGTATGCACCTTGTGTGCCTATCGAGATGACGGAATTAGTATCAACAGACTCAGTCTGATACAAAACATGGGTTTGGTATACGGTATGGATCAGACAATAGCTGATCTTCGTATATCAAACTCAATATTTGCATGCGACACTAGTGGCCATATGGTCTTTTGACCAAACCTTTGGCACTTGTGTCCCATTTAATAGCTGGAGAGCCCATTAATTTTAGGTCTAGGGGCTCCTGGCTTAGAAATCCTTCAAGGCCGCTCTCGCTCCTCACTCCGAAGCTCTGAGGGTGGCTCAAGATTATCTTAAAGCCTCTCACGCCCCTTTTAGGGTCGGGGGATAATGAGAGCATCATGCTCTAAAATCTGTAAAGCCTCTCTCCCCCTCCCTTCCTAGGGTTAGGCTTAGGGTTTATGGTTTATGTACTAACCTCCGGGTCCTTTTTTACTTGTAACTTGTAATGTAAATCTGACCTCTGGGTCCTTATCAATGAAAAGTTCTATTATTTCATTGTTGTGTTGCCTCTACTTACTTATGTGATTTGTAGCCTTAGACTTATACAACTTGCTTGTTGAACGTAGCTTAATCGACTTATAAAGTATAACCTTCCCCATCCGATTAGTTCATGTCGATATATCTTAAACCGATCGGTTCCTTGTGTCGATTTTACGATCGGCTCCTTGTCCGATTTTACGACGGCCTCGTTTGTCAATCTTCTAATCGGTTGAGATTCCTAACTCAATCGATTCCTCTTTGGTTAGTCACTTAACTAATCGGTTTCGGGGAGACCGATCCACCAAATATTTTTCGTGCACTTTCTCCGAGATCTAGAAGCCCTAGCTCATTGCATAATTCTCTCTCGAATCGATCTCATTTAGTGGCTTAGTTAAAATATCGACTTTTACCGCTTATCAAGATGGATCTTTTCCATTTCGATATTCTTCTTTCAACATGATCTCTCGATAAAATGGTGTCGACTTCCACATGCTTGCATCTTGTATGTAGAACGAGATTACGAGTGATTGCAATAAAGACTATTATCCTGTCACAGAATATAGGTACGTTCTTAGCTATAATGTTGTAATCCCTCACCGCCGATTTAGCTTAGCGAGCAGTTGGGAACAATGACTTCGCAGCCCATATATTCTCGCTTCAAGAGTAGATGTCGCAACCGATGTCCGCTTTTTTTGAAAACCAAGAGATCGATTTACTACCTAAAAAATCGACATGTACCGAGGTTGACTTTCCGTCGATTCGCGCAACCTCCATAATTAGAATCGAATACCCACTAAGCTCTAGATTATCATCCGATGGGTAAAATAAACCAAGGATTTCTTGTCCCTTCAGATACTTAAGAATCCTTTAGTCGCTTTCGTGTGGCTTTGCATTGGATTTGCTCGAAATCGACACATACACCCATCGCAAAAGTGATATCCGGTCCTTTGGCGGTCGGTATAGTAGAGATCCAATGAGAGCCCTATATTCTTTTCTCGATTAGTTTTTCGATCGTCCTCATCCGGATCCATCTTGAATCCGGTCATCATAGGAATTTCGCTTCCTTTACTTTTGAACTCCAAACTTAGCCAATAAATTCCTAGTGTATATTTCGCTGGCGAGATAGTATCCCTTCTGTACTTTGCTTAACTTGTAGACCCAGAAAGTAATTCATCTGACCCATCATGGACATCTCGAACTTCCCTTGCATCAGTTTGCTGAACTTTTCACATAACCTCTTGTTGGGAGATCCGAAGATGATGTCGTCCACATAAATCTGAACCATCAGAATATCTTCTCCATCTTCTATTCTGAATAAGGTTCTGTCCACTATTCCTTTAGTGAAACCACTATTTATCAAGAACTGAGAGAGTGTATCATACCAAGCTCGAGGAGCTTGTTTCAGGCCATAAAGAGCTTTTTTTAAACGGTACACTTGGTCACCTTTTTCAAAGCCTGGAGGTTGTTCAACATAAACTTCCTCAGCTAGTACCCCGTTTAAGAATGCACTCTTTACATCCATCTGATACACAATGAACCTCTATGGGCAAAGATATGCCAAAAATAACCGAATGGCTTCTAAGCGGCGGCGGTGCAAAGGTCTCATCATAATCAATTCCTTCTGATTGTGAATACCCCTTAGCAACAAGTCTTGCCTTATTTCTGGTTAGGACATTATTCTCATCTCTCTTGTTCTTGAATACCCACTTTGTGCCAATCACATCTTGAAGAGTTGGTCTGTCCACCAGTTTCCAAACTTGATTCCTTTCAAACTGTTCCAGTTCTTGCATGGCTAAAATCCAGCTTGCGTCTTGTAGAGCTTCCTCTACTTCAGTTGGTTCCTTCAAAGACAGATAACAACAATACATGGCACTTTCACTGTCGATGTCTAGTTTTGACTCTATCGGATGGGTCTCCGATGATCGATCGGTTGGATGGTGGTTATCCAGGTCCTTCTTTTCTGATTTGCATCTATTTGGAGAACATCATCCACTTCTGATAGTAGTTCATTACTAGTGATTGGGACTGGTGAAGAATTATGATCCACTTGATAAGGACATGTCTCAGCTGATGTTGGACTCATCATGTGCTGATATATGTCCGTAGGAACTTCAGGAGTTCCCCCTGAACCAGATGGTTCAGTTGATATTGTCTCAAATTATGCGAACTTCTTCATCGACAAGCCAGCGTACCTTATGGTCCGATTGACTGGTGAATCGGCAAGATCAAGTTCGGGATATACACTATTACGTGTTCTCGATTCTTTCTCCTTGATACTTAGCCGATCCATTTTTACGTGCATCAAAACCGGGTTGATCCTGGTACTACTTGTTACGAGGTGACTTTCTCTTGTTCGGAAGATGTCTCATCAAAGACCCACATGGGGTGTTTCTTCCACAACTAGGGTTCGCTGTTGTTGTAAACCCCCCGAAAAGCCTTCTTTGGATGAGGAATATCCTAAGAATATACCCTCATCGACTTGGCCTCAAAAGTCTTGGACCCGACTTTTCCCATTGTTGTGTATGAAACACTTGCACCCAAAAAACATGGGAGTAAGAAACACGAGGTTTTTTGCCCTTCCACAGTTCATAAGGTGTTTTGTAGTGAGCCTTAGTCGAGAACATCCGCTTCAAGTGTGGCATGCAAGATATTGATGGCTTCGCCTTTAAACGGCTTGGTGTTGCATGTTCACTAACATAGTGCGAAAGCAGCCTTCCTTGAGTGTTCTGTTTCTTCGTTCTGCTACTCCATTCTTTATCTGATCTGATTTTCACTATACTGACACCCTTTTCGTTTTGTAGTTTCTTGAGCAGCTCAAGTATCTTTGTTGTTGTCTCATTCTTCTTATATAAGAATACAACCTGTAAACTTGGAATAATCATCCACGATTACGAGTATATTTCGTCGGCCGAGGATCGACTAGTGTAACCGGTCCAAATAAGTCCATATGGAGCGCTTGCACTCTCATCGATGCAGTCCGGTATTCCTTGAATGAGGCTTTAACTTTTTTTTCTTCCCGACATCGACACATGTCCGATCCTTTGAGAATACCTCATTCGGAAGTCCCTCAACCAAAGACATCCTTGCTATCTTGTTAAGAGTTTTAAAGTTCAGATGACTCATTCTTTTGTGCCAGAGCCAACTGCTACTTTTGGAACTCTTAAAAATTAGGCATGCATTTCTTGGACAACTGTTCCAATCTGCTGTATAAATCGTGCCTTTCCTTGAACCAGTTAGCAAGATTTGTTGAGTAGCTCGATTCCTTATAGTACATTGATCACTCGAGAACTCAACACTGAATCCATTGTCGTAGAATTGTGATACTGATAACAGGTTATGCTTTAAACCTTTGACATACGAGACTCCAGCAACTTGTACATCATCATTCTCCAAGGTTCCGAATCCTTTGGTAAAACCAAAGTTATCATCACCAAAGAGTACACGTGGGCCTTCTTGTTCTTTGTAAGAGCTAAGGAGATGTTTGATTCCAGTCATGTGCCTTGAGCATCCACTATCGATGTACCAGATAGTTGCTTGTACACCTCCTTTGTTGGCCAAACCCACGCGAACCTGCAATCAAATCAGGCTTTAGGTACCCCTTTAGGATTGGGTCCTGAGGGGTTAGAGTTGGTTTTAGGGATCCATACAAACAGGGTACTTCTATTGTAATCAGATAGATCAGAAGGCCTGATTTGTCTCCCATAAACATCGACATAATCATACGTCTCTTTATATGCATTCTGATTAGTATGATTATTTGTGTGAGCCTTGAGTGAATAAGAAGACTTGGGATTTTTCCTTACAATTTGTCTTCTTTTAACCCAGTGGGGCTCAGGTGCAGTAGCCCTAGGTCTCTGGTTGTAAGGGTAGATACGACTGCTACCATTAAAAGATTCATATCTTTTTGGCATAAATGGTCTTGGCAGTTTACCTTTAGCTTGCTTGTTAGGTAGCGACCCTGATTAGTTTTCAGATTAGATTTCCTTTTGACAGGTTGTCTCTTCTGATACCTAATCTGCTTATCAGGTTGAAGTCTCTTCAGAAGAACTAGGGTTCTTCTGTTGATTCCTCGGCTGATGCTTAATCAGTTGGGGTCCATTTCTGTTCCCTTTCTGATTAGGCACTTGCGTTACTTGTTCAGTAGGTCTCTTTCCCTTATCAGATACATATTTTGCTTTATGTGTATCTATGTCAGAAACTCGTTTGATTACACCCTTTTGAAGTGAACCAGACGGGGCTTTTGAGGATGTAGAAGGGTTCTCATACCCAATACCCTTCTTGTTAGTTGACGTTCGAAAATAGTTGTTCATATCCTGAACAGTTTTTGAAGATTTTGTGAAAACCTCTATTTTGTTGCGTAAACTATCCTCAGTAGATTTCAGACTCTCATGTAGTCGGAAGAGTTCATCAAACTTAGCTTGTAGGATTTTAAAATCATCAGCTTGCTGTTTGTTGATTGCTAGATGTTCCTTAATCTGCTTCTCCTGATCAGAAGATTTAACTTTCAGATATTTCAGTTCTTCAGTTACATTCCGAGCAGCTTCAGCTGATTTCTGTTCAGCTGCTTGACTGACAGCATTCTCTTTAACAAGCTGAGTATTTTTTATCCTTAGCTTATCGTTTTCAGTTTCCACTATTGTATAAGTGTCTACTGCGTTAGAGAGATCATCAAGCAGTTGCTCAAAATAGAGTTGCAAGTCAATCTCTCCAGCAGGTGTGCTAATTATAGCTGGTGTGGAAATTGAAAGAGCAGAAGGTTTAGAGGTTACCTCAGATTGGTCTTCCTCCTTAGCCATCAGACAAATTTCATCATCAGAGGAGAAAATCCGATCTTCATGGTCGTAGAAATCATCAGCATTGCTTATCAGACATAAGTCCTCTACTGATGAGTAGTCAGAATCCTCAGAAGGCAGGTAAGAATCATCGATTCCTGATGTGTCAGCAACCATGGCTTTTCTGTCTCTATAGCATTGCTCTCTTCTGTTCCGCTTCTCTTCTCTTTCTCTTGGAGTCAGGTCTGGGCAATCGGCGCTATAGTGACCTGGTTTCTCACAGTTGAAGCATGATCCACGATCCACGGAACTTCTTCTACCAGGTGAGTCACTCCGTCTGTAGGATCTGTCAGGTGACTTTCCTTTCTGATTGTAATCTGAACTTCTTCTCTCAGATCTGTTGTCTCTTCTCTCATCAGACCGATCATCTCTTTTCTTATCTTCTCTGTGATCCCTTCGGTCATCAGATCTGGTCCTTTCTGGAGATCTGTCAGCTGGCCTTCTATTTATTCCTCTGCTGTCTTGATAATCCCTGTAAAATCTGTGATACTTACCAAGTTGAATGTTAGATCTTTCAAGTTTCTTGGTTAGCAAAGCGATCTGTTCAGCTTGGCTTATAATGTTTCCGACAGGTTCAGTAGCCTTTGATCTGCTGCTGGCTACTTTGAATGCAACTGATTTTGATGTGGAAGTTGTGGCTTCAGCAGGCGACTCGTCTTCTTCTTCTTGCCCCCTTTCGATCAGATCGAACTCATGGGCTTTAAGACTTAGGAACAAGCTGCTTGGCTTCATCTTGGTAATATCTTGACAATCCTTGATTACCGTGACTTTCATGTCCCATTTCTTGGTAAGAGATTTCAAGATCTTGTAATTGATGTATTTATTTGACATCTCTCGTCCAAGTTCTCGTAGCTTGTTGACTGACATGGTGATTCTCCCATCGAGCTCATTGATGGTTTCATTTGGCAGCATCTTAAGTTTCTCGAATTTCACCAGTTCAGCTTGCAGTCTGCTATCTTTAATCTGATCATTTCCTTCACACATCTCAGCAAGCGTATCCCACATCTGTTTAGCTGTCTTGAGATACTTTATCTTTTCTTTGGTTATCTTGTCCATCGTCTTCATGATTATATGTCTGGCTATTGTATCTAGAGTGTACAGCTTTCTCTCTTCAGCATCCATCAAGGCAGGACTCTTTCTGACAAGGCTTCCAACTGCAAAATCTGGATCATCTCCAACAACTGGGTTGTCATGGTAGATGATGATGGGTCCTCGTTCAATAACTTCCATCATTCTGCCGCTTATTGATCCCAGATGGTTGCACATGTATATTGTCCAGTCTACATACTCATCAACGGAAAATTTAGGCAAATCATGATACATACCAGAAGTATTATCCATGCTGATAGTGATTTTGAAACCGAATGAGTTTTGAAAATGGTTTTTCAAGATCAATTCAAGTGACCACAAAGGTCCTTCCTCAAGAACCGATGATACTCAAAGCTAGTGGTCTGTAGAACCACTGCTCTGATACCACTTGTAGGTCCCGAACGGGTTTTGTGAGGGCAGAAGTCTAGAGGGGAAGGGTGAATAGACTTCTGAAAACTTTTTCGTGCAGATCAGGTGTGATTGCAGTTAGCCTGATCAGAGTGCAAGTGAATCAATTTAGACTGATATTCAATCTTACTGAGCGCCTGAGGGCAGATCAGTTAGATATCTGTCAGTTTAACTGATAGTGCGGAAGCTAGTTAATACCCGTGTGAAAAACCAGTTTTATCAAATCAGATTCTCAAGTCAGTTTTCAATCGGCTGACTAAGCTGTCAACCTGATCGGAACAGTTGCTTGGTGCAGACTGATATTAACTCAGAATATGTATGCAGTTTTAAGCTCGGTTGTGTGTAATAGTGTAAAACAATAAAGAGCAAGTAAATGCACACAAGATTTTTATAGTGGTTCAGATAATCGGTCCTACGTCCACTCTTCCCTATCACAAGGGGCACCAACTAAACCAACTTAACCGACTGAACTTAGTTTAATGTGTTAGTCCAACACCCAACAGATGTTTATCGAGTTCACATTCAATCGATCCCAGAAATCAGAACTAGAATCCCTAGTCTGAAATCTTGCAAAACAAACTTAACCTAACTTTTGGGTTTGGGTAAAGTTTTGTTTTGGTTCCAACTGGAAATCTATCCTAGTGTTTATGTAGCCAAAAGCTAGAGGATGAGATTTCTATGCTAAGAATAATGGGATGAACACTTAAAAATAATCTTCAAATTTTGTGTTCTTCGTGCGGAAATTCTGCTATATTTTTGCTTCTTGATAATTTCCGTTTATTTCCCTTTGAAGAGCAATCCCATTTTATAGACCACGAAATCAAAGAGCCGTTGGAGAGCAATTTGAATTTCCGGCTATATTTGGTAGGTTTGTAGGATTTGATGTGACGTGCTTCCAATATCGGCGTGGCCGAAGGCATGATTAGCGCCGTTTGTCTCCGCAGCGTTGAATCCCGCATTGTCAGCTCTTTTTGCGCACGTGTCGCTCTCTTATTGGCTTTATGAGTACAACACTTCAGTATTTGTCTAATTAACGTTTGATATTCTTCTTGTAGAAGATTCTTATGGTCTGGTGTACCATTTTGGTTAACACGGTGTGGTGACTTTGATCGGATAACCGATCGATCTACGATAGAGTCTTCTGATGCAGATTGTCTTAGCACAATTTGCAGACTCGACTGATGTAGGTCTTCTGGTCTTCTTGATCTTTTGGTAGTCTTGATCTTGGGTTTTCTCACGGTCTTCTTGATCTTTTGGTTTCTCTCGAGTCTTCAGGTTTCTCCGAGTCTCAGTGTCTTCAGTCTTCACCTGATCATCTGACTTCTTCTTGTCTTCTGACTTGTTTAGTCTTCTGATCATCTGACCTTATCTGGTCATCTGATAATTTGACCTGACCTATACATATTGAGTTCCCCCTCAATATGTGACCTATCTTTTACATCAGCTATCTATACATTTCAAATTTGGTCATCTTAATCGATTCTAAGTCACCAAATCCTATGATCCGACCGGGTCCTATTACAACCTGTTTTGGAACTTCCATCAAAACTAAATACAAATTTCCCAACAAAACTTTTTTGAAAAATCATGAGTTCAAACATTTTAGAAGAATATTAAACACTAAAATGAATGTTGCTAGCTTTTTTAAGTCATAACATCATAATCAAGCATTTCTTTAAAATTAGAAAAATAAATCAAATTGAGCAGTTTTATGCAGAAATATCACCTTTTAGGATGAATACAAAAATTGTGGATAGGATTGCACAACAAAGATGATATTACGCGGAAAAAAATTGTCCACTTATTATACTAATCTAACCTACAAAAAAAAAAAACCAATAGATACACAATCCATAAAAGATAAGAAGACAATTGAAATCATTCACAACGAAGAACGTGAAAAAACATAAAACTGACATCTATAATGGATCTGCAATTAAAAGAGCTGGTGGATAATCCAAATTATTAATTTTGCCATACCCATAAATTCTTCATTCCATATTTCCCATAATTTAATGCTTATCAGGTTGTATGTAAAATCTTTTTCATATCTCTATTATTTTTATGAGAAAATGAAATAAATGAACCCCTCAACATTGTACAAGAAAAGCAGAAAAGTTACCAATTGTGATATTTTATTTGAAAAAGTAAGGATCCTTGAACTATTTCTTGTGTCAGTAATAAGGAAAACTTCACCAACAATGTTGTCCTTTTTTTGGGAAATGCTCACAGGTTCATTCTTCAAGCTCACTTTAAGGAATTTTGATTCTAGATTTTTCTAATTATTTGGGACGTCCCAGGTTCATTCTTCAAGCTCATTGAAAGGTATAATTATTCAAAATAAATAATTCAAATTATTTTCCGTAAAAATTAATCAAATATAATTTTGCATCATACATTTTAAATTTGAAGATGTTCGAGGTCTTGATTTCCCTTGTGTAATTATTTCCTTTGTAGCGACAAAGATTAAATAAATCTTGATACTATCAAACAATACCAATTTAAGAAAGACACAATTAATTTTGAACATTAAAAAATTATTTATGGACGAACTCCCACTTTAATTAGAGATTTTAGAAAATACTGAGCATACATTGTTACTAAAAGAGGGCATCACTTCAGTGAGTTTGCGAGATAAAAGTGTTGTAAATCATAACAATTTAGTATATTACTATATCACTTTAACTTATTTTTCGCGTCAACAATGATTTATGAACATTGAAATTTATTTATAAGACATATTTCTCCAGTTTAATAGTTATTGTAATAAATGGAACAGTTTACTGCAAAATTTACTAATAACCAAGTTATGAATGTAAGTAACTATACAGAAAAAAAAATTTGCATCTGCTGATAAGCTTAATTGTACAAAAAGCAACACCTGTTCTGAATGATCGAAATGATACATCATCATGCTTTCAAAATAAAATTAGTAAAAGAGTTAGTTTCTCTTGCGAACCCACCAACACCAACCAACATCCATTTTGGAGATCAAACCATGGACTTGCCTCTTCTTTTCAAGGGCACAACCAACCAAGTGTCACATGCATATTTTCTTAGTGTCTAAAGAACCAAAATCTCCACATTCATGCGGCAATAAAACAACAATTTTTTTTAAAAAGAAAATCAATTTTTGTGTTGAAATTGAAAACACAAATTTACGCATAAATGGTTACAAAAATCAGAAATAATTGCACAAAGATGAAATTAAGTGTCTCGATTCTCAAATTTGGTATATCTGCTAGACGAAATATATTAAATCATAATTAAGAGCGCCTTGAACATCTGCTACATAATTTTATAATAATTAATAATAAAAGAAAACTTAAATGTTATACAAATAAAGTATATATCTTAATTAAATAGGATGCACTATTAAACATATCTAATCTATAAGATATTAATTGAGAGGTCAACTCGCTTATTTAACATGAAAAATTACAATCCACTTAGTAACATATTGTCTCCAAATTGGAAGAAAAAATATGAGATACAATAATCAAGGTGTTATTACAATGGTAAAAGAAAAAATCATCTCAAAACGTGTAAACAATTTCTTTCCCTTGCGCGTCTGTCTCACAAAAAAAAATTCATATATATGTATTTCAAAATAACGCATTATACTCCAATATATTCTACGACAAAATAGATACGACGAATTACTCAGTATCATATTATAAAATTATTATACAATTTTTCAATTACATTTAACATCTATTACAAATCTCAAATTTAAGTTTAAACTCAAAAGAAGTGGGCTGAAAAAACTAAGGTCCATTAAAATATGACCTTATGATATAGTGGCTCAAGCAAACTTGACCCAAATCAACTGAATAGCCACGCCAATGCTTCCGAAAGATTCGGCGGCTGTCGCCGAAAACTGTAAAAAGACCTTAAAACACACTTAAACAAATTCGATGGAAACAATAATCAATATGAACCAATAAATTGAAAATATCATAATTATCGAATAAACAAATAAAAAAATTATATGGAAAGATGATTCAAAATCATCAACAAAATTACAAAGAGGAGAGAAGACAATTGACGAACTTGAGCCCGAGCGGTCGGCAAGCTAAGAAAAGTAGAGAATGGACTATAAAGATATAACTTAATTAACAAATGTATCCTTGAATTAAACCACTAATTTGGTGTGCGGATTATATCAATAAACATTGAAGGTCATGTTAGAAGGAATGTATTAATATTAAATATAAAAGTCAAAACATAACCATATACTTATAAAATATTAATTGTTTTGTTATGTTGGATAATTGAAAATTGAATAATTTTATATAGATGTGTCTAAAATTGGTATAAAGAAAGTATTAAGTATAATTTATTGCACAAAATTTTGTATCCATGACCATCATTTAGGAGTAATTAGTGGCTAAAAATTGAAAAAATTAAACATTTTTTGTAATGTTTAATTTGTACAATTAAAGTTTATATAATTTATGTCATATTACATGGTGTTTATGCACCTCATTAATTTTGATACTTCATGTTAAAAAGTAAGAACAAATTATGAGATGTTCACACACACATATATATATAGTCAATATATATTTTAATTATTTGTTAAAATCTATAGTGAAACAGAAAAGTTAAAGCAACCCAAACATATAGACATATTTTTTTAATTAATACATCAAACCTTATATAATCAACAATATTGAAAATCTTATAGATAAAAGCTTGTATAGTATATTGTTTTAAAATATATATATATATATAAACATACATATACACATATAACAAAAATCGACTTTGAATTTTATTATGATATTATTTAAATAATCTTTCCTTTATCTATAATATTTAATGCATATTAATTTGCATGTTAATTATACATTGATATATGATTTCTGTCAAATTTTAAAAACTAAAATAATAAATTAATTTATAATAAACAGTTAGGATCATATATGGTATTGGATTTGATTAAATTTCTAACACGTAAATATATATACATACTTGATAAATTTATATTAAGATGCATTATATATTTGTTGAACACCCATGTAATTATTTTAGAACTTCTTCATTTAATTTTATTGATTTTCTGCCAATTATATATTGGAAATTTTAAAGTATGGTGTTTGATATATATTATAGCATACTGAATGAATTTAAATTTTGTAAAGTTGATATAAATATAAAGGACAATTAGTAAAATTAAACATTATTGATATTTAGGTATAAGAATAAAGAAGATAAACATTAATACATTAATTAGTATTTAAATGGATTTTTTCAAGGGAAATAATAATATTATTGGTTAGCCAAATCGATCTCAATAGTAGCAACAAATCACTACAAAGATGCTAATTGACAACATATATTATTTATTTTCTATAAATATTAAATATCACTCATAGATGTGATCATAATAGTGATAAAAATATAGATAAAAAATACAAAATAATGTGTCAAATGCTTATGTACCTACTACTTAATATATTTATTTAGATTCAACATAATCCAAAGTCGATGATAGGAAATATAAATGGATGGTCATCTTTCTTCTTTATTTCCTTCTAGTATTCCATTTTCTCTTCAGTAGTAATGCTATATCAGACGAAAATTTGAATAAAACCCACAGAATCTACAAAATCCAGTAATATGATGAATAAAATTTATAAGATCAATATAATCAACGAATGAAAAGAAGATGATACAAAAAAGAATATGGTGAAGAAAAGAATAATAAAAAAGAAAGAAAGAAAGAGTTACTCACCTTAAAAGGATGGAATAGAAGATGATTAACAAAACTCCTTATATAGGTGTGTGGTTTGTAACGTATGAACTAATCATGCATAATTAGGCGGTTTTTATGGTGATATTAAAATTAGAGGTGTGAGTAATTAATTTATAGTCAAAACTACCATGTATGTATAAAACATAATAAATAAACGGTCAAGATCATTTCAAAGATCAATAATAAAAAAGCGCGGAAACCAAAAAAAGTAAAGATGTAGGTGTATTATATAGTTATAGATTAGCAGGTGACTAAATAGTGCATGAATACACTCTTATAAACTTGTATGAATTAGGAATTTAGGAATTGGAGAAACAAAATTTCTCTTGAAGGAATTCAGTTTAGGCCAGATAAAATTTAGATGAGATTAGAGAAAGACTTTGGAGCAGATATTCGTCAAAATATACCGTTATAGGCAATTTTTCATTATATGATTGATTTGTAAATCCTAAAGATATCTTAGAAACTATCCAAATAAATTTAGAGTATTGAACTCTTGCAAATTTATTTATGAGTAACACATGATGTCATTAAAGTTTAATTAATATTGTTTAATAAAAATAATTATATTATTATTGTTCAATATAAACAAGTAATATTATTAACTAAAGATAACGAGTATTGTTCAATTAAAACCATTAACATTACAAAAAATAAAATAAAAAAATACACATCAATTACATTGTGCAGATGGTGTATACAATATTTTTTTAAGACAAAAACTTGTGTAGATCTAGTTGAACCCGGGTCAAATCTGACTCATACACTATAAAATGAGTCAAATATAAATCATTTGAGTCATTCTTTTTTTTTTTCGCGCATCTCCTCCTTCCCCCTCCCCATTTCCTCCCTCAACGTTACCGATCTCCTCGCCACCACTGCCATCGCAGCCGACCTCTCCGCCCCCTCCTCCCTCACCCTCCACGCCGTCCCAAATGCCTACCTCCGCTCTGCCTCCGCCGACCTCCGCCCCTTCTCCCCCCTTTTACAGTCCTCTACAAATTTATAATTTAAGAGGTGTTGAAGTTATTTCAGTTACGTTATAAAGAAGGAATTTTATCAATTCAGGGTCTGAAAGATGGTAAAACTATCAATTTAAGGCATGAAAGATTTTTTCTATCGATTCAAGGTCTGAAAGATAGAAAACTATCAATTCAGGGCCTGAAAGATAGAAACTATCAATTCGAGGCTTATAAATTTTTAGGTCATGTTTGGCACTAAAACCTTAAACCCTGAACACTAAACCCTTAACCCTAAATGATGAACCCTAAACCTTGAAACATGAACCCTAAACCCCCTGAACCGTAAATCCTAAAAAAAAAAAAAAGAACATGAAATAAGGATATGAATTATAAGTGTCAAACATGGCTTTAAAAAGTGTGAGCCTCAAATAGATTGTTTTTATCTTTCAGGCCCTGGATCGATAGTTTTCTATCTTACATGCCTTGAATCGATAGAAAAAATCTTTAAGGCCTTAAATTGATAGTTTTGTCATCTTTCAGGCCCTTAATTGACATTTTTTTTAAAGAAAAATATTCTAACAAAATGAGGTTGATTCCATTGTTTTCTCCATACAAACATCCATTTTCATTTCACTCTCATTTTATTTCCTCCTTCAATCCATCCAATGGAACAGTGATGTGTTTTCTTCTCATGGGAACAACATATGTAATTTGATTTAGTAATAGTGAGAGCTTTTTTGAATAACCGTGAGAGTTTTTTTTAATAACAGTGATAGTTTTATAACCTAACAGTGAGAGTTTTTCTGAGTAAAAATGAAAGTTTTTTTGAACAGTGTTTTTTCTCATAACAGTGATAGTTTTTTTTCCCTGACAGTGAGAGTTAATTTGAATAAGAGTGAGAGTTTTTATGAATAAAAATGAGAGTTTTTCTGAATAACAGTGATAGATGTATAACATAACAGTGACAGTTTTATAAAGTAACAGTGATAGTTTGTCTTCGTAAAAGTGAGAGTTTTTCACAATCGTTCATACTTATATTGTCCATTACATCTTCATATTCAATTCTCTTCATTGCGTGGATTGGCGAGTGTGCGACGCAAGAGAGATGAGTAAGCGTGCAACACGCGCGCGAGAGAGATGAGATGATTGAACGCGCGATGGCGCGAGAGAGATGATTGAGCGCGCGACAGGCTATGCGACGTGAAAGACTGGAATTAGACTGAGAGCGTGCAATTGCAAAAATTCGAAACGTCAATTCATCCCTTAAAATGAGTCATATTGAATTAGGATTCATATAGTGTGAACCTAATTTACAAGAGTGTTACTCTTTTTTAATTATTCATTGAAAAAAATTTCATCCATGATTAAAGATCAGTATTTTTAAGCATCAAATATCTAAATCTTAGAAAAACTAACTAATTATAATTTATTCCCGTCCCGCAATAACGTGCATAATTTTCTTTTTGGTATGTCTCTCAATAAAGTGTGTATTTCCTAAAATGACAAAACACACAAAACTTACACACTCACAATATCATTATAATTGATTTAAATAATATCAATAAAATAAGTTTTCTTGGTTTATGAGCCCGCATAGGAGTGCACGTTATCCCGAAATGGAGGGAGTAATTAGTTTTAAATAAATGAATGACTGGCAAATTAAAATACCTCAAAATCCAATTGTATGAAATGGGTTGAGCGGTTTGATTCTCTTGTTCTATTTTTCATATTTCATTGATATTTTATGTTGGGAAATTTGTATTTAGTTTTGATGGAAGTTCCAAAACAGGTTGTAATAGGACCAGTCAGACTTGTTAACTGACTGATGACGTAGAATCAGATTAAGATGACCAGCTGAAATGTATAGATAGCTGATGTAAAAGATAGGTCACATATTGAGGGGGAACTCAATATGTATAGGTCAGGTCGAAATATCAGATGACCAAATAAGGGCAGATGATCAGAAGACTAAGAACAAATCAAAAGACAAGAAGTCAGAAGATCAGGTGAAGACGGAAGACATTGAAACTCAGATGAACCTGAAGACTCAGATAAGCCTGAAGACTCAGAGAAACCTGAAGACTCAGTAACAAACCTGAAGACTCAGTATGACTGAAGACACTGAGGCTCAGAGTCACCTAAAGATCAGAAGACTACCAGAAGACCAGAAGACCTTCATCAGTCGAGTCTGCATATTGTGCTAAGACAATCTGCATCAGAAGACTCTACAAGGTAGACTGGTCAGTTATCTGATCTAATCAGCTCGCACCTGGCGTCAACCAAATTGGTACACCAGACAAGATGAATATTCTACAAAAGGAATATCAATCATCAAAGAGACAAATCACTGAATTGCTGCCTCGCGAAGCGACACGTGCACAAAAAGAGCTGACAATGCGTGATTCGACGCTGCGGACATAAACGGCGCTAATCATGCCTACGACCATGCCGAGATTCGGAACACGTCACAATCATATCCTACAACCTACCTAATATAGCCCAAAATTCAAATTGCTCTCGAACGGCTCTTTGATTTCGAGGTCTATAAAATGGGATTGCTCTTCAAAATTGAAGAACACCGGAACACACCACATCGAGCAGACTGAAAAAGAAGCAAAAGCTAGCAGAATTTCCGCTCGAAGAACACCGAATTTGAAGATTATTCTTAAGTGTTCATCCCATAGTTCTTAGAGAGAAATCCTATCCTCTAGCATTTGGCTACATAAACACTAGGATAGATTTCCAGTTGGAACCTCAATAGTCTTTACCCAAACTCAAAGTTAGGTTAAGCTTGTTACCGCAAGATTCCAGACTAGGGATTCTAGTTTCTGATTTCTGGGATCGGCTGAGTGTGAACTCGATATTCATCTGTTGGGTGTTGGACTAACACATAAAACTAAGTCCAGTCGGTTAAGTTGGTTAAGTTGCCCCTGAGTTAAGGGAAGAGTGGACGTAAGACGGGTTTCGTCTGAACCACTATAAATCTTGTGTGCATTTACTTGTGATGGTCCCGATTTGAAAAAAAAATTGCGTTTGCGGAAGCTAAACATGATGATGAGATGCATATAAAACAGGGGTGAGGGTAGAGTGATACCATTTTTTTGCTTTTAAGAACGATGTGTGTTGTTTTGTTTGTAATCAAATGCATATGGCAAGTATAAACATAAAGCAGTAAAGAACACATGATATTTTATAGTGGTTCAGACGAAACCCGTCCTACGTCCACTCTTCCCTTAACACAGGGGAACCTTAACCGACTTTAACCTACGGGACTTATATCCTTCAAAAGGATGGCCGAGATGTTTACCGAGTTCCCACTCAAGCGGGACTTATCACCCTCACGGGATGGCCGAGATGTTTACCGAGTTCTCACTCAAGCGGGACTTATCACCCTCACGGGATGGCCGATAGATGTTTATCGAGTTCACACTCACCTACAAACTTATCCTATCAAACTGATTTGGGTAAGGTTTGTTTGGTTTCCAACTAGGTTGAGATTTTACCTTACATTTGTTTATCCTCAATGCTAAGGATGGGAAAATCTCTCTAAGCTTAGGATATAGCATTTGTGCTTAGATCTAGGGTAGAACACTCTTGAATATATGCGTGTATTTTTAGCTTTGTGTTCTATGGTGGAAATGCTTGAGTATATAGGATTGGGAGCACAATTCCTGTTGAATGCTTTAGCCGTGCTACGATCAGGCCATATTTCAGGACTCGCATCATCTGGCACACGACCTTGGCTGGGAACTGCTGGAACCCATATCTTCTTAGCTCTGTAGCATCGTTTGCTACATTCTCCACACTCTTTCGCATTAATTCCACACTTGATAATGAAGGAAGAACTTGTATTTATAGTGTGGATTTGAATGTTACCGTTGGAGAGAATCACATTCAAATCCATACTACTCTGTAGCATTTTGCAGCTTTTCAGGCTTGTCGTCTTCCTCTCATTGGTCCACGTCAGTTGAATCTAACGACTATATTCTCCAGTTTCTTCTGAGTCTCTAACGGCTATATTCTTCAGGATCTTCTGAGTCTCAGGATCTTCAGTTCTGTCTGAGCCTTCAGGTTATCTGAGCTATCTGAACCTTCAGGTTATCTAAGCCTCCAGGTTATCTGAGCTAGCTGAACCTTCAGGTTATCTGAGCCTTCAGGTTTATCTGAGCCTTCAGGTTATCTGAGCCTTCAGGTTCTTCAGTAACTTACTGAGTCTCAGGTTCTTGATTCACCAGACTTCTCTTCAGCGGACCTTGTCTGATCAGGCATACTGACACTCAGGCTTACTGAGTTCAGTTCTCTGAATTTAGACATCCTGACCCTCAAGTCACATTGACTCAGGTTATCTGATTTCTTCTTTGCCTGATCTGATCAGCTCGACTGATCAGATCAACATATCTTCAGGATCATCTCAGGATAGCATCAGGTCATCTGCATTAGGTTAGCATATCAGTTTATCATATCTGATCTCGATCACATCTGATCTCGATCACGTCTGATCTTGATCAGTATCTTTTGCTCATCTTCTAATCTGCAACCTTCTCTTCTGATTTGCTGGCTTTAGCTTTTTCTTCACATCTGATTTGCACAGCTCATCAGTTGATTTCGGAACTCATCTAATTCATCTGATCTCGATCAGTCTCGTCTGCAGCCTCGTCTGATCTCGATCATCTTCTTCTGATTTCTTTAGTTCCCCCTCAATTTGTTCTTGCGTTCCCCCTTAACTTGTTATTTGTAGAATAGCTTGAATAACACAAGTTAATAATATTTTGGCATAAATTATCAAAACTAAAATATCCCAACAATTTCCCCCTTTTTGATAATGACGCCAAAACATTTAAAATATATGCATTTACAGAGATCGGGTTTTTGTTTTTAAAAAAGATCAGTTCAGGTGGTCACTTTGAAAGCTTGTGAACCTTTTGAACAACCCGCTCTGATACCAATTGATGGTATCAGATCAGATGTTTATTTTTTAAAAATAGTGACCTTTTTGAACTACCCGCTCTTTTACCACTGTGAGGGTATCAGATCAGAGACGGGTTTTAAAAAAAATGGATCAACTCAGGCGATAACTTTGAAAATAGTGATCTGTTGAACTCCCCGCTCTGATACCAATTGATGGTCCCGATTTGAAAAAGATTTTGCGCGTGCGGAAGCAAAATATGATGATGAGATGCATATAAAACAGGGGTGAGGGTAGAGTGATACCATTTTTTTGCTTTTAAGAACGATGTGTGTTGTTTTGTTTGTAATCAAATGCATATGGCAAGTATAAACATAAAGCAGTAAAGAACACACGATATTTTATAGTGGTTCAGACGAAACCCGTCCTACGTCCACTCTTCCCTTAACACAGGGGAACCTTAACCGACTTTAACCTACGGGACTTATATCCTTCAAAAGGATGGCCGAGATGTTTACCGAGTTCCCACTCAAGCGGGACTTATCACCCTCACGGGATGGCCGAGATGTTTACCGAGTTCTCACTCAAGCGGGACTTATCACCCTCACGGGATGGCCGATAGATGTTTATCGAGTTCACACTCACCTACAAACTTATCCTATCAAACTGATTTGGGTAAGGTTTGTTTGGTTTCCAACTAGGTTGAGATTTTACCTTACATTTGTTTATCCTCAATGCTAAGGATGGGAAAATCTCTCTAAGCTTAGGATATAGCATTTGTGCTTAGATCTAGGGTAGAACACTCTTGAATATATGCGTGTATTTTTAGCTTTGTGTTCTATGGTGGAAATGCTTGAGTATATAGGATTGGGAGCACAATTCCTGTTGAATGCTTTAGCCGTGCTACGATCAGGCCATATTTCAGGACTCGCATCATCTGGCACACGACCTTGGCTGGGAACTGCTGGAACCCATATCTTCTTAGCTCTGTAGCATCGTTTGCTACATTCTCCACACTCTTTCGCATTAATTCCACACTTGATAATGAAGGAAGAACTTGTATTTATAGTGTGGATTTGAATGTTACCGTTGGAGAGAATCACATTCAAATCCATACTACTCTTGTAGCATTTTGCAGCTTTTCAGGCTTGTCGTCTTCCTCTCATTGGTCCACGTCAGTTGAATCTAATGACTATATTCTCGATTTCTTCCGAGTCTCTAACGGCTATATTCTTGAGATCTTCGAGTCTCAGGATCTTGATTGGTTCGAGCCTTCGTGTTATCGAGCTATATCGAACCTTCGTGTTATCTAAGCCTCGTGTTATCGAGCTAAGCCGAACCTTCGAGTTATCGAGCCTTGAGTTTATCTCGAGCCTTGAGTTATCTCGAGCCTTGGGTTCTTCAAGAACTATCTTGAGTCTCGAGTTCTTGATTCACGAGACTTCTCTTTGGCCGGACCTTATGCGATCGGGCATACCGACACTCGGAGCTTCTTGAGTTCAGTTCTCTGAATTTAGACATCCTGACCCTCAAGTCACATTGACTCAGGTTATCTGATTTCTTCTTTGCCCGATCTGATCAGCTCGACTGATCAGATCAACATATCTTCAGGATCATCTCAGGAAAGCATCAGGTCATCTGCATTAGGTTAGCATATCAGTTTATCATATCTGATCTCGATCACATCTGATCTCGATCACGTCTGATCTTGATCAGTATCTTTTGCTCATCTTCTAATCTGCAACCTTCTCTTCTGATTTGCTGACTTTAGCTTTTTCTTCACATCGATTTACCTGACTCATCAGTTGATTTCGGAACTCATCTAATTCATCTGATCTCGATCAGTCTCATCTGCAACCTCGTCTGATCTCGATCATCTTCTTCTGATTTCTTTAGTTCCCCCTCAATTTGTTCTTGCGTTCCCCCTTAACTTGTTATTTGTAGAATAGCTTGAATAACACAAGTTAATAATATTTTGGCATAAATTATCAAAACTAAAATATCCCAACAATTTCCCCCTTTTTGATAATGACGCCAAAACATTTAAAATATATGCATTTACAGAGATCGGGTTTTTGTTTTTAAAAAAGATCAGTTCAGGTGGTCACTTTGAAAGCTTGTGAACCTTTTGAACAACCCGCTCTGATACCAATTGATGGTATCAGATCAGATGTTTATTTTTTAAAAATAGTGACCTTTTTGAACTACCCGCTCTTTTACCACTGTGAGGGTATCAGATCAGAGACGGGTTTTAAAAAAAATGGATCAACTCAGGCGATAACTTTGAAAATAGTGATCTGTTGAACTCCCCGCTCTGATACCAATTGATGGTCCCGATTTGAAAAAGATTTTGCGCGTGCGGAAGCAAAACATGATGATGAGATGCATATAAAACAGGGGTGAGGGTAGAGTGATACCAAATTTTTGCTTTTAAGAACGATGTGTGTTGTTTTGCTTGTAATCAAATGCATATGACAAGTACAAACATAAAACAGTAAAGAACACACGATATTTTATAGTGGTTCGGACAAAACCCGTCCTACGTCCACTCTTCCCTTAACACAGGGGAACCTTAACCGACTTTAACCTACGGGACTTATATCCTTCAAAAGGATGGCCGAGATGTTGGGGAATGAGTTGCACAGATCTATTCGGGGTGAATATTTAAATACAAATTTAATTCATTAATTATTACTAGCATGAATTAATCCTATATTAATTCAAATAATAATTGCAACAACATATCATGCATATAAAAAGCCACGTATAACCTACGCATGCGGAATCTACGGGTTTACGTGAACGTACCTCTTGGGATGGCAGTGGCTTTGGTCGGACGGACTAACCAAAAGGAGTTCCCAAGTATTCCCTTAGCCCTTGCTCAACTATCCAGTGGAAGGACACTCGTCGAACAATTAACAAAAGGAAAAAATAAACTTTGTTGCACCACCTTTGTGGATTTGCTAATATTTCCAGCACATGGAATTGTACTTGGGAATGAAATAATCATCCCCTATTTATAAGAGGGGGTTTGGACGAAAATTATGTGATATTTCAATGTGGGAAAAGACTTTTCTTGGTCATCAAGAAATCTTGAATATATCCCATATATTCTTTTTCCCATAATTAAAATATTCCACAAAATTCCACCTCCTCTATTATGGACATATTTTTCGAAAATTTTGGCACAAGAATCCAAGATTTGGATCTTCTTGAATTTATGAGATATTCTTGTATTTCAAGAAATACATATCTTCCATAATATCTTTTCAAGAAAATCAAGAAAATCTTTCTTGCCCATAATATTCAAAAAATTTCGAAATATGCATATAGATAATCAAGTGGGAGATTTCTTGAATTTAATGAGATAATATTGTATTCCAAGAATACATATCTTCATTCCATAACAAAATTCAAAGAAAATATTTCTCCCTCTTTTATCCATAAATTTTGAAAAAAATAGAGGAAATATCAAGCAACAATATTTATTTTATTTTAATCACCTTTTCAGTTATTGGACTATATGTTGGGCTACTCAGGGGGCCTTTACGAGAATTAAGATTGGACCTTCTAATGGATCTTGAATATCTAATATTGAGCCACAATATAATTCAAGCCCATAAATATTAATTAATCCCACTGCATAATTAATATTGCACCATCCATCGTAACCCATATTACAGTCAATATGGCTCCCGGACATTATTTCCCGTGTTTAAGATTATCTTGCCCATTAATTAATTCAAGCCACTGAAATAGCTTTCCGTTAATTAATATCTTTTGTCCTTGGTTGAGGAACGGTTCAACATTATTATCCATACCGGAAACTAATTCCACTTGCAAGATTTGGTATGATAAAACTTATGAACCTCCCAAGGGGGCAAATCAAGCAAGCGTACTTGCACACGATTCTTCGTATTAAATCTTAGCAATCACATGTGACCGATAATATTGCCCAAGATAAAAAGTATTGAATCTCTCTCTGATTCGCTACCCATGATAAGTCAAAGAAATAGTTACCAATCCCACGTGATCCTATTTGAGGGACGAAGGTTAAGAAACAACGAACCACTGAGGTCTATGTTACGTTTTTGATATTTTCTGGATGATCGTAATATATTTTTTGGGATTTTATGGAATAATATTGCAGGAAATGTAAATTGCTTGAAGAACAAGATATGAAGATTTGAAGATATGAAGAATTAGGGAGAGAGAGAGAATTAGATAGGGAGAGGTAGTTAGAAGAGAGAGAGTACTGTAAATTTCTGATATTCCCATTCATCGGCCAGTGCCATCTTTGTAACTAACATTCTGGGGTCCACACAACAGTGGATATTCTTTTGGTAATTAAAAACAGAATCTAAAATATATATCTGCTATTCTAGATTATTCTAACTGTTTGGGCCCAATTACGTGAAGCCCAAACCTTAATTCATTCAGATAAGCCGTTCAGAAGATTTGGCTCAGATAGAATCTGAGCCTCAGTATTCTCGCTCAGATAATTTGGCTCAGGTGGATCCTGAGCCTCAGTTTGTTCGTTCAGATAAATTGGCTCGGTGGATCCCGAGCCTCGCCTTTCTTTCGTTCAGATAAATTGGCTCGGTGGATCCCGAGCCTCGATTTTCTTCATTCGAACTTCTTTGGCTCGGTGGATCCCGAGCCTCGATTTTTCAATCGGGTTTCCCTCTTGTGAACGAAACCCCGATTTTAACTCTCTTTTTCGTACCCATCTTTTTTTACTTTTCAAATTTCCCTCCTGGTCTCGCAACAATACACCCTCCAACGAAAGATCCTTGTCTCCAAGGATGGAATGTAGGAAAATTTCACCAAGAACAAATGCGGTATCATCCCATGAATCGATTTTCCAATCTTGGTAACCCAATAGACACGAACACGATCTTTCTTCTTTCCGCTTTCCGTGTGTCTAAGTCGCCTGTGACATAGTAAGGTTGGATCGCGAAAAAGGCCATTGCTATCAACATCCGGAAGACTCGTGAAGGTACATACTTAACCCCTATGTGTTTCTTGAGTAACTAAACATGGAAGACGGGTGAATCTTTGACCCAATTGGTAGATCTAATTTATAAGCCACACTCCCTACCCTTTGCGAGGATTGTATAGGGTGACGTAATATTTTGATGATAACTTCAAATTCTTTTTAGATTGAATGGAATTCGCCGAAAGGGTTGAAGTTTGAGAAAACTTGGTCACCTACCTCGAAAACCCTCTCTTGCCTATGCTCATGCGCTTGTACCTTCATGCGATTCGTGCTTTGACTAAATTAAATTTTGACTTGTCAGATGATGATGTCTTTCTGTGAGCAAGCAGATTTGTGACCTCCTCATTTGTTGAATCCAGATATGGCCCATAAGTGATTCCTCAGAGGAGTATATCCATAGAGAACCTCAAAGGGTGTCATTTTCAGGCTTGAATGATAATTTGTGTTGTACCAGTATTCCGCCATGGGTAGCCACTTCAACCACTGCTTAGGGTTGTCACTTACTAAACACCTCAAGTATTGTTCCAAACATTGATTCACCCTTTCAAATCATCCATCGATTGGGGGTGATAAGATGAGCTTAGGTGCAGATGAGTTCCTACCAACTTAAATAGTTCCTTCCAAAAACAACTAGTAAATATTTTGTCCCTATCACTCACTATACTAGCGGGTAACCCATGCAACTTATAGATAACATCCAAAAACACCTTAGCTAAAGATGTAGCAGTATATGGATGTGATAGGGCTATGAAATGTGAGTATTTAGTGAATCTGTCCACTATTACCCATATCACATTCTTTCCCCAAGAATTAGGAAGCCCCTCTATGAAATCCATAGAGATATGTGACCATGCTTGGTCTGGTATGGGTAAGGGTTGTAGGAGACCAGGGTATAAACCTGAGCTTGACTTATTTTCGCGCACATACTTCACACTTTTTGACCCACAATAACACATCATTTTTCATATTTAGGCCAAAAAAAACATCATTTTAAGCCCTCGATAAGTTCCTCAGAACCCCGAATGCCCTCCATAGGGTGTGGAGTGCATTTAAGAAAGGATTAAATCTCTTAATCCACTCATCGCTACCCACAACCAAACCTCTTCTTATATCTCGTAATGCCATTAGTGAACTGAATTAAGGGATAAGTATTGGGATCAAGATTTTGGCTTTGATGATGTCCTTAATGTAACCATCATCATTGTAACTTTAAAGAGACTCGATCCAACCAAGTTGGGACCATTGTAGAAATAAGCGAGTAACAACCTTTCTCCTTCCGGATAATGCATCATTTGACTTTGTTCTCACTCCCTTTTTATCTGTAATCTCATAGTCAAGGCCCAAAGAACTTAGTAATCCATCTTTGTTGTAGTGGGGTTACCACCTTCTCGTCCGAAGGTGTTTCAAAGATTGTTGGTCGGTCTTTTTATAGTGAATTTCGCCCTTGCAAGTAGTGTTTCCACTTCTCAATGGCCATTAGTCTTCGCCAAAAACTCCCCTCTCATAGGCCGAGAGTGCTTGGTTCCTTGGACACAAAGACTTACTCATGTAAGCAATGGGCTTACCTTCTTGCATGAGAACAACCCCAATTCCTTCCCACTAAGCATCGGTTTCCACCACAAATCTCTTTGTGAAATCAGTAATGCTAGCTTTGGAACACTCACCATGTCTTCCTTCAACTTCGAAAAGCCGTGTCCGCTTTTTAGGGTTCCATTTGAAAATCGTCCTTCTTGAGTAAGGAAGTGAGTGGTTTGCTAATGAAACCATACCCCTTCACAAATTTCCTGTAATACCCTGTTAATCCCAAAAAACCCCTGAGTTGTTTAATGGTTTGTGGTTTTGGCCATTGAACCATACACTCAATCTTTCCTGGATCAGTGACAACTCCATCTTTAGAAATTATGTGGCCCAAATACTCCACACTAGTCTGGCCAAAACTACATTTGCTCCTCTTAGCAAACAACTTATCGCCCTCAAAAGTTGTAAAACCGCTTCCAAGTGAACTAAATGTTGTGTTTCCTCATTCTTTGTAAATGAGGATATCATCAAAAAAACCAACACAAATTTCCTCAAGTGATCCCTGAACACCTGATTCATCAATGATTGAAATGTAGCAGGTGCATTGCACAACCCAAATGGCATCACTAGGAATTCATAATGACCATTTTGGGTCCTGAAAGCAGTCAACTGCCTATGCTCCTTCTTCATTAGGATTTGGAAGTACCCTGACCTCAAATCTATCTTTGAAAAGATCTTAGCACCCCTTAGCTCATCCAGTAACTCATCAATGATAGGAATAGGGTAGTTGTGCTTGATTGTGAGTTCATTAAGGTACCTGTAATCCACACATAGCCTCCAGGTGCCATCTTTTTTCTTCACCAAAATCACGGGGTGAAGCAAAAGGGCTCTTCTTGTGTTGAATTACTCTCAGAGTCAAGCAAATCCTTTACAATCTTCTCAATCTCCTCCTTATGGCGTGAGAAGTTCTATATGGATACTGTTGTTTAGGGATGCTCCCTGGTTTTAGTATAATCTGGTGTTCCACCCCCCTCCCTGGGGGTAATTCTACTGGTTCCTCAAATATATCTTCGTAAGTTAGTAGTAGCTTATGTAACTCAGGATCATCTTCAGTGTGGGTAGGAGGTCTTGATGTAATTAAATACATCTCATTAATTTCCATAAAGGCCTCGTGTGGATCATCCGGTATAATCCCACATCGTAAATCAACTTACATTAAGTTGATGAAGTAAGTGCTTGTAGTTTCACCCTCTTCCCAAGCAAGTTGACTGTGAAAGTCATCTTTTCATAGTCAAGCTCAATGGGTGTGCAAAATTTTAACCAATCTCCTCCTAGGATCAGATCACAACCCTCATTCTCCAACAGCCTCAGTGGGTAGGTGAACTGATGTCCCTGCATGTTCCAAGTGAAAGGATTCACTTGTTGTGAGCTGACCAACCTTTGCCCATTAACAACCTTCACCAAGATATGGGTTTAGCATCACTCGAGAGGGCATTTGAGCCTTTTTAAAGAAAGTAGCTTTTTGTATAAAAACTCGTGAGTCTTTGCCTCGAGTCTATAAGAATGTGGAGTTTGTGGTGTTCAAACTCTCCAAACAGCCTCATGGTAGTAACTCCATCTTCACCACTTAGAGCATTTAGTGTCATCTGGACCTCTTCCATGATGTCAGCCCCATAAATGACTGTTCCTCCCTTCATTGGTAGGAGAAGAGAAGGTTTGAGTATCTTCCTCTTCTTCTTTTAATAATGTATGAAATCCTTTTGTTTGCATTTGTGCCCATGCACAAAAGGTTCATCACAGATTGTAACATAGTCCTTCTCTCTCCTAGTTGCCATCTCTGTAGGAGATAAGATTTTAAAAGGTGGTTTCCCTTTACTGGAAGGGCCCCCAGTAGCATCACCCTTCTTCCACTGCATAAAATTAGAGTTAGAGTTAGGGTTAAGGTTAGGGTTAGGATTAGAAACCCTCGAATAGGGCTTAAGTTTTTTTAGTTAGTCAAAGAAAGAGCTTTGATCTTGCTTCGCCCAATTTAATAAGCATGTTGAAGTGTGGTAGGTTCAAACATGGCTCATCAGAGCTTGTAGCTCCTCATTAAGTCCTCCAATGAAACTTGCCACAAAGTAGGTTTCTGAGAATACATCCCCAGTAACTACCAGCATACAAGCTTTCAGCTCCTCATACTTATCAACATAATCTTCATAGTTACCAGATTGTTTGAGTTTGTTAAACTCAGAAATCACTGTAGAGTCTTTAATCTCTTCAAATCTTGTAGAGAATAACCAAAAATTGTGCCCAAGTTAATTCCACATTTCTTTGATTAAAATTCTGAACCCATAGTGCTGATTTACCCTCAAAATGGATAGTAGCCAAAGTGATTTTTTGTTGATCAGTCATACTGGGCATAAGCTTAAAATACCCATTGGATCTCAGTACCCATAACCTAGGTTTAGAGCCATCAAACCTAGGGAATTCAATCTTAGGTACTGGGTTGTGAAATTGAGTACCATCAGTTAACCTCCTTGGAGATTCCTGATACTGATAGGATGATCCCCCACCAGCAGTTCCGTAGTTAGGCCCTCCACCACCAGATCCAAAGTTAGGACTCCCTAAAATAGAAGGCCCTTCATTGTGACCCTTGCCTTTTTCCATATTCAACAGTTGTAACTGCATAGCTGCCAAAGTGTTAGTCATAAGCTCAAATTTCTCATCCATCTTGGTTGTTAAACCATGCATATTGTCTGTGAGCTTCCCTTCTACTGCTTCCCGCTTCATGGCTTCCGTTTGGATTAATAATTCCAGCTTTTTGTGTGATTCTTGCAGATCCTTGGAGCGTGTTCCCTCAGCCATGATCAAAACTTGGCTCTGATTACCAAATGTTACGTTTTTGATATTTTCTGGATGATCGTAATATATTTTTTGGGATTTTATGGAATAATATTGCAGGAAATGTAAATTGTTTGAAGAACAAGAGATATAAAGATTTGAAGATATGAAGAATTAGGAGAGAGAGAGAATTAGATAGGAGAGGTAGTTAGAAGAGAGAGTAATCGCAAATTTTCGATATTCCCATTCATCGGCCCGATTGCCATATTTGTAACTAACATTCGGGGTCCACACAACAATTGGATATTCTTTTGGTAATTAAAAATGTAATCTAAAAATATATATTTGCTATTCTAGATTATTCTAACTTGTTTTGGGCCCAATTACGTGAAGCCCAAACCTTAATTCATTCAGATAAGCCGCTTGTAAGATTTGGCTCAGATAGAATCCGAGCCTCGAGATTCTAGCTCGAGATAATTTAGCTCGGTGGATCCCGAGCCTCGCTTGTTTCGTTTCAGATAAATTGGCTCGGTGGATCCCGAGCCCGATTCGAGTTTTCAGATAAATTCGCTCGTTGGATCCCGAAATTGGCTTCGTTGGATCTTTTGAGCCTCGGTGGATCCCGAGCCTCGATTTCTCAATCTTCTTTGGCTCGGTGGATCACGAGCCCCGATTTTAAATCTCTTTTCGACCCATCTTTTTACTTTTCAACCCCGATTTTAACTCTCTTTCTAATTCTTCCTTCTTTTTACTTTTCAAATTTATCCTCCTCAGAGGGTCCTATTCGTCGATCACCTAATTCTTCCTTGTTCAAGACAAACCAATCGAGCCTTACACCTCAACCTTTCGCGATGGTTGTTCATTTCCATCTAGGTCGTGAATGGCGTACTTTTTTGTTACAAGGATATTAATTTAATCTTTCGTGATCGGGTATCACTAAATTAACTACTGATGTAACACGCATTTAATTATTGAACAGTTATGCAGTAAATATATATAACATTCAATCATATTTAAAGCATCAGTGATAAACAATTTATTTCAGTAAATAAGTCTGGAAATTCAGTTTCGATTATACAAAGTAAAAAGCATACTTTTCAGTATAATCCCCAATAATCTCCCACTTATACTCAAAGTCTGCTTTTAAGTATACTACAACACGTCTCTTGTAGTCCGTGACATCTAATGTCACCTACACGAACCTAATAATTTCTCCCACTTATACTCAAAGCAGATTGGCAACGGTCTTGACACCCATTCCACTCACATGTCTCTCGAATGTATTCAGAGGCAGACGCTTTGTGAATGGATCTTCTAGGCTGTCCTCAGACTCTATCTTTTGCCACATTTATATCTCCTCTCTTAACGATTTCTCGTATAAGATGTCTTTCCTTTAATGTGTTTGTTTGATTCGTGGACTCTTGGTTCTCTTGAATTTGTAACTACTCCTAGCAGATATTCTTCAGACGATTGTAACACCATCCAAGTCCACTAAGAAGATCTAGAGCCCAATCGGTTCTTTCACTGCTTCACAAGCAGCTACTTACCCGAGTCCCATGGTTGAGTCAGTGATGCATTTCTGCTTCACACTCGTCCATTCGATGGCTACACTTCCCAAATGGAAACACACTAACTGAGGCAGATAATTTCTGAAATCTAAATCTGATTGGAAATCCGAGTCCATGTAGCCGATGGGGATTAGAGTATCTGACTGATAAATCAACATTCTATCCCGAGTTCTTTTCAGATACTTCGTAATGTTTTAAGCGTCGTCAATTAAGCTCTCGCGGGTTACTCGATATCTTGCTACCATGCCTACGGCAAAGCATATATCCGGTCTCGCATACAAAGGCATTGCATACATAAGGTTTCCTACTGGTACCAAGCACAAGGAATGCCTTTCATGTCATCTATCTCCTTTCAAGGCGTCTTAGGGACATTTTCTTGGATAGATGGATTCCAAGTCCGAAAAGGTACGAATCCTTTCTTGGAATCTTGCATGCTGAATTGTTTCAAAACCAGTGTCAACGTATGAATACTTGCGATAACCCGATCATCCTTTTCTTGCGATCTCGAGTAATCTTGATCCCAAGGATGTGTTCGGCTTTCCTAAGTCTTTCATATCAAACTGCTTTTGAAACGCCATGCCCTTACGCGTCGACCACACCTTCACATTGTTCCCGATGATCACAATGTCATCTACGATAGTACTAAGAATACCAATGCGATTAAAAACGCTTTTTTTTATACATACAACTTTTCAAACTTGTTTTGATCAAACCCATAAGACTTTATTACATGATCAAAACTTTGGTTCCAAGCTCTGGATGCTGTTTGAGTCCGTAAATGGACCTCTTGAGCTTTACAAACTAGGTGTTCTTCGCCCGTTTCAATGAAAACATGGGGTTGTTGCATATAGATCTCTTTATCAAGACTTAGTTAAGGAAAGTTGTCTTGACATCTATCCGCCAGACTTCAAAGTCGAAATGCGCAAAGAATCGATGAGAGAATACGGATGGACTTAAGATGACTACGGGCGAAAAAAAGTTTCCTCATAATCGATCCCTTTCTTTTTCGAGTATAACCTTTCGCCATTAGTCTTGCTTTTAAAGGTTTCAACCTTCCCGCCCCGGTCCTCTTTTCCTCTTATATACCCACTTGCATCCAATGGGTTTGACCCATTAAGTGGTTCGACTAGCTCCCACACTCTATTATGAAACAGAGAACCCATATCGGCTTTCATTCTTTGTTTGCCAAGAATCAGATCCTTATCTTGGAGTGCCTCGTCATATGTCAATCGGGTGCGATTAGGGAATCAAGTCCGAGGACTCTCCTATTCCCATGAATCTCTGGTCGCCGCCTAACAACCCTCCCACTATGACTAGGCTCGCCAGAAAACGTGATCGTTTGGTATATCATCTATACAATTGGTAATCGAGGTTTGCCCTCTAAGCTCATTTAAGGTAATCTCACTTACGGGTTTTCTTTGGTTCTATAGTTTTCTTCCAAAATCTAAAGTGGGTGCGGATGTCCACCTTTTGATCTTCGGAACTTATAGAACATTCACTTTTTTTTTCCCTCGAGGTATCCTACAAAAAAAATTTTTTAATTTCGATCGAGGATCCAATTTACGGTTTTCTTGTCCAACACGTGGTAGGACACCCCAAAGTTCTCATGTGTCTCATACTTAGACTTGCGCCTGGGTCCATAATTCTTTGGGGTTCGGGAACTAATTTGGATAGCACCAAGTTCGAATGTAAGTCGCTTTTTTTTTCCAAAATATGACCCTTAAGCGACTCGGGAAGATCCGTATAACTCATCATTGATCTAACCATTTCCAAAAGAATTATTGTTGCTTCGCTCTGCAAAACCCCATTTTGTTGAGGGGTTCCGGGTGCAGTGAGCTGGGATACAATCCCTTCATCAGATAAGTAGTTCAAAAACTCATTGCTGAGGTATTCGCCTCCACGATCAGATCGTAGAGACTTGACACGTTTTTCCATATGATTCTCTGCTTGAGCCTTAAATTCTTAGAATTTCTCAAAGGTCTCAGATTCATGCTTCATAAGGAAATGTACCTTGAGTAATCATCAATAAAATTACTCATAACCTCCTCTTGTTTTGGTTGACATTGGACTACATACATCTATGTGAACGATCTCTAACACTTCTTTGGTCCTATTCCCCTTGGCTCCAAATGCCCTCTTGGTCATATTACCCTCCAAACATGATTCGCAGGTTGGAATCGATTCAACTTGGAGACGCTCCAGTGAACCATCTTTCACCAACCTTTGGATCCTCTTTGGATTTATATGACCTAATCTTAGATGCCAAAGAAGTGTCTCGTTCACGTCTGATGAACATTTTATTTTCTCGGAAACAGTTGATGTGTTATAGGATACATTTCGTGAGTGGTGTGCACAGTTAATTGTATAGAGATTTTCCATCAATGTCCCGTAACAGATACACTCATCATTTCAAAAATGATGTCATTCTTATTAGAAGAAACTTAGTGTCCTTTAATCGAATTTTAGAAACTGAAAGTGAATTCTTTCTAAAACTGGGAACACAAAGATAATCTCAAAAACTTTATCTTCAAAAGATAGGTGCACTTCTCCCATCGCTTTAATCGCTACTCATGTAGCATTGCAATGTCTGCTACTTTGCGTAGTATTACAATAATCGTTACTCTGGTAAGATCGCAATATCGCCACTTACGTAGCATTACAATGTCTTCTACCCGTGCGTTGCCCGGTGTGATGAGGATCTCACTCCCCCTCGTTGCGAATCATTTAGAACCCGTGAAGCCAACATGATTAGTGGATCTCGTATCAACCACCCACGAATGAGAAGTATCGCCGCTAAACAAGTTTCAACAACTAGTGTGTGAAAATTACCTTTCTTTTCTCGTCCCTTTTGGGGTTGGAGCAGCAAAACCTCCATTGTCCTCTCCGCGCATGACTTAAGCACTCCCTCTTTGGATTTTCCTTGACTCAGCGAGCATTCCTCATCTTACCATTGCCCTTGGCTTGATTGAGTTTTTATTGCTTATGGCCTTTGGTCCTCTTCTTTATCTTGCCTACCCTTGGCCTAGAAGATGAAGACGGACCACTTGCCGTCAAAGCTTGAGTTTGGTGCCTTATCATCATTTTTTTTGCCGAGTCCAAAAGTTTGCAACAAATTAGCCAATGAGACCAAAATGCTCAAAAACCTTTCGGGCAGAGAGAATGAAGTACCAAATTCATCCGAGTCTCCGGATCATAATGTCTGACTCGAGAATCTCAAGTTTGTTCGGATGGGCCATCTATTTTGAGGACGAATCCCTCACGGGTTTTTCCTCCACCATTTTCAAATGACGACATCTATCGAAGGTGATCCGACGAGTCCCGCGATATTTTGACTCGTCGGTTGGCTCATCGATTTTTTGTGTGTCAAAATCCACTTGTGCTTTTTTGTGCGATTAGACAATTATAATTTTCCAATCAATATAGTTTCCATACATATTGTATTGACTTTTAAGTATAATAACAAATGGATTAAAAGGTAAACGACATCTTTGAAATGAAATAAACAACTATATGCAATAAAGACAAGTATATCACAAGGTTCGATCACATTCATCATATTTAAAATCTCAAAAAAAAAATATGAACATGCATCGACCAACATCTCAAAAACAGTTTAAATAAGCCACGTGGGGTGGGTCATTATTTAAACACATTCAAGCGAGTTACAAACAAGAACGATTATAAACCTTTAATATCCAGATTAATAGTTGGCTCCCGACTTGACCAATATAAAATTCGACAGGGGACTTGGGGAAGTATATGCATATCAATTTTATACCTAAGTAATAACCATGATTAAATACTGAGGATTACTATTTCGCTTTTTGATCGAGCCTCGTGGGAGGGTCATCGTCTCCACTAGTAATAACCCACAATCATCCATTTGGAATTCATTCATGTGAAACCTATCTTTTGACCGTCTGGTGGGGGAATTTCTCCAAAAGAATTCAAAAATAAATAAATCATGGAGGTCAAAATTAATTCAATTTTATTATCCGGAATAAAATTGTCAATTAATTATTTAAACATACTTAGTAATTTTGAAGTTTGAGATTTTTCCATTTGGCAACCCTCATGCAAACACATTTAAACAAATTAAATAAAGCATAAGATAACACAAATAAATTAAGCAAAAGCAGTAAAAAATAAACATATTGGGCACAAATTATCCAACCTGTCATGGTTTGATTTTTTCTTGGCTTGATCTTGAAGAAACACGTCTCGAATTTCTCCCACTCGTTCGTCTCGAAAAAATACTGCCGTCTCGAATCACACAGCGACTTGCACGGGATGCGCCAAGATCCGCCGGCCGCTTGCCTAGGGCAACCTCTCGGCGACCTCGCACCTCCCCTCGTGGGCCCGCCCGCCCGATTGCCTCGACACGCCTCGGCGGTGTCGGCGGCGTCAGCAGATCTCTGATGGCGGCAGCGTGGCTTCCGCCATCTTCGCCCGCTTCCACCTCGCCCGCGACCTCGGCGATATCCGATATCACACATGTATGCTTGAAGAAGATCCGCCTTCCGCCGGCTGCTTTCGGCTTTGGACGCCCCTGCGGCGCCCTCATCTCCTTGCGCGCTCGCCGCTCCCGGCCTCGCCATTACGTGCAAAAGACCCGCGCCCGCTTACGCCGCACATTCGATTTGCGTCCTTTAATTCTTCATCTCTTCGTTCCCGATCCGGTTATAATTTATTTACAAAAAATAAATAAACCTAGATCTAAACTAGTCTATTACATTGATCAAATCAAACAAATCCTAGTCTACTCGTGGATTTTCTCACGAGGCAAAAACAAATCCGAGCTAATCGAATTAAAAAACCACGGTTTATATGCATGCAAAATAAAACATTAAAATCCATAACAATTGGATACCCGCAAAACAGATCTAACAGTTCTACTATCCAATTTCAAATTTAATGTCCATTTAATTAAATTACAATTTAAAAAATTGAGTCTTAAAAAAATGTGGCTCGATACCGCTTGTTGGGGAATGAGTTGCATGATCTATTCGGGGTGAATATTTAAATACAAATTTAATTCATTAATTATTACTAGCATTAATTAATCCTATATTAATTCAAATAATAATTGCAACAACATATCATGCATATAAAAAGCCACGTAAAACCTACGCATGCGGAATCTACGGGTTTACGTGAACGTACCTCTTGGGATGGTAGTGGCTTTGGTCGGACGGACTAACCAAAAGGACTTCCCAAGTATTCCCTTAGCCCTTGCTCAACTATCCGGTGGAAGGACACTCGTCGAACAATTAACAAAAGGAAAAAATAAACTTTGTTGCACCACCTTTGTGGATTTGCTAATATTTCCAGCACATGGAATTGTACTTTGGAATGAACTAATCATCCCCTATTTATAAGAGGGGGTTTGGACGAAAATTATGTGATATTTCAATGTGGGAAAAGACTTTTCTTGGTCATCAAGAAATCATAAATATATCCCATATATTCTTTTTCCCATAATTAAAATATTCCACAAAATTCCACCTCCTCTATTATGGACATATTTTTGAAAATTTTGGCACAAGAATCCAAGATTTGGATCTTCTTGAATTTATGAGATATTCTTGTATTTCAAGAAATACATATCTTCCATAATATCTTTTCAAGAAAATCTTTCTTGCCCATAATATTCAAAAAAAAATCGAAATATGCATATAGATAATCAAGTGGGAGATTTCTTGAATTTAATGAGATAATATTGTATTCCAAGAATACATATCTTCATTCCATAACAAAATTCAAAGAAAATATTTCTCCCTCTTTTATCCATAAATTTCGAAAAAAATAGAGGAAATATCAAGCAACAATATTTATTTTATTTTAATCACCTTTTCAGTTATTGGACTATATGTTGGGCTACTCAGGGGGCCTTTAGGAGAATTAAGATTGGACCTTCTAATGGATCTTGAATATCTAATATTGAGCCACAATATAATTCAAGCCCATAAATATTAATTAATCCCACTACATAATTAATATTGCACCATCCATCTTAACCCATATTACAGTCAATATGGCTCCCGGTCATTATTTCCCGTGTTTAAGATTATCTAGCCCATTAATTAATTCAAGCAACTGAAATAGATTTTTGTTAATTAATATCTTTTGTCCTTGGTCGAGGAACGGTTCAACATTATTATCCATAACGGAAACTAATTCCACTTGCAAGATTTGGTATGATAAAACTTATGAACCTCCCAATGGGGCAAATCAAGCAAAAGCGTGCTTGCACACGATTCTTCAGATTAAATCTTAGCAATCACATGTGACCGATAATATTGTCCAAGATAAAAAGTATTGAATCTCTCTCTGATTCGCTACCCATGATAAGTCAAAGCAATAGTTACCAATCCCACGTGATCCTATTTAAGGGACGAAGGTTAAGAAACAACGAACCCGAGGTCTAATTCTTCCTTGTTCGATTTCAAGAATTTATCCTCATGTAGGTCCTATTCAGCGCATCAGTCATGCACTAGTGTAATCTCTTGGTCAAGACAAACCAATCTGAGCCTTACACCTCAACCTTTCGCGATGGTTGTTCATTTCTATCTAGGTCGTGAATGGAGTACTTTTAGTTACAAGGATTTGTTAATTTAATCTTACGTGATCGGGTATCACTAAATTAACTACAAATGTAACACGTCATTTAATTATTGAACAGTTATCAAATAAATATATATAACATTCAATCATATTTAAAGCATCAGTGATAAACAATTTATTTCAGTAAATAAGTCTTGAAATTCAGTTTTGATTATACAAAGTAAAAAGCATACTTTTCAGTATAATCCCCAACACGAGATGTTTACCGAGTTCCCACTCAAGCGGGACTTATCACCCTCACGGGATGGCCGAGATGTTTACCGAGTTCTCACTCAAGTGGGACTTATCACCCTCACGGGATGGCCGATAGATGTTTATCGAAGTTCACACTCACCTACAAACTTATCCTATCAAACTGATTTGGGTAAGGTTTGTTTGGTTTCCAACTAGGTTGAGATTTTCCCTTACATTTGTTTAGCCTCAATGCTAAGGATGGGAAAATCTCTCTAAGCTTAGGATATAGCATTTTTGCTTAGATCTAGGGTAGAACACTCTTGAATATATGCGTGTATTTCTAGCTTTGTGTTCTATGGTGGGAATACTTGAGTATATATGATTGGGAGCACAATTCCTGTTGAATGCCTTAGCCGTGCTACGATCAGGCCATATTTCAGGACTCGCATCATCTGGCACACGACCTTGGCCGAACCTGCTTTGGAACCCATATCTTCTTAGCTCTGTAGCATCGTTTGCTACATTCTCCACACTCTTTCGCATTAATTCCACACTTGATAATGAAGGAAGAACTTGTATTTATAGTGTGGATTTGAATGTTACCGTTGGAGAGAATCACATTCAAATCCATACTACTCTATAGCTTTTTGCAGCTTTTCAGGCTTGTCGTCTTCCTCTCATTGGTCCACGTCAGCTGAATCTAACGGCTATATTCTTCAGTTTCTTCTGAGTCTCTAACGGCTATATTCTTCAGGATCTTCTGAGTCTCGGGATCTTCAGTTCTGTCTGAGCCTACAGGTTATCTGAGCTATCTGAACCTTTAGGTTATCTGAGCTATCTGAGCCTTCAGGTTATCTGAGCCTTCAGGTTATCTGAGCCTTCAGGTTTATCTGAGCCTTCAGGTTATCACGAGCCTTGAGGTTCTTGATAACTTCTTTGAGTCTCGGGTTCTTGATTGTGAGACTTCTCTTGGCGGACCTTATGCGATCGGGCATCTTGACACTCGAGGCTTCTTGAGTTCGATTCTCTGGTCAGACATATCGACCCTCGGTCACATTATTTCAAATTTTATCGATTTCTTCTTTGCCTGATCTGATCAGTTCGTGATCAGATCAACATATCTTCAAGGATCATCTCAGGATAGCATCAGGTCATCTGCATTAGGTTAGCATATCAGTTTATCATATCTGATCTCGATCACGTCTGATCTCGATCAGTCTCATCTGCTCATCTTCATATCTGATCTCGATCACGTCTGATCTTGATCTGTCTCTTTTGCTCATCTTTTGATCTGCAACCTTCTCTTCTGATTTGTTGGCTTTAGCTTTTTCTTCACATCTGATTTGCACAGCTCATCAGTTCATTCCGGAACTCATCTAATTCATCTGATCTCGATCGGTCTAAATGCTGACCCTCGTCCCGATCTCGATCATCTTCTTTTGATTTCTTGAGTTCCCCCTCAATTTGTTCTTGTGTTCCCCCTTAACTTGTTATCTGTAGAATAGCTTGAATAACACAAGTTAATAATGTTTTGGCATAAATTATCAAAACTAAAATATCCCAACAACTTGCTCTTTACTGTTTTACACTGTTACACACAACTGAGCTTTAAAATTGCATACATATTCAAAAGTTAACATCACCGCACTAAGCAAATCGATCCGATCGTCGATTGACTCACCGATTGAAAAGCCCGACTTGAGAATCGATTTGATAAACCGGTTTTTCACACGGGTATTTACAAGCTTCCGTGACTATCGGTTAAACTGACAGATATCAAACTAATCTGCCCTCAGGCACTCAGTAAGATTGAACATCAGTCCAAACTGACTCACTAGCACTCTGATCAGGCAAACTGCAATCACACCTGATCTGCACGAAAAGTTTTTCAGAAGTCTATTCACTCCTCCCCTCTAGACTTCTGCCCTCACAAAACCCGTTCGGGACCTACACTTTATTTTTTAAAAATTTTAACATATGAACTCAGAGTATAATAGTGCGTTGAATATTCTTTTTATTACCGAGCGTGTCAAGACTGCCAAAATGAAATAACAATTACACGTAATTGTTCATTAGTGAAATTTGCCTTGCGAAGTTGACACATTCTAACATACATAATAAAACCAAGTGTGAAGCCAGAAGGTGCATAAATTCATATTCCCTCCGCCCCAAACTCGATTGACATATTTTCGTTTCGAGCGTCCCATACTTAATTACTACTTTCCTTAAATGTGAATACCTACTTTATCATTTTATCACATAAAATATTAATAAACAACTCTTTTTAACCCCAACTATCCATCACTTTATCACATAAAATATTAATAAACAACTATTTTTGCCCCAACACTTTATCATTTTATTACATTTTTTTTTTAAATCCGAACACAAAGTAATGTGGCAATCGAGTTTGGAACGGACATAGTATTATTTTTCAATATTAACTGTCACGTCCAATTATCAGTAGTATCTTTATTCATGGAGGTTACTAAGGATACTGCAGCTTTGACACAATCATATAGTATAATACATTAAATTAGTATGTAGTTCAACATATTACACGGGATTTAAAATATTTAAATCAATTATTTTATAATTTATTAAATTAAAATTGCATAATAATTCTTGAACTAAAATTTTAGGTATTTTAAGATATGATTAAATTTGAAAATTTTAAATTAAAAATACAAAAGAATAAAAGAACTATGAAGAGAAACAATAGTGATTTTTTGGGTGGTTAAATAATATTAATTAAATTTAAAAATTGTAATTGAAAATTGAAAAATAGCAAAATAATTAGAAAATAAAAAATTAGGGGTGATTAAGGTAAAATTGTATTGAATTAAATATAAAAAAATGTAAAATAATGATGAGAATTCTAAATTTCGAGAATTGGTGGATCATAATATCCATTTATATAGTAGGACTAGATATTGTATACACCAGGTGTACCTACGCTGTAGTGTATTTAAAAATTTACAATTTATTATACTAAAATTTAGGATTTTTGACACCGAAACGTACAATTATATTTTACGACCACATGTTGCACGTTTTAATGTAAAAAAATTATAAGTTTCAGTGCAACAATTTGTAAATTTCTAAAATACACTATGGTACATGATGCACGGGAGATCCACTCATAACGTAAAATACATACGTTTTCCTTAATTATGCACCAAGTAGACATCTTTTTTTTTTTTTTTTAAGAATACGAAAGGGGAGGGACATAATTTATTTTAAGAAAGTTGTGTTAACACTAAGGACCTGTTTGATTGGGGTAATGAGAGTGGGTAATGTAAATCACTTCTAATAATGTTGTTTGGTGTTGAGGAAATTAATTCTTTTATTTTATTTAAATAAATGAATTAATTTCGCACCTCTCTATAAATTCGAGCTTTTAGATGAGATGGAATTCTGCTCGCCCAGATCCTGGGTTTGATTCCCGTGGAAAGCATGTTGGAATATAGAGGCACGTAAAACACGTAATCACATGCGCAGCGGAAATTAAAGTTCACCAACAACGAACAATTAATTGCATACAGATTACAATAATCATAACGAGAAATCTTACAGTAACTCGAGAGCAGATTTCTCCACTACGGTATCCACATAATTCCCAATTACGTACTTGCACGGATTTGCCAGCGTTGAATCCCGAGACATATTTGCTAGGAAAATCCAAACTCTAGATCTTATGGAGAAAATATGAAGTGATACCGTTTGTGAATCCCAATAGCTTGTATATATAGGGAGACTTAGCTTATTTCCCAAACTAGCCCAATTAGGGAAATAAAATCCCTAATCTTGAATTAAATTAATTCCTTTTAATTTAATTCCCTAAATATAAATCTCTACGGATTCAAATGTCTTATATGAAGATCTATACGATTTATTTTCATATACATTAAAACCTATAATTATATTCCAAATATAATTATTAGGAAAAAAAAATTAATTAAATCCAATTTAATTAAATATTAATAATAATTAATTCCAAATTTATCTATTATTAATTACTTCTCCATAAATTAAATATTAAATCCAATTTAATATTTAATCAACCAACTATAATCCGTAAAAGGAAACTATTTGTTGTGTGACCCATAGGCCCTCATATACGAGCGATTAGTCAAACTAACGGTCTTAATTGAACCCTAGTCAATAAATCAGACATTCTCAATATATGAGGTACGTTGTGAGAAACATGCAACTACCTGTAACTGAAACGTGGGCAATTGCGATTTCCTCCTTTCATTCACGAATACTCGATTAGTCTTAAAATGATGAAGTGTCTATTCAAATAACTTAATCAATGTATCTCAAATCATTAATTGATCATTAGTGTCACACTTAGTCACAAAGTCTAAGTTGACGTGCATTGGCCAATGACTTAGATCCAATTATGATGAGAAAATGAGTATTCTCTCTAAATCCACTTTGAGGAATGAATCATTTTCTTGGCTCAACTACCACGCACATGCACTTCGTGATGAACCCAATCAAAGCCATATCTACCCATAGACGGGTGCAAGCGTCGGTCATGGTCAAAGTTCATCACTCCACACATGTCGGGCGTATTGACCTCAAGTCAAAGGAGTATCGCATCACTCCCACTAACCGAGACACCCGCAGACACATATAGAAGAACTACATCAAACGGTTTTTTCTTGGATGGGTATACCAATACCCTCTAAGGTATTTGTGCATCCATCATGAGATACCTAGTATCTCGTAGTAAGTGAGATCTTACTACACTCTCTAAGAGTATGATGCAGATCGCACACCAATCTCCATTGCATCATCAATATCCCTTTCTTGATGATCCTCGATTGGGGCTATTTAAGAATCATGCTTAAGTCATCCGAGTTCTCACTCACTCAATGGCAGCAGTGACTCAAGGGAACATATATAAGAATAAATGCAAACAATCAAACATAATATTCCAATTAGTGCAACGCCATACATTTAATATTAAACAAATAATAATATTAAATCAATATTGAATATTATCTGAGTATTATGTCCTTACAAAGGATTGTCTCTAGGACACTAACACTAACAGTCTCCCACTTGAACTAGAGCCAATCACCTACATGTCTAGCCCCTAGACCATCAAAATGTCTAGTGTGTACATGAACACTCAAAGCCTTGGTGAAAGGATCAGTCAGGTTATCCTCCGTAGGGACACGTTCTAACTCTATCTTTCCTCTAGCGATTATCTCTCTTATCAAGTGATAACGCCTCGGTACATGCTTGTTTCTATTATTGGATCTCGGTTCCTTAGCTTGTGCAACCGCACCAGTATTGTCACAATACAACTTTATTGGACTGCTGGCACTCGGAACTACCCCTAGTTCATTTAAGAATTGTTTTATCCAGACAGCTTCTTTGGCAGCTTCTGCCGCAGCAATGTACTCAGCTTCGGTTGTTGAGTCCGCGGTAGTTTCTTTTTTTGAACTATTCCAACTAACCGTCCCACCATTGAGAACGAAAACATAGCCCGATTGTGATTTGTAATCATCACAATCGGATTGGAAACTTGCATCAGCATAGCCAGTTGCAACTAGCTCTGACTGTCCTCCGTAGACCAAGAAACAGTCTTTAGTACGTCTAAGGTACTTAAGAATGTTCTTGACAGCCATCCAGTGAGGTTCACCTGGATTCTGCTAGTATCTACCAGTAGTGCTAACAGCGAAGGCCACATCTGGCCTTGTGCAAGTCATGGCGTACATGATGGAGCCAATTGCGGATGCATATGGTATATCTGTTGGGTAAATCGGGGTGCCCGGATCTATTTGAGGTGATTATTTAAATACATATTTAAATTAAACAGTTAATTACTAACATGAATTAATCTTAAGTCAATTCAACATAATAATAAACAACATGCGTACACATAATTCACGTAAATCCTAAACATGCGGAACTAGGAGTTACGGAATTACTAACCTCTTGAAGAATCAAACGGATGAATCAACCCAAGAGCCTTCCCAAATATATCCCCAAAGTCCACGAACGCTATCCGGTGAGAAGATTTCAACGAACGATTTTAATGGGAGAGAAATTAAATATTTTGCTACCACCTTTGTCGATTTCTAATATTTCCAACACATGGAATTGCACTTTGGTATGAAGAGCTCATCCCTTATAAATAGGGAGGAGGGGTTCGAAATTTTTAGGTCAAGAAAATAAGGAAGAAAAACTTTTCTTGATCCCCAAGAAATCTTGATTATATCTTCTATATTCTTTTCTCCTTAATTAAATTTTCCATAAAAATCTCTTCCCCTCTTCTACCCATTACTTTCGAAAATTACACTATTATAGGAGTCAAGATTTGACTTCTTGAATTTATGGGATAATTATGCATTCCTACAATAATTATCTCTTTCCATAAAATATCTACAAGAAAATCAAGACAATCTTTTCTTCCTTTAATAGACAAAGTTTTTAAAAATTACTAAGTGGAAATATAGCAAGAATATTTTCTTCTCTCTCTCATTAATTGGACTTTATTTTAGGCTATTTGGGGGGCCTTTAGGAGAATTAAGATTGGACCTTCAATGGACTATGAAGCTTTAATATTTTGGGCCAAATATTATTCAAGTCCATTAATATTAATTTACTCCACTATAAAATTAATATTGAACTATCCATCTTAACCTATATTACGATTTCACATATAACATGGCTCCCGGTTATTATTTCCCGCGTTTAAGATTATCTTAGTCCATTAATTAATTAAGCCACTGAACAAACTTTATATTAATTAATATCTTTGTTCTTGGAGTAAAGACAGCTCAATATTACTATCCATGCCGGAAATAAATTTCCACTTGCAAGATTTGGCATGATAAAGGATATGAGCCCACCAAGGGGACAAATCAAGCAAGACGTACTTGCACGCGATTCTCCATATTAAATGTCAGCAATCGTCATGTAATTAATAATATTGCCCAAGATATAAGGTATCGAATCGCATTGACTCTCTTCCCATCATAAGTCAAAGCAATAGTTATTAATTTCACACGATCCTATTTAAGGGACGAAGATTAAGAAACAACGCACCACTGAGGTCTAATTCTTGTATATTCAGTATCGAAGAATTTATCCTCCTGTAGGTCCTCATTTAGCGCACCTAAATGCGCTAGTGTGATCCCTTGGTTAAGACAGGCCAATCTGGGTCTCACACTTCAACCGTTCATGATGGTTCATTCATTTCCATCTAGATTGTGAATTTGTACTTAATTACGAGGGCTGTTAATTTGATCTTCAGTGATCGAGTATCACCAAATTAATTACAACGTAATACGTACTGTCTTATCGAACGGGTTTGCAATAAACATATATAACATTCATTCATATTTAATGCAACAGTGATTAAATAATTTATTTCAGCAAATAAATAAGAAACTTCAGTTTGGTTATACAAAGTAAAAGTATACTTTTCAGTATAACCCCAACAATATCCTTCATGCGCCGAATATCAGCGTCTGTGGAAGGACAATCCTTCTTAGACAACTTTATCCCATGACATGCCGGTAGAGAACCTCTCTTAGAGTTCTCCATCGCAAATCGCTTTAACATCTTATCTACGTAGGTTGACCCTGACAGTCCCAACATCTTCTTGGATCTATCCCTATGGATCTTGATCCCTAAGATGTAGCATGTCTCACCAAGATCCTTCATCATGAAGGTCCTTGATAGCCAATCTTTAACCGACTGCATAAGAGGAATGTTGTTTCCCATAATTAGTATGTCATCGACATACACAACTATGAAAATAATATTTCTTCCACTACGTTTACGATAAACACATGGATCTTTCGAATTTCTAATGAAGTCAAACGATTTGACAGCTTCATCAAATCGGATATTCCAACTCCTAGAAGCTTGCTTTAGTCCATAAATGGACCGTTTGAGCTTGCACATAAGATTAGACTTTGGCTTAAATACAAAACCTTTCAGTTGAGTCATAAACACCTCCTTATCAATGTTCTCATTGAGGAAGGTTGTTATGACATCCATCTGTCAAATCTCATAATCTAAATGTGCTACTACAACAAGTAAAATTAGAATGGACTTGATCTTGGCAACAGGTGAGAAGGTCTCATCATAGTCAATACCTTCGCGTTGACTATAACCTTTTGTTGGGAAATGAATTTAATAAAGAGGATTTTGATTAGATCCCAAAACCCCTGAGTATGACATGTTCAGGATAATCTTGATAGATGAGTCAGGATTCAGTTTTAGAGTGTCCAGGATAATATCTGCACCGTGTATAGTCGACAGATATAGAACAGGTTAGATTCTGAAGACTCAGTATGAAACTGAGAATCTGAAGACTCAGTATGAAACTGAGAAACTGAAGACTCAGTATGAAGACTCAGTATGTCTCTGAAGACACTGAGAGCTCAGATAGACCTGAAGGCACAGTAATTACTGAAGACTCAGTAATGTACTGAAGACTCAGTATAAACCTGAATGTTCCAAAGCGAAGAAACTGAGGAATATAGCCGTTGGAATCCAGCTGACGTGGACCAATGAGAGGAAGACAACCAGCCTGAAAAAGCTGCAGAACTTACAAAGAATAGTATGGATTTGAATGTGATTCTCTCCAACGGTAACATTTAAATCCACACTATAAATACAAGATCTTCCATCAAATTAAGTGTGGATGCGTGGAGAATATAGCACACGATGCTACAGAGCTAAGAGGACATATACTCAAAGCATTCCCACCCTAGAACACAAGTCTGTAGATATACAAATATATTCAAAGAGTGTTCTAGAACCCAACCTAAGCAACCCATGATGTATCCTAAGCGTAGAGAGATTTTCCCAACCTTAGCATTGAGGCTAAACAAATGTAAGGGAAAATCTCACCATAGTTGGAGACAACACCAAACCCAAACCCCATTCTCGTAAGAGATAACTAGTGGTGGAGTGAGGTAGTTGTTAGGCAATCCCGAGTGAGGGTGATAAGTCCCTTTGGAGTGTGAACTCGTTAAACATCTAGAGGCAAGCCCGAGAGGGTGATAAGTCCAGTTTGAGTTAGTAAACTACAAAGGTAGTCAGAAAGCTCAAAGTAGAAAGGTTAGTAAACTACAGAGGTAGTCAGAAAACCTTAGGAGTGTTTGAAGGAATTTCCCTAGGAACAGGGAGAGTGGATGTAGGAGTTTGAGTCTCCGAACCACTATACATTGTTGTGTTCTTTACTACTTTACGTTCTTATCTTGTCATACGCATTCGATCATAAGCAAAACACAACACATGAGCTTAAAAGAGAAAATTTTGGAATCACCATTCCTTCACCCCTGTTTTATATGCATCGCACGACATCTTTTGTGTGTCACGCGCAAAATGGGTTTTTCCACCGGGACCAACAAGTGGTATCAGATCAGGTGCTCAAAAGATTACTTTTTCAATGTGATCGCCTGAGCAGATCTATTTTTAAACCTGTCTCTGATCTGATACCAACAATTGGTATCAAAGCGGGAGTTCTAAGGTTCACTAATTTCAGAGTGACCACCTGAACTGATCTTTTTAAAGAAAAACTCGTTTCTTTAAAAATGCATATATTCTGATGTTTTGGCATCTTTATCAATTGAGAAATTGTTGGGATATTTTTTTATGCCAAAACATTATCAACTTGTGTTATTCAAGAAAATTTACAGATAACAAGTTGAAGGGGAACGGGAGAACAAATTGAGGGGGAACTCACAAAATCATAAATAGATGATCGAGATCAGACGAGGCTGCAGACGAGATTGATCAAGATCAGATGAGTTAGATGAGTTCCGGAGTCAACTGATGAGCTGTGCAAAAATCAGAGTGAGAAGAAAAGCTAAAGCCAGCAAATCAGAAGAGAAGGTTGCAGATCAGAAGATGAGCAAAAGAGACTGATCAAGATCAGACGTGATTGAGATCAGATATGATAAACCTGATATGCTAACCTGATATGATATACTTACCAGATGTTATTCTGATATGTTGATCTGAAGATGTGTTATCCGGACGGTCGAAACGATCGATCGTGCAAAGAAGAAATCGGATAGCTCGTGTAAAAGTAATCTCGAGACTCGAAGAAGATCCGAGACTCAAGAAGTAAAAACCGATCCGAGATTCAAGAAAGAAAACCGGTCCGAGTGTCAAGAATTCAAGAGAGACACGAGGGTCGAGGGATGTTCGAAGTCGAAGAATCAACGGTCCAAGATGAGTGTCAAGATGCCCGATCGCATAAAGTCCATTGAATCAAGAGACCTGAGACTCAGTATGTCACTGAAGACACTGAGAGCTCAGATAGAGATAGACCGAGGCCAAGAGCGTAAAGCGTAAGATCAAGACCAAGATCAAGACTTGTAATTCTTTTGTTTTTGTCTTTACTTTTGATAAGTTCATTGTAATCTGTAACTGATATCATACATCAATGAAACTTTATCTTTATGCTCAAAGATAATACATCATTATCTTTTTACATGTCTTTATATTTGATATGCCTGAATGTTGTTTGGTGATGAAATTGTTGGGAAATTCATTGTTGAATTAATTGTTGAGAGATATACCATTCTTGTAATAGGAAAAATTGAAACCTGAGTATAGGTTAAGTGTTTTGTAACAAGATGGTTTTGGCATCATCAAAAAGGGGGAAATTGTTGGGAAATGAATTTAATAAAGAGGATTTTGATTAGATCTCAAAACCCCTGAGTATGACATGTTCAGGATAATCTTGATAGATGAGTCAGGATTCAGTTTTAGAGTGTTCAGGATAATATCTGCACCGTGTATAGTCGGCAGATATAGAACAAAGTTAGATTTCAAGACTCAAGATTTAAACCGAGAATCAAGACTCAAGATGAAATCGAGAAACCAAGACTCAAGATGCCTCAAGACACCGAGAGCTCGAGATAGACTGAAGGCACACAAAGAATCATCAAGACTCAAGAATGTATCAAGACTCAAGATAAACCTGAATGTTTCGAAGCGAAGAAACTGAGGAATATAGCCGTTGGAATCCAGCTGACGTGGACCAATGAGAGGAAGACAACCAGCCTGAAAAAGCTACAGAGCTTACAAAGAATAGTATGGATTTGAATGTGATTCTCTCCAACGGTAACATTCAAATCCACACTATAAATACAAGATCTTCCATCAAATTAAGTGTGGATGCGTGGAGAATATAGCACACGATGCTACAGAGCTAAGAGGACATATACTCAAAGCATTCCCACCCTAGAACACAAGTCTGTAGATATACAAATATATTCAAAGAGTGTTCTAGAACCCAACCTAAGCAACCCACGATGTATCCTAAGCTTAGAGAGATTTTCCCAACCTAAGCATTGAGGCTAAACAAATGTAAGGGAAAATCTCACCATAGTTGGAGACAACACCAAACCCAAACCCCATTCTCGTAAGAGATAACTAGTGGTGGAGTGAGGTAGTTGTTAGGCAATCCCGAGTGAGGGTGATAAGTCTCGTTGGAGTGTGAACTCGTTAAACATCTAGAGGCGAGCCCGAGAGGGTGATAAGTCCAGTTTGAGTTAGTAAACTACAGAGGTAGTCAGAAAGCTCAAAGTAGAAAGGTTAGTAAACTACAGAGGTAGTCAGAAAACCTTAGGAAGTGTTTGAAGGAATTTCCCTAGGAACAGGGAGAGTGGATGTAGGAGCTTGAGTCTCTGAACCACTATACATTGTTGTGTTCTTTACTGCTTTACGTTCTTATCTTGTCATATGCATTCGATCATAAGCAAAACACAACACATGAGCTTAAAAGAGAAAATTTTGGAATCACCATTCCTTCACCCCTGTTTTATATGCATCGCACGACATGTTTTGCTTCCGCACGCGCAAAATGGGTTTTCCCACCGGGACCAACACCTTTTGCCACTAACCTAGCCTTGTAGGTTTGTACCTTGCCGTTTGCATCAGTCTTACGCTTGTAGACCCATTTGCAACCTATGGGTTTTACCCCTTTCAGCAACTCAACCAAGTCCCAAACTTGATTGGTGTACATCGAGTCCATCTTGGATTTCATGGCTTCTTGCCACTTCTCTGAGTCAACGTCTAATGTTGCCTCAATGTAAGTTCTGGGATCTTCTTTGTCTGGAATCTCCACATCATCATGTTCCTCTACGAGAAAACCATAATATCTAGTGGGCGGATTACAAATCCTAGTAGACTTAGGGAGTTGTGTTTGTGCAGGCTGTACATTCTAATCATGAAAATTTTGTGGTGCATCGATTTCATCAATGTCCAGAGAGTCCTCAAGAGCAACACTTTCTGATGCCTCTTGGGCGGGAGTTTGAACTATGTTGTTCTCATTCAGCCCACTTGGAGTTTGTTGCGAAGCCAATGCAACTCCAATTACGCTATCACTGGCTGAAATAGGATCACTTAGTGATAAACTTCCACCATGTGAGCTATTGAATGCTCCCACTGATTCCTTGTCACGTTTCTTTGAAAAGATATCAGTCTCTTGATTATCTTGCAGTTCTTGAATTTCTTCAAGTTCTATCATCTTACGGCCTTGGTCCTTGAAGACATAGTCTTCTTCGAGGAACCTGGCCTGCCTAGAAACAATTATCATTTGTTTCTCAGGTAGATAGAAATAATATCCTCTTGTTTCCTTAGGATATCCCACAAGGTAACCCTTTTCACCTTTGGATTCCAACTTATCAGTGATCATCTTTTTCACAATCGTGGGGCAACCCCACGTTTTGATATGTGAAAAAGTTGGCTTCTTGCCACACCATAGTTCATATGGCATATGCTCAACTGATTTGGATGGAATCCTATTCAGAATGTAAATTGAGGTTTGTAACGCGTATCTCCATAAAAATGTAGGGAGAGAAGAAAAGCTCATCATGGACCTTACCATGTCTAACAAGGTTCGGTTTTTCCTCTCGGATACTCCGTTCATCTGCGGTGTTCCGGGAGGAGTCCATTGAGATTGGATTTCATGTAACTTCAAGTAATCCATGAACTCGTGGCTAAGGTATTCACCTACTCGATCCGATCAAAGAGTCTTTATACTCTTACCAAGTTGCTTCTCTACTTCAGCTTTGAACTCCTTGAATTTCTCAAAAGATTCAGATTTGTGTTTCATAAGATACACGTATCCATATCTTGAGAAATCGTCAGTAAAAGTGATGAAGTAGGCGAAGTGACCCCTAGCTAGAGTGGGCAATGGTCCACAGACATCACTGTGGATCAACTCTAGAACTTCTTTGGCACGAATTCCTTTCCCAGAAAAGGGTTTGTTGGTCTTGCCCTTGAGACAGGATTCACAATTTCCATAAGACTCAAAGTCGAACGGGGTTAAGTAGTCTAACTTTCTTAACCTTGCAATCCTATTCTCATTTGCATGACCAAGCCTACAATGCCACAAGTAAGTCGAATTTTCACGATTACTAAGTTAGAGTCGTTTATTTTGTATATTAAGAATATCATGTCCATAATGCAACAAATATAAACCATTCGATAAAGGAACATTTCCATAAACATCATCATTAAGCGAAAAATAACAATTATTATTTGCAAAATGGAAGGAAAACCCTTCAATGTCTAATATAGTAATAGAAATAATTTTGCAAGTAATAGAAGGAACAAAATAACAATTATTTAGTTCAAGTCTAAAACCAGAGGGTGAGTCTAAAACATAAACGCCAACACGTTCAGCAGCAACTCTTGCTCCATTCCCAACGTGTAGGGCGACTTCACCCGACCTAATTGCTCTGCTATGCTTGAGACCCTGCACATTAGTACAAATGTGTGAGCCACAACCGGTATCCAATACCCAGTAGTTAGTATCATTTGTGGACATGTTTATCTCAATAACAAACATACCTGTTCCAGTGGCTGAGATACCTTGTGCCTTCTTTTCAGCTGCTAGAACTTTACAGTCCTTCTTTCAATGCCCCTTCAGCTTGCAGTGGAGGCATACATCCTTGTCCACCCTCTCCTTCTTTTGAATTCCACCTTTGGGCTTAAGGAAGTTCGGCTTAGAGTTCTTCTTTTCTTTCTGAGCAGAAGAAGTAGAGGCACTCACCATGAGCACTGACTTTTCCTTAGAAGTGGAAGACTCAAAAGTCTTTAGCATGTTATGCAGCTCGGGCATAGTCGATTCCGTCTTATTCATATTAAAGTTTACAACGAAACTCGAATATAAATCGGGAAGTGACTGAAGAATAGCATAAACAACAATGTTGGTTTTGAGCTCAATGCCCAACCGACCAAGTTTCTCGATTAGCCCTATCATCTTCAACACATGAGGAGAAACCTTCCCTCCTTCAGACATCAGGCATCTAAACAGATCTCTCATCACTTCATAAATCTCGAAACTCGAGAAGGGAAGCTTGATCATCTCGAAGGGAAGCATTCTCTTATGCTGCCTTTGCAACTCGGGAGTCATCCAGAGGAGCATAACACACTGAGCCTGGGAAGCATCATCTTGATGCTTCTTCTGAGCTTCGGAGTCAAACGCCTCGGCTCCTTCAGTACCAGCCTCCGGGGTAGCAGAGATTGGCGTGTCCAACACGTACTCAATCTTTTCTTGCCTAAGCACCAAATGCACGTTTCGGTGCCAGTCGAGAAAATTTAGCCCATCCAATTTGTTCGTTTCCAAAACGCTTCTCAGTGATAAGTTATTCATTTCAACAATCCTAGAGAAATAAAATATAATGGGAATTAAAACACATAATTCCTATGATCAATATTCAGCAATCAAAATAAACATGGCCTTTCAAATTTATTTTATCTCCATTATTTTCACTTATTCAACGACCTCATCGGAGGAATACGAATTTATATCTAATATAAATCATAATGGACTAGGATCCACATTCCTACTATCATAATATTTGCTTGGGTTGATTACTATGACAGAATAACTGGTAGGTCTCCAAACTAATTGCAAAAATTTGCAACTCCTAGTTGATTGAACCTAGTTTAATCTGATGCCCCTTGACTTTCGTTTCCCTGCTTGGGCTGGTGAAACAAAGTCAAGTTGATTTACAATCATCAAACGGTGACACTACTTGTCCCTATAAAAGTCCCGTTAGATGTAGATCCAAGCAAAAGATTTGGGCCTTAAATACTCATTGGAACGAAATCTCCAGTTTACTTTAAATTTCGATGGAAGGCATCGTTCAAATTAATGAAAATCATATTTTATTGAGGAACATTTTCAAAGGCGGGGTATTAATTACTTAATCGAGATCCAACATGTTAATCTATATCACATCTGAGCAATTATTGGGTGCCGCCTACCCAAACATGATTTTATACGGACTAACACTTATATGAGCGCCGTCTAACCAAACAATAAATACGGTCCGACAGTTATTGGGTGCCGCCTACCCAAACAGTTATAATGCGGACTGTAAAAGTGTTTAACGAAAGAATTTTAAAACAGTTAAACAGTGGGATTTAATAATTTCTTTTAAACCGAATTTGAAAATCCAATTTTAATTCGATTTTAGATTATTAAAACTTAATCTAATTAATTTTGAATAAAAGTCCAACTTTTATTACTATTTTAAATTTAATCCAATTAAATTTTCAAATAGATTTTATTTATTTGTTTGACGAGGCTCATGTGCAAATTCTAAAATTGCACGGAGGGGCCTGTCCTAAATCCAATTTCGGCACAGTCCCTCCCCTCATCATCGCCCATCCAATTCAGATCCAATCTGAAAATTCCGAACAACCCAAAACCAACTTCCAAACCCATGAACAGTTCATCACTAGAATTCAGTTTCATCATTAACCCAAATTAGTCCAACCAATTGAGGACATACGAAACAAACATATGGTAGTAAGTTGCGCAGAATCGGAACGAAAAAGGCAACAAACAAAACATCCAGCAAAATGAACGGCATCAGTTCAGTGCCATGACCATCGCGCGCGAGTCGCCGCCGCCGCTGGGCGCGTGCGGGCGACTCGCTGTCGCGATCGGTAAACAGAGAAATGCGTGGGGCCGCGAATCCCTCCAAGAGGCCGAATCGACACGAAATCAGCGGTTTGTCATCGTGAATCGAATAGAAGCGTGGCGCGCCGCGTCGAAACTCATAAGAATCGAAAGGGACCGCCTCAAAACACGTTGAATCGGCGATGCCAAGCACGGTATTCGGTCCAATCTGTAACGCGCTGTCGAACACGCGCGCGATGACATCGACATGGATCGAATCCACCGATGGCCACACGGGCTCGCGCGAGCAGCACGAGATGCGGCGTAAGGCTGCCTTCTCAAGTGCCATCGCGGGTCACCCACGTCTCCGGAGTTGCAGGTCCATCGTGAAGGTGACGACGATTTGGGTTTCCAGGAAACCCTAGGAAGACGAACCAGAGACGGGATGATTTGGGGTGTGTTTATCTAATAAACATGCCCCAGCCCTTTTAGCCAACAAATAAGTGTGGTGCGGTCAAAACAAGAACCGTACCACCCGATTTATAAAAAAAATAATTATAAATCTTAATTTATGCAATCAATTAAAGAGTCTGGAGCTCTGATACCACTGTTGGAATATAGAGGCACGTAAAACACGTAATCACATGCGCAGTGGAAATTAAAGTTCACCAACAATGAACAATTAATTGCATACAGATTACAATAATCCTAACGAGAAATCTTACAGTAACTCGAGAGCAGATTTCTCTACTACGGTATCCACGTAATTCTCAATTACGGACTTGCACGGATTTGCCAACGTTGAATCCCGAGATAGATTTGCTAGGAAAATCTAAACTCTAGATCTTATGGAGAAAATATGAAGTGATACCGTTTGTGAATCCCAATAGCTTGTATATATAGGGAGGCTTAGCTTATTTTCCAAGCTAGCCCAATTAGGGAAATAAAATCCATAATCTTGAATTAAATTAATTCCTTTTAATTTAATTCCCTAAATATAAATCTTTACGGATTCAAATGCCTTATATTAAAATCTCTACGATTTATTTTCATATACATTAAATCCTATAATTATATTCCAAATATAATTATTGGGAATTCTTATTTTATTAAATATTAATAATAATTAATTCCAAATTAATCTATTATTAATTATTTCTCCATAAATTAAATATTAAATCCAATTTAATATTTAATCAACCAACTATAATCCGTAAAAGGGACCTACTTGTTGTGTGACCCATAGACCCTCATATACCGAGCGATTAGTCAAACTAACGGTCTTAATTGAACCCTAGTCAATAAATCAGACATTCTCAATATATGAGGTACGTTGCGAGAAACATGAAACTACCTGTAACTGAAACGTGGGCAATTGTGATTTCCTCCTTTCATTCACGAATACTTGATTAGTCTTGAACATGATGAAGTGTCTATTCAAATAACTTAATCAATTTATCTCAAATCACTAATTGATCATTAGTGTCACACTTAGTCACAAAGTCTAAGTTGACGTGCATTGGCCAATGACTTAGATCCAATTATGATAAGAAGATGAATATTCTCTCTAAATCCACTTTGAGGAATGAATCATTTTCTTGGCTCAACTACCACACACATGCACTTCGTGATGAACCCAATCAAAGTCATATCTACCCCATGAGCGGGCAAAGCGTCGGTCATGGTCAAAGTTCATCACTCCACACATGTCGGCTTATTGACCTTAAGTCAAAGGAGTATCGCATCGCTCCCACTAACCGAGACACCCGTAGACACATATAGTGAAACTACATCAAACGGTTTCTCGGATGGGTATACCAATACCTTCAAAGGTATTTGTGCATCCATCATGAGATACCTAGTATCTCGTAGTAAGTGAGATCTTACTACACTCTCTAAGAGTATGATGCAGATCGCACACCAATCTCCATTGCATCATCAATATCCCTTTCTTGATGGTCCTCGATTGAAATTTATTTAAGAATCATACTTAAGTCATCCAGGAAGTTCTCACTCACTCAATGACAGCAGTGACTCAAGGGAACACATATAAGAATAAATGCAAACAATCAAATATAATATTTTAATTAGTGCAACGCCATACATTTAATATTAAACAAATAATAATATTAAACCAATACTGAATATTATATGAGTATTATATCCTTACAAAGGATTGTCTCTAGGACACTAACACTAGCAAAGCACTCCATTCATTTAAATCACTTTAATTCGTTTATTTAACACAAGTGAGGGAGACTGTTGAGGGCACCTTTCTACAAGTTCGAGCTTTTAAATGTAAGCGTTGAGGGAAATTAAATAAATGAATTCTCGTGGAAAGCACTCCACCCATTTAGATTATCCACTTGTTGGGCCTCCTCCCCAGAGGGCAGTCCACTCTTTGTCGAAGGGGGGCCACCCCACCCTCCCCTCCCCTCCCCTCATATATACACACACATAATATTAAATCACTTGATAATTTTAAGAAGAGGTACACTTGTACGAGACGGTCTCACCGTAAGACGGAATATAAATTGGGCATTAGCGTTTTAACACTTTAAGAAAGATGGGTGTAATTTGTGCTAAGTGTTACCCCTTCTCATGCACGAGACCGTCTCATATGAGTTTTTGTCTTTTAAGAAATATATAGAATATTATGATTAATAATAAACTTTAATATACATGAATTATATGTGCTTCTCTCATTTTCTTTTCATATCTCCAAAAATTATGTTCTTGAATATGCATAAATACTAAACTTTCCATTAATATGAAGTAAAAGTATTATTTTATAGAAAAAATATTGATGCATATTGGATACCTAATAAATTACTAAAATGCATGTATTTTGATATAAATATATTAAAAAAATTCTTATCAAATACGGTAATATTTTTATCGATAAGTTTTATGTTCGACTGTTGCCCCCCAATCTCAAGTCCCGGCTCGCCGCGCCAGAGGGCTAAAGGCAAACGAATGATGATTATTTGAGTGGTGAGGAGTGTTGAGGGAAATAAAATAAACTAATTAATTTTGCACCTCTCTACGAGTTCGTGCTTTTAGATGAGAGTGTTGAGGGAAATTAAATAAACGAATTAATGTCGCACCTCCCTACAAGTTCGATCTTTTAGATAAGATGAAATTCTTTCACTTGGTAATTTTGATACACAAGTAATGAAAATAGAAGTAAGCATCTTCACTCACTCAACTCACCTCATATGATATTTATTGTTAATATTCTAACCAAATAATAACAATGCAATCAATAACTTTTAGTGATTGACCCCACAATGATACCTATTACCATTATCATTTTCAAATCATATCAAGCGGGCTCCTAAATTTAACTTTTTAAGGCTGCGATTTTAATCTTAAATCATTAATATTTGATCCCTATATATATATTCTGTATTGTCACCTTATATAAAAAGTAGGTAGAAACGCCAGTGAAAATGAAAACGATGGCATTTTTAACTAGTTTTGGAATTAATGCCTCAATTATTTAAGTCCAATTCCAAGAAAATGACTTATGTATTCATATGAATTGATATATATCCTTTCATAAGAGTGAATGCCTTTGACCAATATAATCGAGTAGAACAATTTCATTCCAATTGAAGTATCCCAAAATTATTATTCCATTTTTTCTTTCTAATAATTAATAATGACCACACAAGGTATAATTACTACTCCTATCTAAAGACTCAAATTATACATCGATTAACTATGGTGTACTAATTTATTGTAGTAGTACCTTCCACTTAGTGTAATGATGGATGCATACAAATTAGGGATTATTTTTTTTTTTTTTTTTTAAGGCCACCAACTTTGCATTGTTATAAAATTGATCTCAATTATTTTCAGGGGCGGAGCCAGAACTTGAGATTAGGGGGGCTAACAGTCGAACATAAAACTTAAAGAATAAAATATTACAGTATTTGATAAGAATTATTTTAATATACTTATATCAAAATACATACATTTTAGTAATTTTTTAGGTATCCAATATATATTAATATTTTTTCTATAAAATAATACTTACACGTCATATTAATGGAAACTTTAGTATTTATGCATATTCAAGAATATATGAAAAGAAAATGAGAGAAACACATAATTCATGTATATTAAACTTTATTATTAATCATAATATTCTGTATATTTCTTAAAATTATCAAAGTGATTTAATATTATGTATGTGTATATATGGGGATGAGGTGGGGGGCGGGGGACAAAGAGTGGCTCCGCCACGGATTGTTTTGACCTTTTTATTTTGATCCTGTAAATTTTCAGAAATTTTGAAATTGGTTATTTTCACTTGTTATAGCAGGTCACCAAGTAGGTAACCACTAACCACCACTTATGTAAGAGTAGGTCTACTGTACAAATTTGTATAGATACAAATCAATCAATTTAGGAAGGGTCAGCGGGTCAGGTGGTCAAAAATGGGTCAAAGCGGGTCAAGGATGAGTTGGGTAAAGTGAAATTGGGTCTCAATTGGAATTTGTATGTATACAAATTTGTATTCTAAACTTTGTCCTTATGTAATTATTTTATTATTCTCTTTAGTTTCGAAGCGCCACTTGAACTTTTTCAATCCTAATAATTTTGGTCGGGTTTAAAAATAATTTGTATATTAAAGGACAAAGCAAATCAGGTTAGTTTACAGGGTCTAAACTGACCGGAAAAAAAAAAAAAAAAAAAAAAAAAAACCTAAAGACGCAGAAAATCACTTTCTCTCTCTAAAAAAATACGCAAAAAAATCCTGATACAAAAATTATGGAGGAGTGACTCTAAGGTACAAAGTTACTCACCAAGTGACTCTAAAGTACAAAGTAACTTTATTTTGACTCTAAGGTACAAAAATATGGTTAAAAAATCTAAGTTGCCCTTCTGTCCGTTTCTGCACTTCTGACACGTTTTCTACACTTCTGACGCATTTTGGAGTGCAGTTTTTTTTAATTTTCTACACTTCTAGGCCAATTTTGGAGGGCAATATTTTAAATTTTCTGTACTTTCATCTTTTTTATTCCACTTTTTATTAGTTGCAATTTTTTATATAATTTAATTTAAATTTCAGATTTTATAAAAGTTGTATTTCGAATCTGCACTTTCTCAAAATAATATGTACTTTCCCAAAATGTGTACTCGGTCAAAACAAAAAAATAAAATTATGAATACATACAAAAATGAGATAAGGGGTATTTTTGGTACAAATTGTATCTTATAGTCACTTTAAAGATATTTTGTACCTTAGAGTCTTTTTGTTCGAAACTTTGTTGTAGAGAGTTATTAATTCAAAAATTATTATGATTTAAAAAGTCTAGCTGACATTTCGAAATTAAAAGGAAAAATAAAATAATTACATATGTAGCAGTTACCAGTTTGGTGACTTGTTACAGCTGGTTAAAGGACTCATTTCAAAAAAATTAATAACTTACATGATCAAAATTAAAATGTTAAAATAATTGGGATCAATTTTAAAACGAAGCAAAGTTGCATGACTACAAAAACGTAATCCCTACAATTTATTGATATTTCAAGTTATTCCTATCGTATGTGCAAACCCTGAACTTTTAAAATTCTATGTAAGTTTTAATTAGCCAAACAAACGAATCCGTGGGCTTGAAATTTATTATCCCTCCTTTTCAATTATATAGATTTGTTTAATTTTATATAAAAAATAAAAAATTTATATTTAAAAAGCAAATTAGGCAAATAAAATTTCTATTATAACATATTTATTAAGTGTTATATTTTTTCATGAATGAATAAGAAAATATTATTTTATACGAAAACAAGTCTATATAATTGAAATATTCATAAAATAAAATGTAATTTGTATAATTGGGATAGGGGAGTAAAAAGTTTTCTAAACAAGTCTAGGGATTCGTTGATGAATTATTATAATATTTATATAGAAATATAATATGTGTTCTATAAAAAAATGCATATAAATTAAAAAATATGGGATATAAAAATATTTTGGGTCATTATTTTTTATTTCTTGTGATGATTTTTTTATTTTAATATTTGCACGTAAGCAAGACAAGTTAATTCCGACGACCACTTAGATAAACTTTGCAAAAAATGATGACCCTAGGTATTTTAAAGTATTAAGTGAAAATATATGCAAAATTTGAAGAGATAAAAATGTACTATATACTAAAATTGATGAAAGCCTTAATTTATGTGCTAAATTTAATTATTTGCGTTTATAATTTTGTGGGTTGGTTATTCAGGTGTCTACTTTAAAAAGGGTAAAAAGAAAATTCACTACCAGGATTCCAAAATATCTTGAGCGGTCACTAGGGCCAAATTATATATTAAACCAACCCAGTAAAACGAATCGATGTTATTACCATCTGGCCTATCAAAAGATCATACTCTCTTCGCCTCAATCATAATGGTAAAGTACCCCATATTTTCATCTTAATCATAATGGTAAAGTTACTCACACATTTTATTATTTTATCACTTTATCACATAAAATATTAATAAACAACACTTTCTACCCTCAATTACTCAACACTTTATCACTTTATCATATAAAATACTAATAAACAACTCTTTCTACCCCACCACTTTATCACTTTATCACTATTCCACTAAATCCTTATGAACAATAAAAATGTCATTATGATTGGGACGGAGGGAGTACAAGGTAAAAAAATGTCATTGCCTGACCATTATCAATCCCAACCAAATGGGCCTAATTGTTGAATAGATATATATATATATATATATATATATTTTTTTTTTTTTTTTTTTGCATAAATGTAATTTGACACTGATTTTGTTTTTTTAAATGCCCCATTGGGTTTGTTTATTAATATGTATATTTTTTAAATAAGTGGGTTCGAATATAACATTAAAAAAATGTAATGTATTTGTTTATTGAGTAATTCCCCCGAGTCTAAACGCCACATGGTATAATCATACACACATTAAGGACTCACTTGCACACTTTTAAAAGTGATCGAGGGAATAATTGGGCCCTTGTAAAAACGCGAGGGATTTAACAAGGAATGACACAGTGTCAGATTTAACAAGGCGGTCAGATCTCTCGCCAAAGTCCACGTCAGATTGATCGCCAAGTTCCTCGGTAATTAACGAGAGTGTGAGCCCCTCGCCAACGTCAGCTGGGCACTTTCAAGCAAGAAATTTATCAACAAGATGGAACGGGCATAGAGAGGGATCTTCGAAAGGCAGTCAAGGTTTTCGATTTGGATGATGATGGATTCATTTCTTGTGAGGGGCTCGAAATTGCGTTGTCAAGATTAGGGTTGTGGAATGAATGTTGTGGCAAAGATTGCAAGCCTATGACTGATGTGTATGATAGTAATTCGGATGTTTTGCTTGATTTTGAAGAGTTTAAGAGTATGATGTTGGAGACAAAACAATTTTAAAGAATTTGTGATTAATGTTTGTTTTTTTTACGTTGTACATATATATATTGATTGATTCTTCAAAATTTAAATTGCAAATTCCTACAAAATTTATACATGATTGACCTAAGAAAAATCGGGATGTGACACCACACAAAGCCCAATTGCCAAGAACCAAGGCCAACGGGCTCGATCGCGGCTCACCACAGCCAGGCGGGCTAGCGGTGTGCACGAGTGTGGACTATGTTGGGAAAAAGATTGGACGGATCTATTCGGGATGAATATTTAAATACAAATTTAATTCTAACAATTATTACTAGCATGAATTAATCATATATTAATTCAAATAATAATTCAACAACAAATCATGCATATAAACAGTTCATATAAATCCTACGCATGCGGAATTGCTACGGGTTTACGTGAACTAACCTCTTGGAGTGGCAATGGTCTCGTTGATAAAAACACACCAAAAAGCCTTCCCAAGTATTCCCTAGTCCTTGCTCGTCAATCCGGTGGAAGGAAACTCGCGAACAATTAACAAAAGGGAAAATAAAATTTGTTGCACCACCTTTGTGGATTTACTAATTTTTTCAGCACATGGAATTGTACACTCACAATTGAAATTTTTGAAAATACACAATCTGTCGACGTTTTAAAATATTTGATATTTTATCGAAGCTGATATTTTCCCGAAAAATCAATTTTCGTGTTCACTGGGGATGAAACATTCATCCCCTATTTATAATAGAGAGGGGGGCGAAAATTAGGACTCAAAATAAGGTTAGGAAATATCTTTTCTTGATCTCGAAGAAATCTTGAATATATCCCATATATTCTTCTTTCCATGTGTATTTTTCCACAAAAATTTCACACCCTTATTTAACCCATTTTTTTGAAATTAATAGGAGGCTTTTTCAAGATTGGATCTTTCATGAATTTATGAGATATTCTTGTATTCCAAGAATACATATCTTTTTCCATAAAAAATTTTCAAGAAAATCAAGAAAATCTTTCTTCCTATTATTACTCTATATATTTCAAAAATCACAATTAAAGAAACCAAGTGGGAGATTTCTTGAATTTATGGGATAATCTTGTATTCCAAGAATACTTATCTCCTTTCCATAAAATCTTTTCAAGAAAATTCTTCTCCCTCTTTTTCTTTAATAATTTCGAAATTTAAAGAAAATAATGCAACAATAATTTATTTTATTTTTAAACACCTTTTTCGGTTATTGGACTTTATGTTGGGCTACTTGAGGGGCCTTTAGGAGAATTAAGATTGGACCTTCCAATGGATCTTGAATTATCAATATTGAGCCACAATATTATTCAAGCCCATAAATATTAATTAATCCCACTACATAATTAATATTGCACTATCCATCTTAACCCATATTACTGTTAATATGGCTCCCGGTTATTATTTCCCGTGTTTAAGATTATCTAGCCCATTAATTAATTCAAACTACTGAAATAGCTTTCCATTAATTAATATATTTTGTCCTTGGTTAAGGAACGGTTCAACATTATTATCCATACCGGAAACTAGTTCCACTTGCAAGATTTGATATGATAAAACTTATGAACCTCCCAAGGGGGCAAATCGAACAAGCGTACTTGCACACGATTCTCCGTATTAAATCTTAGCAATCGCATGTGACCAATAATATTGCCCAAGATATAAAGTATTGAATCTCGTTGATTCTCTACCCGTAATAAGTCAAAGCAATAATTACTAACCACAAGCGATCCTATTTAAGGGACGAAGATTAAGAAATAACGAACCACTGAGGTCTAATTCTTCCTAGTTCAGTTCTGAAGAATTTGGCCTCCTGTAGGTCCTCTTTAGTGCACTAAACATGCACTAGTGTAATCTCTTGGTCAAGACAAGCCAATCTGAGCCTTACACATCAACCTTTCACGATGGGTTGTTCATTTCCATCTAGGTCGTGAATGGTGTACTTTTAGTTACAAGGGACTGTTAATTTAATCTTCTGTGATCTGGTATCACTAAATTAACTACAATGTAACATGTACTATTTATTGAACAGTTATGCAGTAAATATATGTAACATTCGATGATATTTAAAGCAACAGTGATAAACAATTTATTTCAGTAAATAAGTCCGAAATTCAGTCTGATTATACAAAGTAAAAACATACTTTCCAGTATAATCCCAAAAATCTCCCACTTATACTCAAAGTCTGCTTTTAAGTATACTACAGCATGTCTCGTGTAGTTCCTAATAAGTGACATATAATGTCACCTACACGAACCTAATAATGTTTCCCACTTATACTCAAAGCAGATTGGCTACGCACTTGACAACCATTTCTCCCGCATGTCTCTTGAATGTTTCCAGAGGCAGACACTTTGTGAAAGGATACACTAGGTTATCCTTCAATGCGATCTTAGCCACCTCTTCATCTCCTCTCTTAACGATTTCTCGTCTAAGATTTCTTTCCTTCAGTGTGCTTGTTTGACTCATGGACTCTTGGTTCCCTTGAATTTGCAACTGCCCCTAGCAAATATTGCTAGACAAATTCGGAACTCCATCCAAGTCCACTAAGAAGGTTTAGAGCCAAACTGGTTCCTTCACTGCTTCACAAGCAGCTACTTACCCGGCTTCTATGTTTGAGTCAGTGATGCATTTCTGCTTCACACTCGTCCATTTCATGGCTAGACTTCCCAAATGAAAGCACACTTACTGAGGCAGATAGTTTCTTGGAATCTATGTCTGATTGGAAATCCGAGTCCATGTAACCGATGGGGATTAGACTGTCTGACTGATAAACCAACATTCTATCCCGAGTTCTTTTTAGATACTTCAGAATGTTCTTAACTACCGTCCAATCCTCTCTTTCTCGGATTACTTTGATATCTTGCCATCATGCCAACGGCAAATCAGATATCCGGTCTCGTGCACAACATTGCATACATAAGGCTTCCGACAGCCGAAGCATAATGAATGTCTTTCATGTCATCTATCTCCTTTTGTGTCTTAGGGCACATTTCCTTGGATAGATAGATTCCATGCCTGAAAGGTTCGAAGCCTTTCTTGGAATCCTGCATGCTAAATCATTTCAAGACAGTGTCTATGTATGAAGCTTGCGATAAGCCTATCATCATTTTCTTGCGATCTCGAATGATCTTGATCCCAAGGATGTGTCCGGCTTCCCCTAAGTCCTTCATATCAAACTATTTTGAAAGCCATGCCCTTACGTCTGATAACACCTTTACATCGTTCCCGATGATCAGAATGTCATCTACGTATAGTACTAAGAATACCAATGCAGTTCCGACACGCTTTTTGTACACACAACTTTCGAACTTGTTTTGATCAAACCCATAAGACTTTATAACATGATCAAAACATTGGTTCCAAGCTCTGGATGCTTGTTTGAGTCCGTAAATGGACTTCATGAGCTTACAAACTAGGTGTTCTTGGCCCTTTTCAATGAAGCCTTGGGGTTGTTGCATATAGATTTCTTCATCAAGATTCCGTTAAGGAAAGCTGTCTTGACATCCATTTGCCAGATTTCAAAATCGAGATGCGCAGCAATCGACAAGAGAATTCGGATGGACTTGAGCATTGCTACAGGCGAAAAGGTTTCCTCATAGTCGATCCCTTCTTTCTGAGTATAACCTTTCGCCACAAGCCTTGCCTTGAAGGTTTCCACCTTCCCGTCCGGTCCTCTTTTTCTCTTGTATACCCACTTGCAACCAATGGGTTTGACCCCATTAAGTGGTTCGACTAGCTCCCACACTCTGTTATGATCCATAGAACCCATTTTGGCTTTCATTGCTTTTTGCCAAGAAACCGCATCCTTGTCTTGGATTGCCTCATCATATGTCCATGGGTCTGATTTGTCTTGGCGAGGGAATCAAGTCCGAGGACTCTCCTATCCCCATGAATTTCTCGGGTCGTCTCACAACCCTCCCCTACTGACGAGGTTCCGGCCAGAAAGTGTGTCGTTTGGTATGTCATCTTGTACAGTTGGCAATGGGATTAGCCCCCTTAGCTCATTTAAGGTAATCTCACTTCTGGGTCATCTTTCGTTCATATAGTCTTCTTCCAAAAATCTAGAGTGGATGCTTATTTCCACCTTCTGATCTTCGGGACCATAGAACATACACCCTTTCGTTCCCTCGGGGTATCCTATAAACAACCTTAATTCTGATCGAGAATCCAATTTTTCGGCTTCCTTATCCAACACGAGGGCGGACACCCCCAAATTCTCATGTGTCTCAAAACCGGCTTCATTTGGGTCCACAATTCTTTGGGAGTTTTGGGAACCGATTTGGATGGCACCAAGTTGAGAATGTAAGCCATTGTTTCAAGGCATGACCCGTAAGCGACTTGGGAAGATCCGCATAACTCATCATTGATCTAACCATTTCCAAAAAAGAGTTACGTTTCTTCGCTCCGCAACCCCGTTTTGTTGAGGGGTTCCGTGCGATTGATTAGCTAAGATACAATCCTTCATCGACAAGTAGTTCAAAAACTCATCGCGAGGTACTTTCGCCTCCATGATCGGATCGTAGAGACTTGATACGTTTTTCCCTATGATTCTCTGCTTGAGCCTTAAATTCTTTGAATTTCTCAAAGGTCTCAGATTTATGCTTCATAAGGAAAATATAACCGTACCTTGAGTAGTCATCAATAAAAGTGACGAAATACTCATAACCTCCTCTTGCTTTGGTTGACATTGGACCACATACGTCTGTGTGAACGATTTCTAACACTTCTTTGGCTCTATTCCCCTTGGCTCCGAATGCCCTCTTGGTCATTTTACCCTCCAAACATGATTCGCAGGTTGGAATTGGTTCAACTTGGAGAGGCTCCAGTGAACCGTCTTCTACCAACCTTTAGATCCTCTCTGGATTAATATGTCCCAATCTTAGATGCCATAGAAGTGTTTCGTTCACGTCTGGTGAACGTTTTCTTTTATCGGAAACAGTTGATGTGTTATAGGATGCGTTTCGTGAGTGGTGTGCACAGTTAATTGTATGGAGATTATTCGACCAATGTTCCATAACAGATACACTCATCATTTCAAGAAATGATGTCATTCTTATTAGAAGAAACTAAGTATCCATTAACAGAATTTTAGAAACTGAAAGTGAATTCTTTCTAAAACTGGGAACATAAAGAAAATCTCTTAAAATTAAAACTTTGTCTTCAAAAGACAGGTGCACTTCTCCCACTGCTTCAGTTGCCACTCTCGTAGCATCGCCCAGTGTGGTGAGGATTTCACTCCCACTAAGTTGCCGGGTCAGCTTGAACCTGTGAAGCAAACATGATCAGTGGATCCCGTATCAACTACCCATGAATGAGAAGTATACGCCGCTAAACAAGTTTCAACAACTAGTGCGTGAGAATTACCTTTCTTTCCGGCCCTTTTGGGGTTGGAACAAGCAAACCTCCATTGTCCTTACCGCTGTTGAAGCACTTCCTCTTTGGATTTTCCTTGACACCACAAGCATTCCTCATCTTACCATTGCCCTTGGCAGCAGTTGAGTTTTATTGCTTATGGCTTTTGGTTCTCTTCTTCTTCTTGCCTACCCTTGGCCTAGAAGATGAAGATGGACCACTTGTCGTTCAAAACTTGAGTTTGGTGCCCCATCAACATCTCTGCCGAGACCAAAGCTTGCAACAAATCAGCTAGCGAGGCCAAAATGCTCAAAAACTTTTGGGCAGAGAGTGAAGTACCAAATTCATCTGAGTCTCCAGATTATAATCTGTACTCAGAACCTCAAGTTTGTTCAGATGGGCCATCAATTTTGAGGACGTAATCCCTTACGGGTTTGCCCTCCACCATTTTCAGCGACGACATCTCTCGCAAGGTGATCTGAAGAGTCCCGCATTTTTTACTCGTCAGTTGGCTCATCTGATTTTGGTGTGTCAAGAATCCACTTGTGCTTTTGTGCAGTTAGGACAATTATAATTTTTCGTTTCCAATCAATATAGTTTCCATACTTATTCTATTGACTTTAAGTATAATAGCAGTGGATTAAAAGGTTACGACATGCTGAACTGAAATAAATAATAATATGCATAAGCACAAATATATCACAAGGTTCGATCACATGTTTCATATTAAAATCTCAAAAAAATATGAACATGCATCAGCCAACATCTCAAAACAGTTTAAATAAGCCACTTGGGGTGGGTCATTATTTAAACACATTCAAGCATCTTACAAACAAGACCAGTTACAAACCTTTAATATCCAGATTAATAGTTGGCTCTCACTTGATCAATATAAAATTGACAGGGATTTCGGGGAAGTATATGCATATCAATTTTATACCTAAGTAATAACTATGATTAGATACAAAATTATTATTTCACTTTGATCGAGCCTCGTGGGGAGGGTCATCGTCGCCACTAGTAATAATCCACAATCATCCGTTTGGAATTTATTCATGTGAAAGCTATCTTTTGACCGTCCCGTGGGGGGAATTTCTCCAAAAGAATTCACAAATAAATAAATCATGGAGGTCAAAATTAATTCAATTTTATTATCCGGAATAAAATTGTCAATTAATTGTTTAAGCATACTTAGTAATTTTCGAAAGTGAGATTTTTCAAAACGTTTTCTCATGCATCGCAAATTTAAACACAATTTAAATAAGCATAAAATAATGCATAACATCAAAACAAAAAATTAAACATATTGGGCACATTTATCCAATTGTCATGGTTAATTTTTGTCATGTCTTGATCTTGAGAAATCGTCTTCATAGCCTTCATCGTTCGTCTCGAAAAAGCTCCCACTTGACCGTCTTAAAAAAAAAAACACCTTATCAAGCCACGTCATCGACCCATTTCGCATGGTCGGAGTGCCCGCCCTAGCACTCTCCCGGCCATGTCAAATGGCGTCAGGCACGCGTCCGGCACTCCGGCGCAGGTCGCCCGCCAGACGCCTCAAGCGTCGCCCCTTCGCCCACGCAGCTCGGCGGCGGCGTCGGCGGCGTCGCCGCCCGTAGCGTGCCTCGGCGACATCGCCCGCCAAGGTTCGCGTTGCCACAGGATGATCGGCGCTCGGCCCCTCGGCCTCGCCCGCGCCCGCATTTCGGCGTTGCTCCAGGGGCGATCGTCGCGATCGCGTGCGTGCCTCCTTGGCACGTTTAAGCGACGACGCTGCTACGCCTACGCCCGATTCCGGATCCTGTCTTTTAATTCTTCGTCTCTGCCTCCATTTCCGATCCGGTTATAATTTATTTACAAAAAATAAATAAACCTAGATCTAGACTAGTCTATTACATTGATCAAATCAAACAAATTCTAATCTACTCGTGAATTTTCTCACGAGGCAAAACGAATTCGAACGAATCGAATTAAAAAACCACAATTTATATGCATGCATAAATAAACACATTAAATTCCATGACAATTGGATACCTGCAAAAAAGATCTAGCAATTCTACTATCCAATTTCAAATTTAATGAAAACTAATTATATTACAATTTAAAATTCAGAGCCCGAAATTGAGGCTCTGATACCATTTGTTGGGAAAAAGATTGCACGGATCTATTCAGGATGAATACTTAAATACAAATTTAATTCTAACAATTATTACTAGCATGAATTAATCCTATATTAATTCAAATAATAATTCAACAACAAATCATGCATATAAACAGTTCACATAAATCCTACGCATGCGGAATTGCTACGGGTTTACGTGAACTAACCTCTTGGAGTGGCAATGGTCTCATTGATAAAAACACACCAAAAAGCCTTCCCAAGTATTCCATAGTCCTTGCTCGTCAATCCGGTGGAAGGAAACTCGCGAACAATTAACAAAAGGGAAAATAAAATTTGTTGCACCACCTTTGTGGATTTACTAATTTTTCCAGCACATGGAATTGTACACTCACAATTGAAATTTTCGAAAATACACAATCTGTCGACGTTTTAAAATATTTGATATTTTATCGACGCTGATATTTTCTCGAAAAATCAATTTTCGTGTTCACTGGGGATGAAACATTCATCCCCTATTTATAATAGAGAGGGGGACGAAAATTAGGACTCAAAATAAGGTTAGGAAAGATCTTTTCTTGATCTCCAAGAAATCTTGAATATATCACATATATTCTTCTTTCCATGTGTATTTTTCCACAAAAATCTCACACCCTTATTTAACCCATTTTTTCGAAATTAATAGGAGGCTTTTCAAGATTTGATCTTTCTTGAATTTATGAGATATTCTTGTATTCCAAGAATACATATCTTTTTCCATAAAATCTTTTCAAGAAAATCAAGAAAATCCTTCTTCTTATTATTACTCTATATATTTCGAAAATCACAATTAAAGAAATCAAGTGGGAGATTTCTTGAATTTATGGGATAATCTTGTATTCCAAGAATACTTATCTCCTTTCCATAAAATCTTTTCAAGAAAATTCTTCTCCCTCTTTTTCTTTAATAATTTCGAAATTTAAAGAAAATAATGCAACAATAATTTATTTTATTTTAAAACACATTTTTCAGTTATTGAACTTTATGTTGGGCTACTTGAGGGGCCTTTAGGAGAATTAAGATTGGATCTTCCAATGGATCTTGAATTATCAATATTGAGCCACAATATTATTCAAGCCCATAAATATTAATTAATCCCACTACCTAATTAATATTGCACTATCCATCTTAACCCATATTACTGTTAATATGGCTCCCGGTTATTATTTCCCGTGTTTAAGATTATCTAGCCCATTAATTAATTCAAACCACTGAAATAGCTTTCCATTAATTAATATCTTTTGTCCTTGGTTAAGGAACGGTTCAACATTATTATCCATACCGGAAACTAGTTCCACTTGCAAGATTTGGTATGATAAAACTTATGAACCTCCCAAGGGGGCAAATCGAACAAGCGTACTTGCACACGATTTTCCGTATTAAATCTTAGCAATCGCATGTGACCAATAATATTGCCCAAGATATAAAGTATTGAATCTCGTTGATTCTCTACCCGTAATAAGTCAAAGCAATAATTACTAACCACACGCGATCCTATTTAAGGGACGAAGATTAAGAAATAACGAACCACTGAGGTCTAATTCTTCCTAGTTCAGTTCTGAAGAATTTGTCCTCCTGTAGGTCCTCTTCAGTGCACTAAACATGCACTAGTGTAATCTCTTGGTCAAGACAAGCCAATCTGAGCCTTACACTTCAACCTTTCACGATGGGTTGTTCATTTCCATCTAGGTCGTGAATGGTGTACTTTTAGTTACAAGGGACTGTTAATTTAATCTTTTGTGATCTGGTATCACTAAATTAACTACAATGTAACACGTACTATTTATTGAACAGTTATGCAGTAAATATATGTAACATTCGATGATATTTAAAGCATCAGTGATAAACAATTTATTTCAGTAAATAAGTCTGAAATTCAGTCTGATAATACAAAGTAAAAGCATACTTTCCAGTATAATCCCAACAGACTATTGGACCGTTCTTTAACCACTATATTTGAATTCTAATATTAACTAGCTCCTATAAGGAGTGGTTAACCCATCTAAGCTTTCAATATGGGATATTAATTTCAAATGAGTTGGTATGCTGTGAAACTTGTTCACCGTGAAACTGGTTTTTTTTTACAGACATACACTTTAGTAATATAAGTCACACCCTTTAGTAATATAAGTCACACACTTCAGTTATCACTACGACACTCTTTGATATTAAGTCACACCCTTCACTTTTATGAGTAATACTCTTTATAGTAAAAAGTCACACACTTTACAGTAAAAAGTCACACACTTTAGTAATAAGTCACACTCCTTAACCAGTTTCATCGTAAAACTTGTTCACACTATACTTTGTCATTTCAAATTTTTTTTCCCATACCTCCCAACACTATTTATTCCATAAAAACTGTTATGACGTTTCAACTTCGTGATTTAATTTTTCACTCAAAGAAAATCAATTTTCAGATTATTAATACAAAACGATCATCTACTCCGAGAGTAGATTGTTTTTATGCCCTTTAATTTTTCTCAAAATTAAAATTTATGTCTCATTTAATTAGTCAAGGACGAGTGTCCTAAACTCTCACTAAATACCAATTAAATTTAATTAATTGGTTAAAACTAATTTTCCCTAACATGAATAACTATAGATTTTTTTTTAAAAATATGTAGAGAATTATCTACGATTTATAAAAAAAATTGAGCTAACTATTGGATCAAAATCATCTATGCCACTCGTTAAAAGAATGACTTAGTATAACTAGGAGAAATGGTGTTTGTAAGAATTTAAAAGTTAGTAAGTAAAAAATTAATTAGCTCACTTTCAATTTAAAGTAAATATTCTAATCTATGTATATAATACTTTTCCTGCAAAGTTACTTTTTTCCATATGAAAATATTGTTTTGAGAGAACAAAGAAAGTATTTTTTTTTTTAAGAACTGCAAAAAACTTATGCTACATGTCTTTAATGAAATAATTTAATTGGTTAGAGCAGTACTTATCTGCATTAATAATAAGATGAAAATTATGCAGTAATAATTATTTAATGAAATAAGGCTAGGGGTTTCAAAAAAAATGAAATAAGTCTAGGTCTTGTATGCACCCGGGTTCATCGTGCACTCATAGTGCATTTTAGAAGCGTGCAACTTGTTATGCTAAAAAATGTGACTTATTTATACAGAAAAGTGCAGTTGTTAATATGTGAACATAGTTTGCATGCTTCTATTTGGAATAGTTGCATGTTTCTGTTTTGTATAGTTGCATGCTTTTTAAATACACTATAAGTGCACGGTGCACCCAGATGCACATGAGACTCAATCATAAAATAATTCAAGTGGTTAGATAGTACTACTCATGTTCAAAAAGTCATGGTTTGAGTCACTAATACTCTAATCATTAAAAACTTTCTTTTTTACTTGCTCTGACGGCGGGAAACTTGGTGATCATTGTAATAATTGTCTGCTACATGTGAAGAATGTGGAACTCGAGCCGAAGCGTGGGAGAATTAACGTCATCACGGTTGTCGTGTGTCATATCCCGATTTTCGTAGTCCAAATATGCATAAATTTTATAAGAATTTACAGCGAAAGTAAATGTTAAAACATGAAACATTATGCACCTTTTACTGAATCACTAAAAATGTATTTGTCTCAAACAAGATTTAATGTAATAACAGGGATGCGACTCTTATTTAAATAAAAAAAATACTTTAAATCTTAAAAGCTTTTGAATGTCAAATAACATGAATAAAAAAAATTAATTAACCACTTGAGGCAATCCACCGTCCCTCCACCGCACTCCTTCTTAATCTGAAAAATGTAATGAGATAGTGGTGAGCAAAACCATTAGCTCAGTGAAATTCCCTTACTTTATCACAATCAAACATAACAGGTAAATAAAATTATAAACCCACAACATACATACAATTTCATTAGTTTGTTGGCAAGGTCAACCTTAGGCTTGTTGGATAAATCAACCTTAGGCTTGTTGAGTAGGTCAATCTTAGGTTTCTTGGATAAACCAACCTTAGGTTTGTTGGATAAACCAACCATAATAACATAGGTTGTAAGATGTAGCAAGCAATAATAACACTCACATAAATACTTAAAAGTAATAAAGCAAGTAAAAACCTCACCTCGAATTAATGTCGTGGATGCAATGGATGTAATGAAATGTTATTTCTTCACGCCTAAGAATAATTAAGTAAAGAACTTGACATTATTATTAATACATGAGTTTAATAAATTGAGCATACTATACTAATATATATAAAACGAATTTACATAAAGGTAAATAAACTAAAGTTGACGTTGACGTCATAATTTTGGCGATTTAGGAAAAACGTTGGCTGGATTTGGCTATTTGGAAATTAAAACAATTATAGCTGACTGGAAACGAAATTCTTATAAATTTGAAATATGTAGGTATTGCCCGTCAATAAAATTTGAGTTGGTAAAACAAAAATACTATTGACCGAAACTAAATCAATTAGAAAATTAGGAGGAAAAAATTACCGATTTGTTAAAAAAGATCAGAAGAGGGTCATGACTATTTGCTCCAGGAAAGAAAACAAAACTGATGTTTCTTAAGTAGAAATATATTTTTGATTGTGTTTTGATTTTAAAAAAAGGACCTTTATTTATATGGAGGAAAATATTATTTTGTTAGTGAAAATTTGGGATTTGAATTTATGAAAATCTTGAGATTTGATTCTTGTTGATGGTGCTAAAATTTTAAAAAAAATATCATAAAATTTTAACTAAAATATATATATATAAATATATATATATATATATATATATATATATATAAATGAAAAGGGACGGCAATTCTTAAAATTAAAACATGTACCAATGGTGATTTTTATTTTATTTTTTTAAAACAGATAAGAAAGAAAAGTGATTTATGGGTTTAACTAAGAAGGCAGAGTTCGCCCCATCATATTTTGAAATCCATGTTTGGGAGATCAAATTTTGGATCATAAGAAAAAAAATTTGAAGATAAAGTTTGAAATTTGAATCTTCTATAAATCTTGTAAAGATATGAGAAGAATTTGAGCAAATTATGGGATTTTGATAACAATATTTTTTTGTAAATATTGAAAGATAAATTCTAATTTTAAACGTATTTTAATAATTTTCTTATGAAAATTTTCAGAAAAATATAACTGACTTTAAAATTTTCGGGGGTTACGTCGTGCGCCACTCAAACGACACAGAGATGTTCGCACAGAAGGCTAACACATTAAGAATGGAAATCCAAGCGCATCGAGGTCGAAGATGACGTCGTCCGATGGGGGTCATGGGACCTCCATTTTAGCGTCTCATAGACGTAGATGTTATCAACCTTGCAAACGTCATTCTCGACGGCCTAGCTGATGATCGTTCGTGCCATCATCTTTGCAGCTCCGCCGCGGCCAGAACATCCTTGAAACAAATTTCGACTAATCAGTGTCTGCACGTGATTCTCGTTCTTGATTGGTTTTTGCTAGGGTCATTTCTTGTTTTCTTGTTTCTACTCTTTGTTTAATCAATACTAGTTAGATGATCATTTCATTGTAAATTTTACGCCCTACTCTTATTCAGATTTTTTCCGAGGGCGGCCGAGCCTTTACCAGTTTTGGCCGGAGGCTGTTCGGAGCTCGTTCTTGTTCTTTGGAGATAGTGATGGTGTTCGTGTCTTACTGATACGACTGACTTTTTTCTATTTTTGGGTCACTTTGAATTATGAATTATACAGTGTGAGTGTTGGTTTGACTACATTTTGGCAGCAGGGTGCTATGACACTTTTTGTCGTCTTTCATCCTAGTGATATTTTCTTTAGCATCAAGGATATAACATATATGTTTTATGTGCTGAAATATGTTGATTTTAGCCGAGTATTAGATAGAAATATTTGCTTATATTTGTAGGGGTGTTCACGATTCGATTTTGTGATTTTTTCGATTAAATATAAATTATCTTGCTACATGCGTTTCGATTGATTGTATAATTTTAAATCGCGATTTTTTATATAAAATTGAACATGTGATTTTGAGCGGTTTACGAGCGTAAAGGAATGTAAATGTTAGTAGATATATTATTGCCTGTTTAAATTAAAAAAAAATCTTTGTAGATAGTAATGGTGTTCGTGTCTTACTCACTTTTTCCAATTTTTGGGGTCACTTTGCATTTTGGATTAGGGAGGTGCTAAATTTGCAGATTCTGTCAAGGGCCAGGGGCGGCGCAAGTGGTGCCGCCGCACAGGGCTCCTTTCCGGCGAGGGCCCCCGATTTTTTTTCTATATATATATTTACATATGTATTATAATTAGAGTTGCCCAAACGGTTCAAACCGCCGGTTCCCGGTTCGAACCGCCGGTTCCCGGTTCCAAAAAGTTGGAACCGAAACCGAACCGTGTAAAATACTTTAACGGTTCCGTTCCAAGCAGTTCGGTTCCAATCTGTTCGCCGGTTCGATTCTCGAACCGTTTTTTTTTAATCTTTGTCAAAATACAAATAAAAAAAATAAATTGAAGTAAATTTAAAGAAGATGAAGAAAAATCTTATGTTATTAAACATACAAAATTACAAATAACAAACAACTCAAAAAATTTACATGAAACAATAATTTAATACATTACAAAAATTACAATTTACAATTTTTTCAACTTACAAGTTACAACATACAAGTAACATGCTAAATTGCTAATGCTACAAATACAAGTGTACAACTTATAATTACAATTAAAAAAATTACAAATAATGAAAAGAGGATAAAAAAAAAGGCTTGGGCATAATTTTAAATTTTAAATTTAGAAAATTCTAAGTTAGAAACTTAAAATTATGTTGCCTACGTATCCGATTAGAATCAAAGCCCACGTAGTTCTCTTACCCTGTTTCTTACCTCAAGACTTAAATCTTAAGAAGATTTAAGCTTCACTTTCGGTTTCGGTTGTGTCGTCGATCACACTATCTTCGCTAGAATCCGCGTTAAGAGCTTCATCTTGTGTTCGATCTCCGGCTTTCACCCAATCATCAAGTAAACATTGGTTTTCCAAGTGCTCAACTGTCAATCTTGAACGCCTTTCATTCAAGATATGTCCACCCAAGCTAAATGCTCGTTCGACGGCTACGGTTGAGAAGGGACATGCATATACCTCTTTTGCAATCATACTCAACACCGGATAAGCATCTAATCTCCTCGACCACCACTTTAAAATATCAAAATTTTCTAATTCTCCCGGTTGATACTCAAAAGAAGGTGTATTTAGAAAAATTTCAATTTCTAAGAAAACATTTGATTGTGCGGTAAGACGTTGTTGATATCGTTCTTTAGAAAAATTATCTAAACGGGAAAATTTACCATAAAGACCACGACCAAGGGATTGAGTACCACCACGTCCACTAGTAGTACTAGTAGCACCACGAACACTAGTAGAATTACCACTAGTAGGACCAAATTGAATTTTATATTCTCTAAAAACATCCATAAGAACTTGTTTAGATTTTTGGACAACCACAATAGGAGAAGGGGTGTTATCATCTGTAATAGGAAATAAAGCATCATAATATATAGAAATTAATTCTTGCACTCCATCTATTCTTACTCTAGGATCAAGTATTTTAGCAATTATAAACACATCGGGAATATATAAAAAATATTTCATCCATTTGACTTTCATTGAACTAATAGCATTATATAATATTTTATTTGTATCACTACAATCTAGAGTAATTGCAACTCTAACACATTGATCTAAAGCAAGAATAGAAGTAGGATAATACGTACCAGATAATTGTGTAGTAGCTTCATTAAAAACTTGCAACATCTCACACAAAGTAGCACATGAATCCCATTGACTAGGAAATAAAGTAATACCACATTGTTCTTATGCAAAAAAATTACATAATGCATTTCTATACTCATAAGATGCACTTAACATTTTATAAGTTTGAGTTCCATCTAATAGCAACATCAAGTGAAAATATTTTAGGAGTAAGTTTATTAACTACACAAAAACTTTTCCATCTTTTTAAAACTTTTTTATGTCTAACCAAATAACCAAGTGCATGTTTAATAGGAGCAACATGCATTTTTAAAGAAGATAAACCATCTTGAACACATAAATTTAAAATATGACAAAAACATCTTACATGAAAAAATATACCACCAATTGATGGTTGACAAATTGCAATAAGTTCATCTAAACTAGTCGTATTAGCACTTGCATTATCAAATGAAATTGAAAATATTTTTGTAAGAATGTTGAACTCTTGCAAAACCGTACGAATTTTTAGAGCAATATTAGCAGCCGTATGCTCAGTATCAAACTCTCTATATGTAATTAAACGTTTTTGAATTGTCCATGTGTCATCAATCCAATGACAAGTAATGCCCATATAATTATGCTCTTGAAAATGATCACTCCAAATATTCGAACATATAGAAACTTTTTGAGTTAATCTAGAAAACATGTTAGTCATTTCATCTCTTATTTCTTTAGTCATTTTATCAATTTCACGAGTAATAGAAGACCGTGAAATTTTTTTAGCCGAAGGATTATAAGCCGTAGTAACTCATTATTCAAAACGAAGATCATTTGCAAAACGAAAAGGAAGATGTTTAGAACAAATAAGTTTAGCTAATTCTCTTCTAGCAACCTTAACATTATATCTAAATAAACTAGTAGGATTACTTACTTCACCACCTTCAGAAGATGCCGTGAATCCACGTAGTTGCGTTTGAGATGTAGTCATTCCCAAGACTTCTTTATGTTTTGCCAACAAGTATTTTTTAAATGTTCCATATCCACCACCTTTCTCAAAATGATAAACATTAGTGCAATAGTTACAATAAACTTTAAATATATTTACCTCATCGGTTGCCACTTTTTTGAAGTGAATGGTGAATATTTCGGATGCAAGAACTCTACATCTTCTTTCTCTGCCTTGAGGTGGAATGACCTCCTCCACATTTTCTTTGTTTTCATGAGGACCATGTCCATGACCATGAGTACTTTCTTGAGTACCACCACGAGGTTGTTGAAATTCTTCATTTGAAAAAGTGGCATCCGCATAACCGGGACCAAGACTCGCTTCTATTTCCTCCACACTCCACGGAATATTGAGTTGTGAAGTAGGAGGAGGAGGTGGAGGAAAATCGAAAGTCATCAGACTCTTTTCTTTTCCTCCTCTAGAAGATGATGGTCGAGATGATCCTCCTCTTTTTGACATTTTTTTTATGTAATATAAAATATAAAGTAAAGTGTATATAATATAAACTATCTACTATAATGTATAAAATATATCAATATAGATAATATATGAAGTATGAACTATAATGAAGCTTATAAAGTTAGAACAAGAGAATTAGAGAGATGAAGAATTGATCAATTTGGATCAAGTTGGTGCAAGAAATTGAATACAAATGAAGGGGTATTTATAGAGTTTGGGAAAATAAACAAAAAAAAAAAAAAAACGGTAACATTTCATATTGAATCTCGACCATTGGATCAAAAAATGGTAACATTTGACTCAATCTCAACCATTAAATAAAAAAAAATAGACGAGAACCGGCAGTTCACGGTTCGGAACCGCGGAACCGCCGGTTCCAATGGGCAAATCCGGTTTGCAACGGTCATAAACGGTTCGGAACTGCGGAACCGCCGGTTGAACAAGTGGAACCGGCGATTTCGAACTTTGATTACGGTTTGAGGCAGTGAGAACGAACCGAACCGTGTAATACACGGTTTCGGTTCCGGTTCATCACGATTTCGATTCCGGCGGTTTCGGTTCCGGTTTATCCGGTTCCGATTATAACCGCCGGTTCCGGTTCAGATGGGTAACTCTAATTATAATATATAAAGTCGATATAGTATCATATCTTGTGGGTATTCGAGTTGGTAACAAGTGATCTTTTAAGATCAATCTTTGTGTGAGGTCGCGAGATCGAATCCCTTTAGCCATGAATTTTTTTAATATTTGTATAAAATCTGGCAATTTTTTTTCTTAATTTTCAATAAACTTTTTCCCCTTATATTTCAATTCCATATCTTTTTCAGTCTTTCTCTTTTTTTAATATTTTTCTTTCTTATTTTTTTCAAATTAAATCTATACCCAATCTTTTTTTTTTCTTAAATTTATCAAATCAAATCTATACACAATCTTCATAAAAAAGTCACGCCCGTCTCTTTCTTCTTCTTCTTCTTCACTTATTTTAATTTTCTCTCTCTTAAAATTAGTCTTATACATCTCACATAGCGCGTTCATAAGAAAATTGACGAATGACCCTTGAAAAGAATCGTGTCTTTTCTAATAAGGTACTTTTAATTTTAGATTTCGCATTCATAAATTTTATTTGGATCACTTCAAATCTTCAATGATATATTGTTTATTCGTAATTTTTTTATTATTTCTTGAATTGATTTTTATTTTTTATGTTATTGCTAATAGTTTAATTGAGGATTTGAGATGCCTCCTCATCGAAAATATCCACCTTAACATGGAAAACGTAAGAAGAAAAAGGATGCAGAAAAATTTATTTGTACTAATAATTATATTTTTTGTTGGGAAATCTGTACTTTAGTTTTGATGGAAGTTCCAAAACAGGTTGTAATAGGACCCGGTCGGACACATTGGTGATCGATGACTTAGAATCGATTAAGATGACCAAATTTGAAATGTATAGATAGCTGATGTAAAAGATAGGTCACATATTGAGGGGGAACTCAATATGTATAGATCAGGTCGAAGTATCAGATGACCCAGATAAGGTCAGATGATAGAAGACTAAGAACAAATTAAAAGACAAAAAGTCAGAAGATCAGGTGAAGAGAAGACGCGAAGACTCGGATGAACTCGAAGACTCGGATGAACTGAAGACTCGGATAAACACGAAGACTCAAGATAAATAAACTCAAGACTCAAGATGATGAAGACATCGAGGCTCGAAGTCACCAAGATCGAAGACTACCGTAAGAGACAAGACCTATATCACCGAAGTCGTGATATTGAGCTAAGACAATCTGCATCAGAAGACTCAAAAAGGTAGACTGATCAATTTCTTGATCAAGTCAGCTCACACCTGGTGTCAATCAAAAAGATACACCAGACAAGACGAATCTTCTACAAAACGAATATTAATCGTCTAACGGATAAATTACTGAAGTGCCGCCTCGCGAAGCCAAGGAGAAAGCGACACGTGCACAAAAAGAGATGACATTACGGGATTCGACGCTGCGGACATAAACAACGCTAATCATGCCTACGGCCACGCCGATATTCGGAGCACGTCACAATCATATCCTACAACCTACCTAACATAGCCCGAAATTCAAATTGCTCTCCAACGGCTCTTTGATTTCGAGGTCTATATAATGGGATTGCTCGTCAAGTGAAAAGTAGGGAGGACAAGAGACCAACTATTCTCACATGAACAATTAAGCAAAGCGGAACCACAACATTAACGCAAATTCTCAAGAAGCAAAAAACCTTCAGAATTTCCGCTGGAAGAACACCATATTTGAAGATTATTCTTAGAGTGTTCATCTCATTGGTCTTAGCAAGAAATCCTATCCACTAGCATTTGGCTACCTAAAATATCATGATCGATTTCCAGTTGGAACCCTCAAACATTCTTTACCCAAACTCAAGTTAGGTCAAGTTTGTTACCGCAAGATTTCAGACTAGGGATTCTAGTTTTTTGATTTCTAGTTCGGTTGAGTGTGAACTCGATAAACATCTATTGAGTGTGAACTCAGTAAACATCTATCGGCAATCCCATGAGGGAGATAAGTCCCGCAGGTTAAGTTCGGTTAAGTTCGGTTAAGGTTCCCCTGTGTTAAGGGAAGAGTGGACGTAAGAAGGGTTTCGTCTGAACCACTATAAAAGTCTTGTGTGCATTTACTTGCTTTCTTATTGCTTTACACTATTCACACAACTGAGTTTAAAAGCGCATACATATTCTAAGTTAAGCTCAGTCAGCACCAAGCAACTGATCTGATCAGGTTGACACCTTAGTCAACTGGTTGAAAACTGACTTAAGAATCTGAATTGATAAAACTGGTTTTTCACACGGGTAAAAACAAGCTTCCGCCCTCTCAGTTAAAACTGACAGATATCAAACTGATCTGCCCTCAGGCACTCAGTAAGATTGAACATCAGTCTAAACGGATACACTAGCACTCTGATCAGGAAATCTGCAAATCACACCTGATCCGCACGAAAAGTTTTAGAAGTCTATTCACCCCTCCCCTCTAGACTTCTACCCTCACAAAACCCATTCGGGACCTACAAGTGGTATCAGAGCAGTGGTTCTTTAGACCACTGGCTTTGAGTATCATTGATTCTTGAGGAAGAATCTTTGTGGTCATTTGAACAGATCTTGAAAAACCATTTTCAAAACTCATTCGTTTCAAAATCACTCAGCATGGATAATACCTCTGGTATGTATCATGATCTGCCTAAGTTTTCAATTGATGAGTATGCAGATTAGATTATATACATGTGCAATCATCTGGGATCGATAAGCGGCAGAATGATGGAAGTCATTGAACGAGGACCCATCGTCATATATCACGACAACCCAGCAGTTGGAGGAGATCTAGATCATGCACCGGGAAGTCTTGTACGAAAAAGCCCAGCCCTGATGGATGCAGAAGAAAGAAAGTTGTATACTCTAGATACAATCGCCAGGCATATAATCATGAAGACGATGGATAAAGTCACCAAGGAGAAGATAAAGTATCTCAAAACTGCGAAACAAATGTGGGATACTCATGATGAGATGTACGAAGGAAATGATCAGATCAAAGACAGCCGACTACAAGCTGAACTGGTGAAGTTCGAAAAGCTCAAAATGCTGCCCAACGAGACCATCAACGAGCTCGATGGGAGGATCACCATGTCAGTAAATAAGCTACGAGAACTTGGAAGAGAGATGTCAGACAAAGACATCAATTACAAGATACTGAGATCTCTCACCAAGAAGTGGGACATGAAAGTCACGGTAATCAAGGATTGCCAAGTGTGAGGTCCCGATGAAAACCGATTTTGCACGTGCGGAAGCGAACATGTCAGGAGTTGCATATAAAACAGGGGTGAGGTCAGAGTGATTCCTAATTTCTCGCTTCTAAGAACATGTGTGTTGTTTTGCTTGTAATCGAATGCATATGACAGGTATAAACATAAAGCAGTAAAGAGCACACGATTTTATAGTGGTTCGGACGAAACCCGTCCTACATCCACTCTTCCCTTAACACAGGGGCACCTTAACCGAACTTAACCTGCGGGACTTATCTCCCTCACGGGATTACCGATAGATGTTTATCGATTTCACACTCAAACGGGACTTATCTCCCTCACGGGATTGCCGATAGATGTTTACCGAGTTCACACTCACTTACAAACTTAACCTAACTTTGAGTTTGGGTAAAGGTTTGTTTGGTTTCCAACTAGGTTGAGATTTTCCCTTACATTTGTTTAGCCTCAATGCTAAGGATGGGAAAATCTCTCTAAGCTTAGGATATAACATTTGTGCTTAGATCTAGGGTAGAACACTCTTGAATATATGCGTGTATTTCTAGCTCTGTGTTCTATGATGGGAATGCTTGAGTATATAGGATCGGGAGCACAATTCCTTTCAACGTGCCTTGTGTTGAATGCCTTAGTCGTGCTACGATCAGGCCATATTTCAGGACTCGCATCATCTGGCACACGACCTTGGCTGGGAACTGCTGGAACCCATATCTTCTTAGCTCTGTAGCATCGTTTGCTACATTCTTCATACTCTTCCACATTCATCCACTCTTGATAATGAAGGAAGAACTTGTATTTATAGTGTGGATTTGAATGTTACCGTTGGAGAGAATCACATTCAAATCCATACTACTCTGTAGCTTTTTGCAGCTTTTCAGGCTTGTCGTCTTCCTCTCATTGGTCCACGTCAATTTGAATCTACTTGGCTATATTCTTGGTTTTCTACGAGTCTCTAACTAACTATATTCTTGAGGATCTTACGAGTCTCGGGATCTTGATTCTGTCGAGCCTTGAGTTATCTCGAAGCTTATCCGAACCTTCAAGTTATCTCGAGCTATCCCGAACCTTGAGTTATCCCGAGCCTTGAGTTATCCCGAGCACCGGAGTTATCCGAGCCTTCCGTTTCTTGATAACTTCATCGAGTCTCGGGTTCTTGATTGGCCAGACTTCTCTTGGCCGGACCTTATCGATCGAGCATCTTGACACTCACGGCTTCTTGGTGCGGCTCTTGAATCGAGACATCGACCCTCAGTCACTTGATTTCAAAGCTATCGATTTCTTCTTTTATGCGATCTCGATCGGCTGATTGATCAGATCAACATATCTTCAGGATCATCTCAGGATAGCATCAGGTCATCTGCAACAGGTTAGCATATCAGTTTATCATATCTGATCTCGATCACGTCTGATCTCGATCAGTCTCATCTTCTCATCTTCATATCTGATCTCGATCACGTCTGATCTTGATCAGTCTCTTTTGCTCATCTTCTGATCTGCAACCTTTTCTTTTGATTTGCTGGCTTTAGCTTTTCTTCACATCTGATTTGCACAGCTCATCAGTTGACTCCGGAACTCATCTAATTCATCTGATCTCAATCACGACTCGTCTGCAGCCTCGTCTGATCTCGATCATCTTCTTCTGATTTTCGTGAGTTCCCCCTCAATTTGTTCTTGCGTTCCCCCTTAACTTGTTATCTGTAGATTAGCTTGAATAACACAAGTTAATAATGTTTTGGCATAAATTATGAAAACTAAAATATCCCAACACCAAGACATTTCGAAGATGAAGCCAAGTAGTTTGTTCCTAAGCCTTAAAGCCCATGAGTTCGATTTAATCGAAAGAGGGCAAGCAGATGAAGACGAGACGCCTGCTGAAGCCTCAACATCTAAATCAGTTGCATTTAAAGCAACCAGCAGCAGATCAAAGGCCACTGAACCTGTTGGAAACCTAATGAGTTAAGTAGCGCAGATCGCTTTCCGCTTACCGGGGAAACTTGAAAGATCAAATACTCAACTTGGTAAGTATCGCAGATTCTCTGAGAGACTATCAAGACGATGAAGAAAACAGGAGGCCAACCGACGGATCACTAGAAAGAACGGATCACGGTGATTGAAGAGATCACAGAGAAGAAAAGAAAAGAGATGATTTGTCAGATGAGAGAAGAGATAACAGATCTGATAGAATGAGTTCAGATTACCATCAGAAAGGGAAGTCACCTGACAGATCCTACAGAAGGAGTGACTCACCTGGAAGAGGAAGTTCCATAGATCGAGGATCATGCTTCAACTAAGAGAAACCATGCCACTACAGCACCGAATGTCCGGACCTGACTCCCATAGAAAGAGAAGAAAAGGGGAACAAAAGAGAGCAACGCGTCATAGACAGAAAAGCCATGGTCGTTGACACATCTGGAATTGATGATTCCTATCTGCCTTCTAAGGATTCTAGCTACTCATCTGTAGAAGACTTTTTGTCGATAATCGATCTTTGTTGATTTCCTCGAATGGGAAGATCGATATTCTCTTCGGATGACGATGAAATCGCCGATGGCCAAGGAGGAAGACCAACTGAGGTAACCTCCAAACCTTCCTTTTTTCAATTTCCACACCGCTATTATTAGCACACCCTTTGGAGAGATTGACTTGGCTACTCTACTCGAGCAATTGCTTGATGATCTCTCCTTGATGCAGTAGACACTTATACAATAGTGGAAGCTGAAAATGACAAGCTAAGAATCAGAAATAATTAGCTTGTTAAAGAAAACGTCACAATAAAGCTCTTTGAATCGAAATCGGTTAAATCGCTTTCGGAAGGTGGCGAGGAACTTAATGTTCGAAAGTTAAATCTTCTAATCGGGGAGAAGCGAGATCAAAGATCATTAGCAATCAACAAACAAACAAGTTCGATGATTTCAAAATCCTTCAAGCTAACTTTGATGAGCTATTCCGGCTACATGAGAGTCTAAAATCTGCCGAGGATAGTTTTTGCTTTAAAGAAAATAGAGGTTTTTCACGAAGTCATCAAAAACCGTTCAAGAAATGAACACCTATTTTCGAACGCCGACTAACAAGAAGGGAATTGGGTATGAGAACCCTTCTACATCCTCAAAAGCCCCGTTTGATTCACTTCAGAAGGGTGTAATCAAACAAGTCTCTGACAAAGATACACAAAAAGCTAAACATGTATCCGATAAGGAAAAAAGACACCTGGCGAGCAAGTAAAGGCAAGTGCCTAATCGAAAAGGAAGCGAAATGGACCCCAACTGATTAAGCATCAGCCGAGGAATCAACAGAAGAATCCAGTTCTTCTGAAGAAACCTCAACCTGATCAGCAGATTAGGTATCAGAAGAGACAACCTGTGAAAAGGAAATCTAATCTGAGACCCAATCAAGGTCAGCTGCCTAATAAGCAAGCTATAGGTAAACTGCAAAAACCATCTATGCCAAGAAGATATGAATCTTTTCGATGGTAGCGATCGTACCTACCCTTATAACGAGATCTAGGGCTCTCTTTTTGAAAGTTTTAATTGGATTAAAAGAAGATAAAATATAAAGAAAAATCCCAAGTCTTCTAAGTCACCCAAGGCTCACACGAATAATCATACTAATCAGAAAGCATATAAAGAGGCGTATGATTATGTTGATATGTATGGGAGACAAATCAGACCTTCTAATCTATCTGATTTTCATAGAAGTGCTCTGTTTGTGTGGATCCCTAAATCCACCACTAACCCCCCAGGACCCAATTCAAAGGGGTACCTAAAGCTTTGATTCAATTGCGAGGTTCGGCGTGGACCCGGCCAACAAAGGAGGTGCACAAGCAACTATCGGTACATTGATAGTGGATGCTCAAGGCACATGACTGGAAGCAAACATCTCCTTAGCTCTTACAAAGAACAAGAAGGCCCACGTGTACTCTTCGGTGATGATAACTTTGGTTTTACCAAAGGATTCGGAACCTTAGAGAATGATGATGTACAAGTAACTGGAGTCTCGTATGTCGAAGGATTAAAACACAATCTACTATCAGTATCACAATTCTGTGACAACGGATTGGCGTTGAGTTCTCGGCGACAAGTATGCGATAAGGAATCGAGCTACTCAACAAATCCGCTAAGCTTGGTTTAAGGAAAGGCACGATCTACACAGCAATGATTGGAGCAGTTTGCCCAAGAATGCATGCTTAATTGTTAAGAGTTCCAAAAGTAGCGATTGGCTCGCACAAAAGAATGAGTCATCCGAACTTTAAGACTCTTAACAAGATAGCTAAGGTGCCTTTGGTTGAGGACTTGAATGAGATATTCTCCAAAAGATCGGACATGTGCCGCATGTCGGAAGGGAAACCAAGTCAAAGCCTCATTCAAGGAATACGGACCAAAGATTCAAGAAAAATCACGAATCGCTCCATATGGATCTATTCGGACCGATTACACGATCGTCTCGATGGGCCGCAAATATACTCTAGTAATCGTGGATGATTATTCCAAGTTTACTTGGGTTGTATTCTTATACAAGAAGAATGAGACAACGACAAAGATACCCGAGCTGCTCAAGAAGCTACAAAATGAAAAGGGTGTCAGCATAGTAAAAATCAGATCAGATAAAGGTACAGAGTTCCTGAATTCCTTTATTATCGACAGACCGAAGTTTGGTATACATCATGAAACGTCAGCTGCAAGAACACCACAACAAAATGGAGTAGTAGAACGGAGAAACAGAACTCTCAAGGAAGCTGCTCGCACTATGTTAGCTGAACATGCGACACCAAGCCGTTTCTGGGCAGAAGCAATCAATATTGCATGCCATACTCAGAACAGATGTTCTCTGACTAAGACTCACTTCAAAACATCTTATGAACTGTGGAAGAGCAGAAAACCTCGTGTTTCATACTTCCATGTCTTTGGGTGCAAGTGTTTCACTCACAACAATGGGAAAAGTCAGTTGAAGACTTTTGAGGCCAAGTCAGATGAGGGTATATTCTTAGGATATTCCTCATCCAGCAAGGCTTTCAGGTTTACAACAAATGAACCCTAGTTGTGGAAGAAACACCTCATGTGGTCTTTGATGAGACATCTTCAGAACAAGAGAAAGCTGCCTCAGAACAAGCCGTACCAGATCAACCGCTACCTGACACGCAGAAAATGGATCAGCTAAGCATCAAGGAGAAAGGTTTAACACATAATGCGGTGTATATCCCGAACTTGATCTTGGCGATTCAACAGTCAATCGGACCTAAAAGGTACGCATTAATCGATGAAGAAGCTTATCTGGTGAGGCAAGATCAACTGAACCATCTGGTTCAGGGGGAACTCCTGAAGTTCCTACGAACAAACATCAGAACATGATGAGTCCAACATCAGCTGAGACATGTTCTTATCAAGTGGATCATAATTCCGCACCACTCCCAATCACTAGTAATGAACTACTATCAGAAATGGATGATGTTCTCCAAACAGACGCACATCGAGAAAAGAAGGACTGGATTACCAATCATCCGGTGATCGATTATCGGAGACCCATCCGATAGAGTCAAAACTAGACATCAGTTGGTGAAAGTGCCATATCTTTGTTGTTACTGTCTTTGAAGGAACCAACTTCTGATGAGGAAGCTCTACAAGACTTAAAAAGTGGATTCTAGCCATGGAAGAGAATGGAGCAGTTTGAGAGAAATCAAGTTTGGAAATTGGTGGGATGCGGACCAACTCATCAAGGCGTGTTTGGCACGAAGTGGGTATTCAAGAACAAGAGAGATGAGAATAATATCATAACCAGGAATAAGGCAAGACTTGTTGCTAAGGGGTATTCACAATCAAAAGGAATTGATTATGATGAGACCTTTGCACCAGTTGCTCGCCTAGAAGCCATTCGGTTGTTTACGGCATATCTCGCCCTGAGAGGGTTCATTTGTGTATCGATAGATGTAAAAGTGCATTCATTCTTAAGCGGGGTACTAGCAGAGGAAGTTTATGTCGAATAACCTCCAGGCTTTGAAAAAGACAACCAAGTGTACCGTTTAAGGAAAGCTCTTTATGGCCTGAAACAAGCTCCTCGAGCTTGGTATGATACACTACCGGTTCTTGATAGGCAATGGGTTCACTAAATGAATAGTGGATAGAACCTTATTCGAATAGAAGATGGAGAAGATATTCGATGGTTGATTTTCGTGGACGACATCATCTTCGGATCTCCCAACAAGAAGCCGTGTGAGAAGTTCAGCAAATTGATGCAAGGGAAGTTCGAGATGTCCATGATGAGTCAAATGAATTACTTTCTGGGATTACAAGTCAATTTGAGTCTGAAGGGATATTCAATACGCCAGCGGAAATACACAAGGAATCTCTTGGCAAAGTTTGGAGTTCAACATTGCAAGGAAGCCAAAATTCCCATGATGACTGGGTTCAAGATGGATCCAGATGAAGATGGTCAGAAAGTTAATCAGAAAGAATATAGGGCTTTGATTGGATCACTACTATACCTGACTGCCAGCAGACCAGACATTACTTTTTGGATGGGTGTATGTATGTATTTCAAGCAAAGCCACCTAAACGACTAAGCGGATTCTCAAGTATCTGAAGGGATGTAAATCTTGGTTTATTTTACCCATCGGATGATAATCTAGAAAGCTTAGTGGGTATTCTCGATTACGATTCACGGAGGTTGCGAGAATCGGCGAGTGAAGTCAACCTCGGGTTCATGTGGGATTTATGGGAAATAAGCCCGATCTCTTGGTTTTGAAAAGCGAGACATCGATTCGCGACATCTACTCATGAAGCAAAAATATATGGTTGCAGGAAGCTGTTGTTCCCAACTACTCTGGCTAAGTCAGCAGTTGAGGGATTACAACATCGTAGCTAAGAACGTACCTATATTACGTAGCAAGTAATAGTCTTATTGCAATCACTCAGAATCCTGTTCTACATACAAGATGCAAGCATGTGGATGTCAGACACCATTTCATCAGATATCACGTTGAAAAGAAGAATATCAGGATGGAAAAGATCCATACCGACTTGACAAGTCGATATTCTAACCAAGCCGCTTAGTTGAGATCGATTTAGAGAGTTATGCAACGAGCTATCACGGATCTTGGAGAAAGTGCACCGAAATGATTGGTGGGTGATCTCGTAACCAATTGGTTAAAAGACTAACTAAAGTTAAGAGGAATCAGTTGAGTTAGGAATCTCAACTGATCAAACGATCAGACAAGGAGCCGATCTGAAGTTCAGATAAGGAGCAGATCAGAAAGTTAGACAAGGAGCCGATCTGAAGTTCAGATAAGGAGCAGATCAGAAAGTCAGATAAGTAGCTGATCTGAAGTTCGGACGATCGAGTTCAAGACATATCGGATTAAGAACCGGTCAGATTGGAAGATTACTTTATAAGTCGATTAAAGCTGCAGTCAACAAGCAAGTCAAGTAAAGATACAGATCGCATAAGTCAGAAGAAGCAACACAGTAATGGAATAACAGAATTTTTCATTGATAAGGACCCGGAGGTCAAATTTACAAGTTACAAGTGATATCACAAGCTACCTACAAAGCTACCTTCAAGTGGTATTACAAGCTACAAGTACAAGAAGACCCGGAGGTCATAAATCATAAACCATAAGCCCTAAGACAACCCTAGGCAGGGAAGGAGAGAGAGAGTTCAAGGTATGATGCTCTCATTTTCCCTCAATCCCAGAAGGGGCGTCAGAGAGGCTTCTAGAATCCTGAGCCAAATCTCAAAAGCTTCGGAGTGCAGAGCGAGAGAGGCTTTGAAGGATGTCCAAGCCAGGAGCCCTCAGACGTGAAATCAATGGGCTCTCCAGTTGTTAAATGGGGCACAGCGCCACAGGTTTGGTCACAAGGATCAAACGGACACTAGTGTCGCATGCAAAAATTGAGCTTGATATACAAAGATCACCGTTATCTGATCAAGATCGTATACCAAACTCACGTTTTGTTTTGATTTAATCTGTTGATCTTAATTTCATCATCTCGATAGGCGCACAAGGTGCATCGGTTAGGAGAAGTGCCTTCTCGATCGCCTCCATGGTGGTAAGAATGTTGGGAAATTTAGTTTTGATGAAAGTTCGAAACACATGTAATAGGATGATGATGTTTATATTTTTTATAACCCGATTGATAATGATTGTATAGAACAACCGATGTAATAGATAGGTCACATATTGAGGGGAACTCAATATGTATAGGTCGAATCTGGAGATTCGTAAGAAGGCAATGAATCAAGACAAGAATGCAAAAAGCGGAAGATCGGATCGATCGATCTAGTTAGATAACTCAATTTGAAGTCATGAAGTTCAAACTTAGAATACTCAAGATCGGATGACTTAGGAAGATCGGAATGGAAGACCTACATCCGAGTCCGCGGGTTGAAGCTAAGCAAGTGGAAGACTCTATCGGTAGGTGATCGATCTAAATCACTAAGTGAAAGCCGATGTTTCACTTGATAAATCGTCGATGGAAGAATGTCAACCTTAGTTGGAAGAACAACAACGCAAAGTAAGTCTTCCATCCTATAAGGAAGAGACCGTATGAGCGGGCTGAACTCGAGGGATTCGATGATGCTCTCTCCAACGGCTACAAATACATATTCACGCTTTTCGGATGTTCAAGCACGTCACATCAAGCGCAAGTCTACCAAAATAGCTTTGAAATTCAAATTGCTCTCCAACGGCTCTTTGATTTCAAGGTCTATAAATATGGGATCACTTGAGTGAAGACACGGAAATTATCTGAAAAGCTTGACAAAACAAAAAATACTCGATTTCATACGAAGAACACAAACAAGAAGCTTATTCTATATAGTGTTCATCCCATAAGTTCTTAGCATAGAAATCTTTTCATCTAAATTTTGTTTATACATACCTGAGAAAAGATTTCATAGTTGGAACTAAAACAATCTTACCCAAACCCCAAGTTAGGATAAGTTGTTTAGCAAGATTCGATCAGGGTTTCTAATCTTGATTTACGGGATCGGTTGAGTGAGAACTCTTAAAACATCTGTTGGTGTCTTGTGTTGGACTAACACACAAAACTAAGAATCGATCGGTTAAGTCGGTTAAGTTGGTTAAGTTGGTGCCTTGTTATAGGGGAAGGGGCGTGGACCTGGGTTTTTGTCAACCACTATAAATCTTTGTGTGCCTTTTTGCATTGATTAAGCTGTTCTCACATCGCACAACTTTAAAGCGCATACATATTCTAAGTTAAGATCGGTTAGCACCAAGCTTACGATCGTTTTCAAACAAGTTTGTCGGTTGATTAAAATACCAACTTTGGAATCGATTTATACTGGTTGGTTTTTCACACGGGTAAAACTTAAAGACATCGGTTAAATCGATAGTTACCGAATCTGACACGCATCGATCGATAAGTTGATTCGATTCATTTGACTCTGATCGGGCTAAGCGCTATCACACGATCTGACGAAAAAGTTTTTGAAGTCTATTCACCCCCCCCTCAGACTTACGCCCTCTCAAAAACCGTTCGGGACCTACAAAGAAGCTTAGCATTGATCGTATGTGAAATCTTAGATGACGACGAAAGCAGTGTGAAGGAACACACAGGGTTGATTTGAGAAGTTGAATTCATTGGAAAAGGGTTAAAGGTTCCCACCGGAAGTTTCACCGGAAATAAGGAACTCATCGAAAAGCATGAAGTATATGCAAAAGAAGATGAATGGTTTATGTTGTGTTGTTTGCCTAAACACCCCAGGCTAATTTATAGAAGGAAATTAGGGGTATAAATGCAAATTTATTTTCTCAGAAGATCTTAAGAGAAATTTGCATCGACAACGCGTAAGGAACACGCGGCTAATAGTTGGATGAGTTGACTGTGTGAGTAATCACAGCGTATCTATGCCATTATTATGGAATGTCAAATTGCACCGATTTGGGAATCGAGGCAACTTTTTAACTCCCCGAAGTAAATGTTTTGGCGGGAGTTGACTTCAGTAAATGCGGGCTGATTAGAAGAAGATTGAAGGATGAAGTGTATCAGATGAGTGGATCAGATAAGTAACGAAGTGTTTCAAGCAAGAATCTGATCAGATGAGTGAGATATTGTTGGGAAATGCTTAAAGGCTACCATCGATGAAGGTCAACAAGTGCGGATCGGATCACAAGTGGTAAGCGGTTGATTACAATATCAATCGATCGACATCGTTCTCTTATTTATCTCTTTCTGAATACCTTATATGCGTTATTTAAATAAACTGAATTTTATTATGTTTTCACTTTATGACGCATGCTCTGCAAAACTTTTAATGCGGACTTGGGAATGTGTTTTTAATGCACTTTATTGCGAATTTTCGAGTCCGAAATACGAGAAGACTACTTTTCTCAACCGTGTGATCAAAATACTTTTTGGCCAACTAATCTCAGCCACTGATTACAAAACACGGATACTTGAGTACTTTGGAAAGTTGTGCAAAAAGGTTTTCCCTCGCATACTATAAAATCCAAATCTTTCTCAGAAAACTTCTTTCCACTACTTCGTCTTCTCAAAGTTCTTAAAAGATCAAAACTTTCAAAATCTTCAGAAAATTACTTTCGAAATCAATTGATTCTACTCTTCCGTTTTCTAAATCATTCGAATCAATTTCTGGTAATTTCTTGTTTAAATATTGCATGATTTCAATTTCTCTCTGGTACCTAGGTTTACAAGTTGTGATGTTATGGTTCTGTAATTTTTATAGATCTAAACGCTTACTTGCTAAATTGATGCTAAGATTACTGGTTTGACTGAATTTATTGAAATATCTTACTCAAACTAAACATCAATTTGCATATCATACAGAAATGGCATATCTTGTTCCACATTTTGGGCTAAGGAAAAAGTTACGCAACTTTGCATCGATGAAGAAAGACATCATTGATGAAAAGTACGTAGTTTTCACCATCACCTCCGGATCTGAAATTTGGAAATTGCGGAGTGCTTTGCGTGTGAAATTTGGAACGATATTGCTCTACACATCAGAACATCGTCCACACCCATGAAGCCCTGGAGTTTCTATATAATCTACAGAGGGATGAAGACAATGATGCTGACCTGATTTCTTCCGTTGGCGGACTGGAAGTTCGAGTGTCGAATGATGATCTCCAGAGGATATTCGGTCTAACTCGAGGAAGCATCAATCCAGAGACCTACACGATTGATGTAGGAGAAAAGGAATTTCTTGAAGCCGAGCTGTTGAGACCTGTAAACAAAGAGAACACGACGAATGTCAAAGCCTCCTATCTGAAGAGAAAATATCGCCTTCTTCTTGAGATCGTTCAGAAGGTGATCATGTGCTCAACTTACAGTCTTGATGTTGTCACTTTATATAAGATCAGTGTCATGGCTTCAATAATCAAGAAGGCTTCAAATATCAATTGGTTGGGTATGGTCAAGGCACGACTGAGGAAAGACTCCGGGAAGTTCGAACTGACCCAGAGCAATGAAGTGTGCTTATCTTCCAAGTGCTCCTTCATACACAAAATCTCTATCATTTTGTCAGATAAGCTGCCACAGAATTATGAATGGAACGAGAATGGAGCGAAGATATACCAAGCAAAGCACAAGGCCACATTGGGCAAGGATGAGTCTCTACCTGGACAATCTGATGAAGATCCAACTCCTTATGTGCCCAAACCTAAGGGAGAAAAGAAGGGAAAAGATAAGGCAACTGCATCGTCTGAAGTGCAGGAAAAGGCCGTTCCAGAGAAGAGGATGAAGAGGAAGGATCTGGCCAAGAAACCAGATGCTCAGCGGAAACGTCAGAAGAGAGTCACATCTCCTCTGAAAACAGCTCCAAGTTCTGCCCAGCAAGTCAGCAGAACGAAGGATCTGATGCAAGTAGGATCAGAAGAAGAGATAGCAGTCCGCTCTGAGCCCACTATCAGAGAAGTAAGGGAAGAGCAGATGATCGCAGCAGAAGGAGAGAAATCTGTCAGAGGGACAGAAGTGGAGCAACCTGAGGAAGAATCACCATCTGATTCTCTGCCTCTCACCAAGATCTTCCAGAGAGCAAGATCGCCAACACCCACTTCCAAATCACCATCACCCTCTCCTCAAAAATCATCACCTCCACCCTCTCCCCACAAAACCTTCTCACCCTCACCCTCACCCTCACCTATCAGAACAACATCTCCCACACCACCAATCAATGAACTTGTTCAGGAAACTGAACACCCTCAACACGCTGAAAACGAACCTGAACCACAAACATCCCAATCTCCAATCAAGTCACAAGAACCTGAGAGATCCAACAAGCGAGTGTCCATCTCTCATAATCCCTTCAACACCAGAACAGTGCTTGCTTCACCTGCTCCAGAAAGCACCATCATAAGGATAATGAAGCAACAGATCAAGGAGTATCTGCTGGATCTATGCCCTGAATTGGATCAACATCCTGGCATCCAGCAACAAATAGAAGAAATCGTGTTCTAGAGGGATATCCGACTGAAAAGCATTGAAGAATTTCTGATTCTCATGACAACTCTGGGATCAGATTTCTTTGTAGACTTGGAGTTGAAATGCTTAAACAATGTTGGGATTGAAAGTGCAGTTGAATTGGCATCTGACGATGATATCAGATGGTTGATTCACGAAAGGTTCAAAATTGCTGATAACAGGGAGAAAACCGTTCAACCTCCTACAGATCATGAGGGAGCTGTCGATGAACCAAGAATGGGTGCTGCAGATGAGACCCGAATTGGCAAGGCTTCAACATCTGACCAGACTGCTACGATGAGCTCTGATACCCTAGATCTTTATACTGAGAAGATTTAGGATGGGATCAAGGCTGCTATTGAAGACAAATTCGCAGCGCTCACATCAGATCTGATGAAGCGATTGGAAGAAGAGCAAGCAAAACTAGTTGACAGAGAAAGAAGTCACACAGTTGGGATGCATAATGCCATCCTTTCTGAAGTAATGCAACTAGTCAATCCTCTTGCTGAGAAGCTCAATCTCCAGTCTGACAAACTCAAAGTTCGACGGATATGCTCAATCGAATACGTGTACTTTTGGAGAATGTCCGGGCATCTTTGGAGAAAACCCGACAACCACATGGATATGGGTTGGAAAAACTTTGTAACTTGCAGAGCAGGCAAGCAAGACAGGACATCGAAGTCGCTCTCGACGCTTCTTGAAACCAAGCATACGCCACCGATTCGGATCACCCCTCTTGTTTAGAGGAACTTCGAGAGAGGAGATCACACGGTAATTCAATGCTCGAAACAGAAGATGTCCAACCTCTTTGATGAAACCAAAAAGGGAAGGACATGAGAATAAAGAGAAGAAAGAAAAAAAATGAACACGCTTGGTAACAATTACATCTCTACCAAAAACCATCATGTCGGACTTGCCGACCCACTCCATCTACCGATCTCGTTCTTTGAAGTGAAAAAAGCGTGAAGCAACATAGTAAAGAGAGATTGAATGTAAAACCGCTCTTTTCAGAGGTTACTGCCAGAGTCGACAAGATTGAAGACTTTTCTTTGTTCGTACAAAAAAGAATGGAAACTGATGATCAGGCCAAAAGCCTTGAACTCGCTAAGAAATTAGCTGAAGAAGATTTAACAAGATGAACCGAAAGCGAGACTACGAGGAGAAAAAGAAAGGCAAAGGCAAGACAATGAAAGCAATCGGAAGATCAGAGACAAGGCCAGCTATTCTCCACCAAAAGCCAGATGACTCCTGAACAAATTCAAGACCAAACAAGACAGAGAATAAGAGAGGCCGCCATCAAGAAGCAGAAGTTAGCAGAGGCTAAGGGACTAAACATCACTTACATCCGAAGGAAGAGGAAGAACGAAGCTGCAGCAGAGGAGATTGCTTGGGAGAAGAATGCCCTTCTGGCACCTGTAAAAGACATCCTTCGCAAGACGGCTAGATCCGCTTCTGAATGGAATCGGATCGAGGAGAATGGTTATGTGACGTTTACATCGGAGAAGATTCCAATTCATCAAGATCGGATGAAAATGATGATGAATTCGGGCCGGTTAGAAACAAAGTATCGGACTTCTACGGGCGGTGATGAAAGAAGGAAAGATCATATCGATATGCGAAGCTCCTCCCCCTTTGAACTACTCCTTCCACCTTTGCGTCCAGACAAAAAGCTAGATATTGTAAAGTTCAAGAATGCCTACTATGGATTTGCTGAAAAATGAGGGATCCATAGAAGAGAGGATCTGGACATGCTGATGCAAAGGATGTACAAGATGTTTGGCATCCCCAAAGAGCTGCAAATGTTCAAGTACACCTGAGGAAGACAACTTGGAATCAGATGATAGGTACGTTTTTCATGTATTCTATAATGCACACACCCATCTGAATGAAATATTCCATCTCTATGATTCTAAGACAACATCTCATTGTCTTTTAAGGTATGTATTGATTTCATTATCTGCATTTCTATTCGTGGTATCTGTTTTTCTAATTAAGTGTTTTGGTTCCATCAAAAAGGGGGAAATTGTTGGGAAATCTGTACTTTAGTTTTGATAGAAGTTCCAAAACAGGTTGTAATAGGACCGGTCGGACACATTAGGTGACTAATGACTTAGAATCGATTAAGATGACAAATTTGAAATGTATAGATAGTCGATGTAAAGATAGGTCACATATTGAGGGGAACTCAATATGTATAGGTCGTCAAGTATGTCGGATGACCCGGATAAGGTCGGATGATCAAGACTAAGAACAAATCGAAGACAAGAAGTCGGAAGATCGGTGAAGGCGAAGACATCAAGACTCGGATGAACGAAGACTCGGGATGAACCTCAAGACTCGGATGAACTGCGGACTTCGGATGAACACGAAGACTCGGATGAACTTGAAGACTCAAGAACAAACTCGAAGACTCGGTAGATGATCAAGACATCGAGGATCGAGTCACCAAGATCGAGACCGCCGGAAAACACGAAGACCTATATCAGTCGAGTCTGCATATTGAGCTAAGACAATCTGCATCAGAAGACTCAACAAGGTAGACTGATCAATTTCTTGATCAAGTCAGCTCACACCTGGTGTAGATCAAAAAGATACACCAGACAAGACGAATCTTCTATAAAAGGAATATCAATCGTCTAACGGACAAATTACTGAAGTGCCGCCTCGCGAAGCCCAGGAGAAAGCGACACGTGCACAAAAAGAGATGACATTACGGGATTCGACGCTGCGGACATAAACGGCTCTAATCATGCCTACGGCCACGCCGATATTCGGAGCACGTCACAATCATATCCTACAACCTACCTAACATAGCCCGAAATTCAAATTGCTCTCCAACGGCTCTTTGATTTCGAGGTCTATATAATGGGATTGCTCGTCAAGTGAAAAGTAGGGAGGACAAGAGACCAACTATTCTCACATGAACAATTGAGTAAAGCGGAACCACAACATTAACGCAAATTCTCAAGAAGCAAAAAACCTTCAGAATTTCCGCTGGAAGAACACCATATTTGAAGATTATTCTTAGAGTGTTCATCTCATTGGTCTTAGCAAGAAATCCTATCCACTAGCATTTGGCTACCTAAAATATCAGGATAGATTTCCAGTTGGAACCCTCAAACATTCTTTACCCAAACTCAAGTTAGGGATTCTAGTTTTCTGATTTCTAGTTCGGTTGAGTGTGAACTCGATAAACATTTGTTGAGTGTGAACTCAGTAAAAATCTATCGGCAATCCCGTGAGGGAGATAAGTCCCACAGGTTAAGTTCGGTTAAGTTCGGTTAAGGTTCCCCTGTGTTAAGGGAAGAGTGGATGTAAGACGGGTTTCGTCTGAACCACTATAAAAGTCTTGTGTGCATTTACTTGCTTTCTTATTGCTTTACACTATTCACACAACTGAGTTTAAAAGCGCATACATATTCTAAGTTAAGCTCGATGCGCAAGCAAATCGATCTTATCGGTTGACACCTTAGTCGGTTGAAAACCGACTTAAGAATGAATTGATAAAAGCGGTTTTTCACACGGGTAAAAACAAGCTTCCGACTCTCGATTTAAAATCGACAGATATCAAACCGACCGCCCTCGTGCACTCAAGAAGATTGAACATCGGTCTAAACCGATACACTAGCACTCGATCGAAATCTGCAAATCACACCGATCCAAGATACGAAAAAGTTTTAGAAGTATATTCACCCCTCCCCTCTAGACTTCTACCCTCACAAAACCCGTTCGGGACCTACAATTGGTATCAGAGCAGTGGTTCTACAGACAACTGGCTTTGAGTATCATCGATTCTTGAGGAAGAATCTTTGTGGTCATTTGAACAGATCTTGAAAAACCGTTTTCAAAACTCATTCGTTTTCAAAATCACTCAGCATGGATAATACCTCTGGTATGTATCATGATCTGCCTAAGTTTTCAATTGATGAGTATGTAGATTGGACTATATACATGTGCAATCATCTGGGATCGATAAGCGGCAGAATGATGGAAGTAATTGAACGAGGACCCATCATCATATATCATGACAACCCAGCAGTTGGAGGAGATCCAGATCATGCACTGGGAAGTCTTGTACGAAAAAGCCCAGCCCTGATGGATGCAGAAGAAAGAAAGTTGTATACTCTAGATACAATCGCAGGCATATAATCATGAATACGATGGATAAAGTCACCAAGGAGAAGATAAAGTATCTCAAAACTGTGAAACAAATGTGGGATACTCTTGCTGAGATGTGCGAAGGAAATGATCAGATCAAAGACAGCCCGGCTACAAAATTTCGAATGGTGAAGTTCGAAAAGCTCAAAATGCTGCCCAACGAGACCATCAACGAGCTCGATGGGAGGATCACCATGTCAGTAAATAAGCTACGAGAACTTGGAAGATAGATGTCAGACAAAGACATCAATTACAAGATACTGAGATCTCTCACCAAGAAGTGGGACATGAAAGTCACGGTAATCAAGGATTGCCAAGTGTGAGGTCCCGATGAAAACCGATTTTGCAAGTGTGGAAGCGAACATGTCAGGAGTTGCATATAAAACAGGGGTGAGGGCAGAGTGATTCCTAATTTTTCGCTTCTAAGAACATGTGTGTTGTTTTGCTTGTAATCGAATGCATATGACAGGTATAAACATAAAGTAGTAAAGAGCACACGATTTTATAGTGGTTCGGACGAAACCCGTCCTACATCCAGTCTTCCCTTAACACAGGGGCACCTTAACCGAACTTAACCTGCGGGACTTATCTCCCTCACGGGATTGCCGATAGATGTTTACCGATTTCACACTCAAACGGGACTTATCTCCCTCACGGGATTGCCGATAGATGTTTACCGAGTTCACACTCACTTACAAACTTAACCTAACTTTGAGTTTGGGTAAAGGTTTGTTTTGTTTCCAACTAGGTTGAGATTTTCCCTTACATTTATTTAGCTTCAATGCTAAGGATGGGAAAATCTCTCTAAGCTTAGGATATAACATTTGTGCTTAGATCTAGGGTAGAACACTCTTGAATATATGCGTGTATTTCTAGCTCTGTGTTCTATGATGGGAATGCTTGAGTATATAGGATCGGGAGCACAATTCCTTTCAACGTGCCTTGTGTTGAATGCCTTAGCCGTGCTACGATCAGGCCATATTTCAGGACTCGCATCATCTGGCACACGACCTTGGCTGGGAACTGCTGGAACCCATATCTTCTTAGCTCTGTAGCATCGTTTGCTACATTCTCCATACTCTTCCACATTCATCCACTCTTGATAATGAAGGAAGAACTTGTATTTATAGTGTGGATTTGAATGTTACCGTTGGAGAGAATCACATTCAAATCCATACTACTCTGTAGCTTTTTGCAGCTTTTCAGACTTGTCGTCTTCCTCTCATTGGTCCACGTCAGCTGAATCTAACGGTTATATTCTTCAGTTTCTTCTGAGTCTCTAACGGCTATATTCTTCAGGATCTTCTGAGTCTCAGGATCTTCAGTTCTGTCTGAGCCTTCAAGTTATCTGAGCTATCTGAACCTTCAAGTTATCTGAGTTATCTGAACCTTCAGGTTATCTGAGCCTTCAGGTTATCTGAGTCTCAATTACTGAGCCTTCCGTTTCTTCAGGTTATCTGAGCCTTCCGTTTCTACTTCCCTTGTTAGGTTGAATTTCATTTCAAATATTCCGGCCTTGATTTCATGGCTCCTATGAACTATGTCAATATTACCGCTTCACTTGAGCACGTCGATCGATCTATCCGCTAACTCTGTTGCCATCGTCCGATGAATTTTTCAATTCACGGATCTTCTTTCTCTTGATCTAAGGTTTGATTATTTAGATGGACCATTTCCAACCGTTCAATGCCTCCAATCTAAAACATATTAATATTTCTTATAATTACTTTAATTCTAATATTCCAGAATTGTTCTACCTTTGTAAAGACTTGGAGCATCCTGATTTGAGTTCGAATCTTCTAAATCCTGCAATTTCCAATTTCGTAGCAAATTTGACCTCTATTAACATCCTGTATACACGTTGAAATCAGCTTTCGGAAAAAATACCAAAAGAAAATTTTAGATTGTGCAAATTACTGTAATTGTACTTATCTAGTGATAATTTCCAACAAGAGATATCTGATTCATTTGGAGATATGTTAGAGTGCTTCTTAGAAGCTTTGGAGATTCTAGATTTTGGGGTATAATAAACTTTGAATTAATGACTCTGAGGTACAAAAAATACGAAACAGTGACTCTAAGGTACAAATGCAATTTTTAGTGACTCTTAGGTACAAAAAACAATTGTACTTTGTTTTTAAAAAATTGCACTTTATACCTGAGAGTCACAAAAAAAATGCATTTGTACCTTAGTTTTTGGTCTCTCACTTTGTACCTTAGAGCTTCTTCCCCTTTTTGTATGATGACAATTTTACCACTCTATCTTGGATTCATGATATGCACCTTCTTCTTCTTTCTGTCCATGGTCTTCTTTATCGCGATCACCACTGCCAAAGCATCAAAGTCTCGAAGTTGGGCGCTTTCGGGTATTATCCCTATTAACTTATTATGGGAAAGGTTCAACTTGGAGATCACTGAGGGGGTGTTTGACACAGCTTATAAGCTTTTTAAAACGGCTTATAATAAGCTGTTTAGGAGGATAAGTTCATTAATTTTGGAGTAAAATAAGAGTTCATTAATTTTGTTCCAAAAAAAATAAAGATATCCCAATTTATTTTCTATATAAATTTTATCCTATTTCAAAAAGCCAAAACCGAATTCAAAAAAATTTTTTTTTTTTTTAAAAAAAAAAAATATATATTTTTTAAAGTTATTTTTTAGAAAAAAATTTGAAAAAAAAAATTCTGGAAAAATATATATTTGAAAAAAAAAATTATTTTCTGGAAAAATATATTTTTGAAAAAAAATTGAAAAAAATATATTTTTGAGAAAAAAAAATATTTAAAAAAATTTATTTTCTGGAAAAAAATTTAAAAAAAAATTAATAAAAAAAATCGAAAAAATTATTGGTATTATTTAAATAAGAAAACTTGCTTTATTAGTATTATTTAAATCAATTATAATGATATTGTGAGAGTGTAAGTTTTGAGTGCTTTGTCATTTTAGGAAATGTGCACATTTTTTTGGGACGTCCTAAAAAGGAAAACGTGCACACTTTTATGGGACTGAGGGAGTATTAATTTTAAATTAAGAATTATTAAAGAACTTATTAGTTTTATTAGTCAAACACTTTAACAACTTATAAGCTACTTAAAAATTACATTTTATAAGCTCTCAGAACAACTTATAAAATGTTAGAGCTTAAAAGATGTTTAAAATAAGTTTAGTCAAATGGGCCCTAAATACGGCCAAATTATAAAGAGTGAGTCTCATGTATATCCAAGTGCATTGTGCACTCATAGTGCATTTTAGAATCGTGTGATTTGTTATACTCAAAAGTGCAATTTATCTTACTGAACCGTGCAATTATTTTTCTATATTAACAGTTGCATGATTCAATGTAAATAAGTTGCAGATTTTTCAAAGATAACAAAATTCTGTGATTCTAAAATACATTAAAAGACGGTCTTGACTTGAATCATATACACTTGACCTAACAATTTATAAAACACCAAAATAAACAGAAATGGACCACATATTGTAGCCCAAAAATGGAAGAGCCCAAAAACTAGAAGTCCATGAGCTGTAACGTCCACATAATGCAGCCCAAAAATAGTAATACTCCATCATCAGTTAAGTTCTTGCAGTCGTGGGCTGAACCGTAACTTGCAAGTGATGTCGTATATAAGTCAAAATATAGTGTGAACAAGTTTAATGGTGAAACTGGTTAAGGAGTGTGATTTATATTACTAAAGAGTGTGATTTTTTACTGTAAAAAGTGTGATATTTTACTATAAAGAGTATTACTTATAAAAGTGAAGGGTGTGATTTATATTATAGCAAAGAGGGTCGTAGTAATAACTGAAGGGTGTGACTTATATTACTAAAGGATGTGACTTATATTACTAAAGAGTATGTCTGTTAAAAAAAATCAGTTTCACGGTAAACAAATTTCACAGCATACCAACTCAATATATAATAAGAATTGACATGGTCTCAAATAAATTTTTATTGATTGGGATTTTCATAAACTAATTTATAATTTAAAAATGTATATATAAATTAAGATCAATTTTTATAAACAAAATCTATATATACTAGTGAAATTCATATTGATGAAATTTTGTTGTCCGTTAGCAATACTTGATTGATGACATCACTTCCATTTTTTCATTGTAGAATAAGTTTTGTGTCTAACCATCCTACGTGCGACCGTTATCTCTTTTCAATAGAAATATATCACTTTTAAAGTTGTTTTTGAATATTTCATTTAAAAATGATGCATTTTATATGCGTTTTTTTTTAAAAAAAAAATTATAGACGTCAATGATATCTATTCTATTGCAAAGTGACATTAGTCGTACCGTGATACAATCTCATATAAAATTTTATCTTAATTATATCAAATTCAAATTTTATCATCAAATAATAAGATTAATTAATTATTAATTTCAAACCTTAGCCACAAGTTCTAGAGTATTCATGAAATTGTATTTTGGCTCCATTTCACCAATAAAAACAAGAACTTGCGATCATGCATATCAGAATTTAAGATCAAGATGAAGCCCTCTCTCTTTTCCTTTTCATTATCAACTTCCAAGAAACTTAGCATAAACTATCAGCCGTATTATGTCATTTTCGTAGAGTACGGACAAGTACGCACTTATTATAGGAAATCCGTTATTAAATCTCCGTGGCACTTTTCTTCTCTGTACAAATATTATTTTTAATTCAAGAATAACGCACACATAAATTATTTATTTAATTTGCAATATTATTATCATTTATCGTTAAAAATATCTAACAAATTCTCCTCCTATATATAGCCAACACACCAAGAGACATTGCAATTAAAACAATATGTATTCTCTAGATAGAGTTCATTTAGACATGATATTCCACTATCTTGATAAAGATGGTGATGGCATTGTTACCATTGATGAGCTACAAAGGCTTCTAAATGGTATCAATATTTGTACTAGTCGAGGCGAGCTCAAGCTACTAATAGGCGGAGAAAGCATGAACTACGTCGATTTTGTGCTCTTCTACGATACGATGATCGAGGAGGGTACTTACGACCAAGAAATATATCGACAGGATGGAACGAGCATGGAGAGGGATCTTCGAAAGGCTTTCAAGGTTTTCGATTTGGATGACGATGGATTCATTTCTTGTGAGGAGCTCGAAATTGCATTGTCAAGATTAGGGTTGTGGGATGAATGTTGTGGCAAAGATTGCAAGCCTATGATCGATGTGTATGATAGTAATTCGGATGGTTTGCTTGATTTTGAAGAGTTTAAGAGTATGATGTTGGGGACAAAACAATCTTAAGGATTTGTAATTAATGTTTATTTTCTTATGTTGTACATGTATATATTGATTCGTTCTTTAATTTAATTTCCGTGTCGTGTTTTATTTTATTTGAAGGTTGTTTTGTTCAAAATAATTAGTGAGAGTGAACCTATAATAATTAAAATGGTTAGCGAGAATAAGCAAGAAAATTATTATAAATAGCTAGAATTATTCCGCACTGATTGAAATAATACACATATTTTATTTTTTAAGAAATAAAATTAGATTAGATGTTCGCAAGAATTTTATTATTTGTGAATTCAAAAAACCATATAGTTGGACCGAGTACTATTAAGGCCATCTCAAATCCAGATACAAAATTTTCATTAAATATTAGGAGCCCAAAATTGAATTACCCCAAAAAAGAGGTCCAATAATCGGAATATAAAAAACGTCACATTGAAAAAATTAATCCCAAAAATTACCCATGGGCCGAAACAACAATTTCAGATTTAGGTCCTCGCTCGGTCAAGAATTCGGCCCACGGGATATCGGGTCAACTAAAAAGTCTAAAATAGCAATTAATAAACAACCACATTCATTATTTTAAATATTTCAAATACAATAACTTAATTATTCGGTTATGTGATTTTCTTGCCAATCATTAGAATTATGGGATTAATATTAAATTTAGGTATATGTTATTTTAATAAAGATGATGAACGTGTAAATATAATTCGAGTTTGATAGGTAAATAATTGATGTAGCTACAACGTCGTTTACGTGTTTGGAGGCCCATGATCGTGTCTTCAAGCCCAAGAAATAATTAGCTAGCGTGAATTATTTTAATTTCAGTTTTTAAGATGTAGCAGTTATCTTTTATTTGGCATTGTTGGACCCGTTGCACGGGCGGTTGTGTGCGCTATTTATTTTCCAGTTTGTGAAACTTGATGGGTGTTGTTGAATTGAAAAAATGAATGGTAATTGTTCTTCGTGTTCTATACTTCCGCTACGTCAGTTGATATCACGAGATTGGGTACGATGCCTCCTCGTCGTCAACCGCCGCCTGATCCCGTCGCTCAGGCTGAAGCAGTTGCTGACTTGGGCCTTCAGATGCAAACCCTAGCGGCTGGGTTGGAAGAACTCCGCCTTACTGTAGCCAATGCGTTGCCAGCCGTCGAACGCGGTCCCTTCCATCAACTCGAGCGTCAGCGTAGAGACAGACGACGTGGGAGTCCGCCGCCTCCGCCCTACGAATCTGATGGCGAGCCGTCGGATGGGGATGAAACTGAATCACACGTCAACCCCTTTGCACCACGTGGCCGTGTGGAAGTGGATCGGCGTTGGGAACAGGGCTTCAAGTTGGAAATTCCGGAATTCGCAGGAACCCTTGACCCGTGCGAATTTCTGGATTGGATCACTGTTGTGGAGGACGTCTTGGATTTCAAGGATGTGCATGTGGATAAGCGTGTTGCGCTTTTGGCGACGCGATTTCGTAACCGTGCGGCTTCATGGTGGATGCAGTTGAAGCAAACCCGTTTGTGCCACCGTAAACCTAAAATTCAATCGTGGCACAAATTTCGAAAGCACATGGAGCGTGAATTTTTGCCCTATAATCACTAGAGTTCACTGTTTCAAAAATTCATCTACTTGACATAGGTTTCGGGATCGGTTGATGCTTACACCCGAATGAATTTTACAAGTATCAGTCTCGCCTTGATATTTGCGATTCATCGGCGCAGCTGGTTTCTAGATATGTAGGGGGTTTGAATCGGGGGATTCGCGAAACCCTAATGTTGTTCACACCACTATCTATGTCGGAGGCACATCGACGTGCGGTGTTGATCGAACAAAAGCAATCCCGCCGCTCTCCGTCGATGTGGTCGTCTAGTCGCGCTGGTGCAGCAAGTTCTTCCACGAGCGCACCACCTGCTCGCGGTTCCACCACAGCCCCGACAGCCCCGACTGTTGTTCCTTCGGCCAGACCTCCGTCTGTGGGTGCTTGCTCCTCCTCGACGATTCGTTGTTTTGCGTGTGGAGAGGAAGGCCATCGACGAGCAGTGTGTCCGCATGCGCGGCGTCGTGTGATGCTTATGGATGATTGGGAAACAACGTATGATGGCCCACCTGTGTTTGATGATGAGCCGGTTGCCTTTCTACCGGAGGAGCATGTGGTGGGCGATGTGGCCCCTGTGCTTGTCATACGGCGTTCTTGTTTGGCGCCCAAGGGACAGCAGGGTGCCGATTTGCAGCGTAACCACATTTCCGAGTCGACTTGCACTATTGGGGGTAAGGTTTGTCATTATATAGTTGATTCAGGTTCTTGTGGGAATGTGATTTCTGTTGATGTTGTTCGTAAATTGAATTTACCTACTGAACCTCATCCTTTTCCTTATACTTTGGCGTGGATTCAACGTGGTAGTTCTGTGACTGTTGATCCTCGTGTGAGTGTTCATTTCTCAATTGGTACTAAATATAAGGATATGATTTGGTGTGATGTGGTACCAATGGATGCTTGTAATTTATTGTTGGGCCGACCGTGGCAGTTTGATCGTTCTGTGGTTCATGATGGTCGTCAGAACACTTACAGTTTTACTTTTGAGGGTTCCCGTATTGTTTTGCATTCTATTCCACCTTCCCCTCCTGTGCAGTCGGAATCACTTTTGTTATCACGGGCTGAATTTCTGGATGCAGCACCTACAACACCTTTTTTGGTGCTTCTATTGCAGGTTGATAGTGCTCGCCTATATCTCCGATTCATCCTTCTATTCAGTTATTGCTTGATGAGTTCTCGGATGTTTTTTCCTGATGCATTGCCTCCTGGATTGCCTCCGTTGAGAGACATTCAGCATCACATTGATCTTGTTCCGGGAGCGTCCCTCCCAAATCGTCCTCATTACCGTATGAGTCCGATTGAACATGAGGAATTACCTCGTCAGGTGGAGGAGTTGTTATCTCGTGGGGCTGTTCGACAGAGTTTGAGTCTATGTGTCGTGCCTGCTCTTCTTATTCCCAAGAAGGATACTACTTGGAGGATGTATGTTGATAGTCGAGCTATAAACAAAATTACGATACATTACAGGTTTCCAATTCAACGTTTGGATGATTTACTTGATCAGTTGAGTGGTGCTTTGTTCTTCAGTAAGTTGGATCTTCGTAGTGGATATCACCAGATTCGTATTCGTCCTGGAGATGAGTGGAAAACGGCCTTCAAGACTCGTGAGGGGCATTTTGAATGGCTGGTGATGCCTTTCGGTCTTTCTAATGCTCCGAGTACTTTCATGCGCATTATGAACCAGACATTGAGATCTTTGATTGGTTCGTGTGTAGTAGTTTACTTTGATGATATCCTGGTTTACAGCCGTACTTTTGAGGCTCACGTGGAGCATTTGCGGGCTGTTCTATTACTTTTGCGTGCCGAAAGTTTTTATGCAGCTCCCAAGAAATGTATTTTTGGGGTGGATTCAGTTCTCTTTTTGGGTTATATCATTTCGGCTGCGGGAATTCATGTTGACGATTCCAAAATTGAGATTATTCGGATTGGCCGTCCCCCACAACCGTGACGGAGGCTCGTAGCTTTCACGGTCTTGCGTCATTTTATCGCCGCTTCATTGCTCACTTTAGTTCCATTATAACCCCTGTTACTGATTGCATTGGGACCAAACCATTTGTGTGGACGTCGGAGGCCGAGTCCGCCTTTTGTCGCATCAAGGAGCGTTTGATTTCAGCTCCTATTCTCTTGCTTCCTGATTTTGGACAGCCTTTTGAGCTTTCATGTGATGCTTCCAATTCCGGAATTGGTGCAGTTTTGAGTCAAGGGGGGTCGTCCCGTTGCCTTTTTTAGTGAGAAGCTCTCCGGTCCTCGTAGTCATTACAACACGTATGATGTGGAGTTTTATGTTGTGGTTAAGGCAATACGTCATTGGCGTCATTATCTATTTCACCGGGAGTTTGTCTTGTTCTCTGATCATGAAGCCCTACGTCATTTGGCTACGCAAGACAACCTTTCTTCGCGTCATGCTTCATGGGTAGTGTATCTTCAACAGTTTACTTTTGTATTGAAGCATAGATCGGGCACATCGAACAGAGTTGCGGGTGCTTTGAGTCGTCCTGCGTTGGTCGTTTCGGATTTACGAGTTTCGGTTCCCGGGTTGGAGTTGTTAGGCGAGGCTTATGCAGATGATCGTTTCTTTTCCATGGTTTTGTCACGACTTGCGGCTGGGGAGCCTGCGGATTTTGTGTAGGTGGATAGTTTATTATTCAAAGGCACTCACCTTTGTATTCCAGGTACGAGTCTCCGCCTACGCCTCATTTCAGAATTACATAATGCCGGCCATGTCGGCCGTGATCGATCGGTTGAGCTGGTTATGCGATCTTATTTTTGGTCAACTATTCGGAGGGATGTGTCTCGTTATGTTTCCCTCTGTAGGGTTTGTCAGGTGTCGAAGGGAACTGCCACGAATGCTGGCTTATATCTGTTGGGATTATACTAAAAAGTATGCTTTTACTTTGTATAATCGAAACTGAATTTCCAGACTTATTTACTGAAATAAATTGTTTATCAATGATGCTTTAAATATGATTGAATGTTATATATATTTACTGCATAACTGTTCAATAATTCGTACGTGTTACACTGTAGTTAATTTAGTGATACCAGATCACAGAAGATTAAATTAATAGTCCCTTGTAACTAAAAGTACGCCATTCACGACCTAGATGGAAATGAACAACCATCGCGAAAGGTTGAGGTGTAAGGCTCAGATTGGTTTGTCTTGACCAAGAGATTACACTAGTGCATGGTGATCTTGTTGAATAGGACCTCTGAGGAGGATAAGTTCTTGAAGCCCGAACAAGGAAGAATTAGACCTCAGTGGTTCGTTGTTTCTTAACCTTCGTCCCTTAAATAGGATCACGTGGGATTGGTAACTATTGCTTTGACTTATCATGGGTAGCGAATCAGAGAGAGATTCAATACTTTTATCTTGGGCAATATTATTGGTCACATGTGATTGCTAAGATTTATCTGAAGAATCGTGTGCAAAATACGCTTGCTTGATTTGCCCCTGGGATGTTCATAAGCTTTATCATACCAAATCTTGCAAGTGGAATTTGTTTAGGTATGGATAATAATGTTGAACCGTTCTCGACCAAGGACAAAAGATATTAATTAACGGAAAGCTATTTCAGTGGCTTGAATTAATTAATGGGCTAGATAATCTTAAACACTGGAGCCATATTGACTGTAATATGGGTTAAGATGGATGGTGCAATATTAATTATGTAGTGGGATTAATTAATATTTATGGGCTTGAATTATATTGTGGCTCAATATTAGATATTCAAGATCCATTAGAAGGTCCAATCTTAATTCTCCTAAAGGCCCCCTGAGTAGCCCAACATATAGTCCAATAACTGAAAAGGTGATTAAAATAATATAAATATTGTTGCTTATATTTCCTCTCAATTTTCGAAAATTATGGATAAAAGAGGGAGAAAGATTTTCTTTGAATTTTGTTATGGAATGAAGATATGTATTCTTGGAATACAAGATTATCTCATTAAATTCAAGAAATCTCCCACTTGGTTATTCATAGTGATATTTCGAAATTTTGGAAAATAGAGGGCAAGAAAGATTTTCTTGATTTTCTTGAAAAGATATTATGGAAGATATGTATTTCTTGAAATACAAGAATATCTCATAAATTCAAGAAGATCCAAATCTTGGATTCTTGCACTATATTTTCGAAAATAATCCATATATGAGGAGGTGAGATTTTTGTGAAATATTTTAATTATGGGAAAGAGAATATATGAGATATATTCAAGATTTCTTGGTGACCAAGAAAAGTCTTATCCCACATTGAAAAATAACACAAATTTCGTCCACCCTCTCTCCTATAAATAGGGGATGATTAGTTCATTCCCAAGTACTGATCCATGTCTTTGGAAATATTAGCAAATCCACATAAGTGGTGCAACAAAGTTTATTTTTTCCTTTTGTTAATTGTTCATGAAAGTATCCTTCCACCGGATTGTCGAGCAAGGGCTAAGGAATACTTGGGAAGTCCTTTTGGTTAGTCCGTCCGACCAAAGCCACTACCATCCCGAGAATGCGTTCACGTAAACTCGTAGATTTCGCGCGTCGTAGGTTTTACGTGGCTTTTTTATATGCATGATATGTTGTTGTAATTATTATTTGAATTAATATAGGATTAATTCACGCTAGTAATAATTAATGAATTAAATTTGTATTTAAATATTCACCCCGAATAGATCTGCAAATCATTCCCCAACAATCGTATCGAGCCATTTGTTTAAGACTCTGAATTTTTTAAATTGTAATTTAATTCGTGGACATTAAATTTGAAATTGGATAGTAGAACTGTTAGATCTGCATTTTGCGGTATCCAATTGTCATGGATTTTAATGTTTTATTTTGCATGCATATAAAGCGTGGTTTTTAATTCGATTAGATTCGGATTTGTTTTTGCCTCGTGAGAAAATCCACGAGTAGACTAGGATTTGTTTGATTTGATCAATGTAATAGACTAGTCTAGATCTAGTTTATTTATTTTTTTTGTAAATAAATTGTAACCCCGGACGGAACGAAGAGACGAAGAATTAAAGGACAAAATCCGTAACGGCGAGATGGGCTGGCGCTGGGCTGGCACGACGATGGGCGCAGTAGGCCGGGGCGTGCGCGATGGAGGGCGTCACAAGACGGGCAGGCGCGTCCAGGCCGAACGGACGGGCGTGGAAAGGCGGGCGGCAAGACGGGAGGCTGGGGGAGACACGGGCGGAAGCGGTCGCGGGCGAGGTATGGGAGGGGCGAAATATCAAGACGCTGGGACGCAGCAGACTGCTGCTGTCAGCTTCGCCGACAATGCCCGAGGCGTGTCGAGGATCAAGGGGCAACGTCTGCCATGCTGAGATTGCTCTTAGGCCAGCGTCGGCGGGATGTGGCAGCAAGATCCCCGTCATGAGTGGCTGTTCGAGTATAAGTATTTTTTTCGAGATTTAACGAAGGGGAGAAATTCGAGACGATGTTTCTTCAAGATCAAGTCAAGAAAAATCAAACCATGATGGTTGGATAATTTGTGCCCAATATGTTTATTTTTTTGTTTTGCTTGATTTAATTTGTGCTATCTTATGCTTTATTTAATTTGTTTAAATGTGTTTGCATGAGGGTTGCCAAATTGAAAAATCTCAACTTCAAAATTACTAAGTATGTTTTAAATAATTAATTGACAATTTTATTAGGATAATAAAATTGAATTAATTTTGACCTCCATGATTTATTTATTTGTGAATTCTTTTGGAGAAATTCCCCGGGGACGGTCAAAAGATAGGTTTCACATGAATGAATTCCAAGCGGATGATTGTGGGTTATTACTAGTGGCGGCGATGACCCTCCCCACGAGGCTCGATCAAAGCGAAATAGTAATCTGTATTTAATCATGGTTATTACTTAGGTATAAAATTGATATGCATATACTTCCTCAAGTCCCTCATCTCAATTTTATATTGGTCAAGTGGGACCAACTATTAATCTGGATATTAAAGGTTTATAATTGTTCTTGTTTGTAACCTGCTTGAATGTGTTTAAATAATGACCCACCCCACGTGGCTTATTTAAACTGTTTTGAGATGTTGGTTGATGCATTGTTCATATATATTTTTTTTTAGATTTTAAAATATGATGAAATGTGATCGAACCTTGTGATATACTTGTGCTATTGCATATAGTTGTTTATTTCAGTTCAGCATGTCGTTACCTTTTAATCCACTGTTATAATACTTAAAGTCAATACAAATATGTATGGAAACTATATTGATTGGAAAATTATAATTGTTCTAACTGCACAAAAGCACAAGTGAATTTTGACACACAAAAATCAGATGAGCCAACTGACGAGTCAAAACATGCGGGACTCTTCAGATCACCTTGCGAGAGATGTCGTCGCTGAAAATGGTGGAGGAAAAACCCGTAAGGGATTACGTCCTCAAAATAGATGGTCCATCTGAACAAACTTGAGATTCTGAGTGCAGATTATGATCTGGAGACTCAGATGAATTTGGTACTTCATTCTCTGCCCAGAAAGGTTTTTGAGCATTTTGGCCTCGCTAGCTAATTTGTTGCAAACTTTTGGACTCGGCAGAAATGATGATAAGGCACCAAACTCAAGCTTTGACGGCAAGTGGTCCGTCTTCATCTTCTAGGCCAAGGGTAGGCAAGATAAAGAAGAGGAACAAATGCCATGAGCAATAAAACTCAACTGTTGCCAAGGGCAATGGTAAGATGAGGAATGCTTGTTGAGTCAAGAAAAATCCAAAGAGGAAGTGCTTAAGCTGCGGTGAGAGAGGACAATGGAGGTTTTGCCTGTTCCAACCCCAAAAGGGGCGGAAAGAAAGGTAATTCTCACACACTAGTTGTTGAAACTTGTTTAGCGGCGTATACTTCTCATTCGTGGGTGGTTGATACGAGATCCACTAATCATGTTGGCTTCACGGGTTCTAAATGATCCGGCAACGTAGTGGGAGTGAGATCCTCATCACATCGGGCAACGTTATTTAAAGTAGAAGACATTGCAATGCTACGTAAGTGGCAGATATTGCAATGCTACGGTAGTAACGATTATTGCAATACTACGCAAGTAGCAGACATTGCAATGCTACATGAGTAGCAGTTAAAGCAGTGGGAAGATAAAGTTTTTTTGAGATTATCTTTGTGTTCCCAGTTTTAGAAAGAATTCACTTTCAGTTTCTAAAATTCTATTAAAGGACACTAAGTTTCTTCTAATAAGAATGACATCATTTTTTAAATGATGAGTGTATCTGTTACGGGACATTGATGGAAAATCTCTATACAATTTATTGTGCACACCACTCACGAAATGTATCCTATAACACATCAACTGTTTCCGAGAAAAGAAAACGTTCATCAGACGTGAACGAGACACTTCTTTGGCATCTAAGATTAGGTCATATAAATCCAAAGAGGATCCAAAGGTTGGTGAAAGATGGTTCACTGGAGCGTCTCCAAGTTGAATCGATTCCAACCTGCGAATCATGTTTGGAGGGTAATATGACCAAGAGGGCATTTGGAGTCAAGGGGAATAGGGCCAAAGAAGTGTTAGAGATCGTTCACACAGATGTATGTAGTCCAATGTCAACCAAAGCAAGAGGAGGTTATGAGTAATTTTATTGATGATTACTCAAGGTACATTTTCCTTATGAAGCATGAATCTGAGACCTTTGAGAAATTCTAAGAATTTAAGACTCAAGCAGAGAATCATATGGAAAAACGTATCAAGTCTCTACTATCTAATCGTGGAGGCGAATACCTCAGCGATGAGTTTTTGAACTACTTATCTGATGAAGGGATTGTATCCGACTCATCGAGACGGAACCCCTCAACAAAACGGAGTTTGCAGAGCGAAGCAACATAATTCTTTTGGAAATGGTTAGATCAATGATGAGTTATGCGGATCTTCCCAAGTCGATTACGGGGTTATGCTTTTGGTAACCGGCGACTTACATTCGAACTTGGTTGCTATCCAAATCGGTTCCCAAAACCCCAAAGAATTGTGGATTTGGGCGCAAGCCTAGTATGAGACACATGAGAACTTTGGGGTGTCCGCCACGTGTTGGACAAGGAACCATTAAAATGGATCCTCGATCGTAATTAAAAATTTGTTTTGTAGGATACCCCTGGGAACAAAAGGGTGTATGTTCTATAGTTCGAAGATCAAAGGTGGACATCCGCACCCACTTTAGATTTTGGAAAAAACTATATGAACCAAAGAAAACCGTAGTGAGATTACCTTAAATGAGCTTAGAGGGCAAACCTCGGTCTTGATTGTACTTAGATGATATACCAAACGATACGTTTTCTGGCCCGAACCTCGTTATAGTGGGAGGGTTGTTAGACAACCCGAGAGATTCATGGGAATAGGAGAGTCCTCGGACTTGATTCCGGAATCGGACCCATGGACATATGACGAGGCACTCCAAGATAAGGATCTGATTCGCAAACAAAGAATGAAAGCGAAAGTGGGTTCTATGTTTCATAATAGAGTGTGTGGGAGCTAGTCGAACCACTTAATGGGGTCAAACCCATTAGATGCAAGTGGGTATATAAGAGGAGAAGAGGATCGGGACGGGAAGGTTGAAACCTTTAAAGCAAGACTAATGGCGAAAGGTTATACTCGAAAAGAAAGGGATCGATTATGAGGAAACTTTTTTAGCCGTAGCCATGCTTAAGTCCATCCGTATTCTCTTATCGATCTTCACAAGACGCCGACCTTGAAATCTGGCAAATAGATGTCAAAGGCGACTTTCCTTACGGAAGTCTTGATAAAGAGATTTATGTGCAACAACACCAAGGTTTCATTGAAACAGGCCAAGAACACCTAGTTTGTAAGCTCAGGAGGTCCATTTACGGACTCAAACAGGCATCCAGAGCTTGGAACCAAAGTTTTGATCATATAATAAAGTCTTATGGGTTTGATCAAAACGAGTTTGAAAGTTGTGTGTATAAAAAGCGGTTTCGAATCGCATTGGTATTCTTAATCTGCACGTAGATGACATTGTGATCATCGGGAACGATGTGAAGGTGTGGTCAGAAGTAAGGGCATGGCGTTTCAAAACAGTTTGATATGAAAGACTTAGGGAAAGCCGGACACATCCTTGGGATCAATATTACTCGAGGTCGCAAGAAAAGGATGATCGGGTTATCGCAAGTATTCATACATTGACACTGGTTTTAAAACGCTCAAAGATGCAAGATTCAAGAAAGGATTCTTACTTTTCGGACTTGGAATCCATCTATCCAAGAAAATGTCCCCTAAGGCGTAAAGGAGATAGATGACATGAAAGGCATTTCGTGGTGCCTTTGTCGGAAAACTTTATGTATGCAATGTCGTATGCGAGACCGGATATCCGTTTTTGCCGTGAGGCATGGTAGCAAGATATCAAAAGTAACACAGGAAAGCGCATTGGATGACGATTAAAAACATTCAAGTGTCCGAAAAGAACTCGGGATAGAATGTTGATTTATCGATCGATACTCCAATCCCCGCCGGCTACCACGGACTCGGATTTCCAATCGGATATAGATTCGAAATTATATGCCTCGGTTAGTGTGTTTCCATTTGGGAAGTGTAGCCATCAAATGGACGAGTGTGAAGCGTAAATGCATCAACGACTCAACCATGGGACTACGGTAAGTAGTGCTTGTGAAGCGATGAAAAGAACCGATTGGACTCTAGATCTTCTTAGTGGACTTGGATGGTGTTCGAATTTGACTAGCAATATCTGCTGCTAGGCGATTTGCAAATTCAAGAGAACCAAGAGTCCACGAGTCAAACAAACACATTAAAGGAAAAACATCTTATCGAGAAATCGTTAGAGAGGAGATATAGATGTGGCAAAGATAGCGTCGAGGATGACTAGCGAGATCCATTCACAAAGCGTCTGCCTCTGAATACATTCGAGAGACATGTGAGTGGAATGGGTGTCAAGACCGTTGCTAATCTGCTTTGAGTATAAGTGGGAGAAATTATTAGGTTCGTGTAGGTGACATTAGATGTCACGGACTACTCGAGGCGTGTTGTAGTATACTTAAAAGCGGACTTTGAGTATAAGTGGGAGATTGTTGGGATTATCTTTGAAAAGTATGCTTTTACTTTGTATAATCTAAAATGAATTTCAGACTTATTTATTTGAAATAAATTGTTTATCACCGATGCTTTAAATATGATTGAATGTTATATATATTTCTTTGCATAAGCTGTTCAATAATTAAATGCGTGTTACATTGTAGTTAATTTAGTGATACCGGATCACGAGAAGATTAAATTAATAAATCCCTTGTAACTAAAAAAGTACGCCATTCACGACCTAGATAAAATGAACAACCATCGCGAAAGGTTGAGGTGTAAGGCTCAGATTGGTTTGTCTTGACCAAGAGATTACACTAGTGCATGGTGATCTGTTGAATAGGACCTCTGAGGAGGATAAGTTCTTGAATGAACAAGGAAGAATTAGACCTCGTGGTTCGTTGTTTCTTAACCTTCGTCCCCTTAAATAGGATCACGTGGGATTGGTAACTATTGCTTTGACTTATCATGGATAGCGAATCGAGAGAGATTCAATACTTTTTATCTTGGGCAATATTATTGGTCACATGTGATTGCTAAGATTTAATCTGAAGAATCGGGTAAGCAACGCTTGTTTGATTTACCCCCTCGAGGAGGTTCATAAGCTTTATCATACCAAATCTTGCAAGTGGAATTTGTTTTAGGTATGGATAATAATGTTGAACCATTCCTCGACCAAGGACAAAAGATATTAATTAACGAAAGCTATTTTGGTGGCTTGAATTAATTAATGGGCTAGATAATCTTAAACACGGAAATAATGACCGGGAGCCATATTGACCGTAATATGGGTTAAGATGGATGGTGCAATATTAATTATGTAGTGGGATTAATTAATATTTATGGGCTTGAATTATATTGTGGCTCAATATTAGATATTCAAGATCCATTAGAAGGTCATGTTGGTCCCGGTGAAAATCTAGTCTTACACGTGTATGGGGGGGGAATACACGTGTTCGGTGTTTTTTAAAACTTTTTTTTCATCGAGGTCACTTGGGGTCGATAATCCTCAAGATTAGGTTCGAGAAGACAGATCGCTCCGAGTCAAAGTCATCGAGACGGTGATCCCGAAGTCGCTTTCAGATACCTTTCGATAATCCCAACCGAGTCCTCGAAGAAGTCAGAGATCCCGAAGTTGCTTGGATCGATAACTAACTTCATCAATCCTCGGAAGAGAGTTCGGTTTGGTAACTATCTCGTTTCTAGCTACTCATCGCGGAATGGTTGGCCCTTAGTTTATACTGCTTTTAAGCTTTTTCAAAAAACTTTCCCCTTATGAAATAGTGATTAGGTTTGTGATTCACTTATGCAACTTCAATTGGATTGATTCCAACTGAATATCAGTGAAAAGTATGCTTTCAAAATCGAGTCAATGCAACAGTTAAGCACAGATAAGGAAAGTAATAAAGAACACAGCAATATATAGTGGTTCGGACAACCAGTCCTACATCCACTCTTCCTCTCTAGGGAAATTCCTTCAACGGGACTTATCACCCTCCACGGGATTGCCTATAGATATTTAAGAGCTCACACTGAATCTGGACTTATAACCCTCTCTCGGGTTCGCCTCGGGACTTATCACCCTCCACGGGATTGCCTACAGATGTTTAACGAGTTCACACTCCAACGGGACTTATCACCCTCACTCGGGTTTGCCTAACAACTACCTCACTTTACCTCTGGGTTTGGGTTTGGTGTTGTCTCCAACTATGGTGAGATTTTCCCTTACAATGGTTTAGCCTCAATGCTAAGGTTGGGAAAATCTCTCTAAGCTTATGATACATCGTGGGTTGCTTAGGTTGGGTTCTAGAACACTCTTTGAATATATTTGTATATCTATAGACTTGTGTTCTAGGGTGGGAAAGCTTAACTCTCTTTGGCTCTGTAGCATCGTTGCTATCTTCTTCGCACTTCCACACACGATAATGAAGGAAGAACTTGTATTTATAGTGTGGATTTGAATGTTACCGTTGGAGAGAATCACATTCAAATCCATACTATTCTTTGTAAGTTCTGCAACTTTTTCAGTCGGGTTGTCTTCCTCTCGTTGGTCCACGTCATTTGGATTCAATTTATATTCCTCGAACGATTGCCTCGAAACATTCAGGGATATCGAAAGCATTCAAGACATTCTTGAGTCTTCGCATCTCGTGCCTTCGATATTTCTCCGAAGTCTTCGAGTTCTCTGAGTCTTGAGTTCTCTCGAGTCTTGAGTTCTCACGAGTCTTGAGGTTTCTCCGAGTCTTGATTTCTCCGAGTCTTGAGGTTTCTCTCGAGCCTTCGTGTTCTCTCGAGCCTTGATATCTCGGTTTCTTCGAGTCTTGAAACTAAACGTTTCTATATCTGCCGACTATACATGGTGCGAGATAATATCCCTAACACTCTAAAAACCGAATCTCGACTCATCTATCAAGATTATCCTGAACATGTCATACTCAGGGGTTTTGGGATCTAATCAAAATCCTCTTTATTAAATTCATTTCCCAACAGTATCTTAAATCTTGTATCTAACTGTAATTTTCTCTAATTAATATCCATTCAATCTTGAATTTATGTAGAATTAAGGATAATCTATGAAGAATCAAGAATGATTGTCATATAGAGATTAATAATATGTTGCGGACTCTTGGTAAGTCTCTGCAGGACTTTAGTGGTATGTATATCATGATCCTAATTTTTCATCTTGAAACAAATTGTTAATGATGGAATTTGAGTACAACATATTAAAATTTGAGACTGAGTATGAGTATTTGATGAGTGGACTTAGTGATGAACAACGCAATGTTTATGAATCAATACATAAGTTCATTCATTCTGGTAGAGGTGGGGTATTTTTTGTGTATGAATACAGTGAATTTGGAAAAATATTTATATGAAAGACGTCTACAAGTTCGAGGTCTAATGGTAAGATTGTCATTAATATAGCATCCAATAGTATATCTTCACTTCTCTGCTCATTCTAGGTTTGTCATTCCAATTAATGATACCGAAGATTCTACTTGAAAGTTTTAATCAGGATAGTCATCTTGCCGAGCTTTTGATTAAGATCGATCTCAATAAATAGGATGAAGCACTTGATACTACTTTAAAGGATATTATGCAGCTGGTCGATCCGTTATCTTCTTGATTGTCTTTTGATGATAAGAATGTTGTGTTTGGAGACGATTATTCAAAAAGGAATGATGCATGATATGCTCAAGCTACAATGAGTTCATCTCTTTTGAGGAATGATTGTACCCTACTAAAACTTACAAGGAACATGTGGTTGCAGAATTTTGAATTGGCTGATGGTTTAAACAAATTAAACCTTTATTCTGATTGGATAACATCTATTGAAGTGGAAGTATATGATCACAAATTGGGTAATATTTTTGATGTATGGATGATACTTTTTGAGAGGTGGTAATGATTCGATCGGTCTTATTGTTGATACTATTTATCTTGATTTTAAGAACATGATGAACGATCACGATTATTTGTAGTATAGAGCAATTATGCTCCTACTTTGAATGTTGTTAGGTCCATAAGCAATCACATGATTCGGTTGAATGAAAATAAATCACATACTTATTTGAGCTCTGATAGTCCTTACTGTGTTAGTTCAAATATTGATCATCTTTCTAATGTGCGTACTCTTGAATAGTCTAAAGTGTTCAGGTGTTCTTAATCATGAATTGAATCTAAAAATTGGAACATCGATAATGTCATTAAGAAATATTGATCATTCAAGATGTTTGAGCAATGGAACCAGATTTGATCTTTTAATATTAAATAATAAATATTCAAATGTCACAGTTTTTTCATGATGTTTTATTTTTGTTAAAGTCCTTTTCATATAGGATTATTAAAATATTAATTATTTGAAATATTATATATAAATTAATTATTATATTTTATCTTACACTTTATAATGAGCCTACCCATTGTCAAATTAATGTTTAACATGAAAATATTAGATACCTTATATACGTAATATATATTTTTGTGAATTTTTATATTATAGCAAAATACTGATATAAGCTATTACCTCCGTCTCATATCAGTTTTCACAGTTGACTTTTATAGGCATTTTTGCGAGCGAGTTTTGTATTAGTATTTGTTATAAATTTTGTAAATTTAATTTAGTGAAATATATGTGAAAATTATATGTTTTAAAAATTAATCGATATTTTAATCATGAATATAAAAATAAGATTAATTGCCAAAAAAAAAAAGCAATATGTAGGATGCAAAAAAATAAAAAATTAATACGTCCTCCATTCATTTCAGTGCAATTGCCTCAATCATTATTTGAACTTTGTTATAGATACATTATAACAGTAATACAACATATGTAATAAAAATATAAAAATTGCAAAAAAAAAATTCTACATTGTTAGGATTTTAGTAATTACAACATATCCTTTAAAAAAAAAACTTCAAGATATCATCATTTAAAATTATGCAATTTGAAGCATTTGTCAATTTTTAGACAACAATTGAATAATGTGGTTGTTGAAGCTGCTACATAGATGTCCATGTAGGATGTCACAACTGATGAATAAAATAACTTTTTTTCATTTTTTTTTAATTTGATTTTTTTTAAAGAAAAACAATATGTAAAAAAAATATTTTTTGAATTTAGGAATAGAACCCCACCTCATCCTGACAAAAAATATGCTCTTATTATTTCTCCTAAAGAAATTAAAAGAAGAACGCTAGACAACCTACCTAATCGCAGCTCCAAATTTTTTAAATATTTAAAAATATTTTTTAGATATTATTTTTCTTACAAAAATATTTTTAAATTTTAAAAAATAGAAAATTATTCACCAGTTTTGACATCTTTTTTTTCTTTGCACTTCAAGACATCACCTTTTAAAATTTTACAATTTGAAGCATTTACCTATTTTCTAACAATAATTAAATAATGTGGTTGCTGGAGCTGCTACATAGATGTCCATGTAGGATATCACAATTGATGAATAAAATATTTTTTTTATTTTTTTTAATTTGATTTTTTAAAAGAAAAATAATATCTAAAATATATTTTTTTTAATTTAGGAATAGAACCCCCAAAACTCATCCTAACAAAAACTATGCTCTAATTATTTCACCAAAAAAAATTAAAATAAGAATGCTAAATTGCTCACGAAATTGCAACTCAAAATTTTTGAATATTTAAAAAAAAATTAGATATTTCTTACAAAAATATTTTTAAATTAAAATAATCATTTTATTCACCAGTCTAGACATTCTACATGGACATTTATATCAACTCCGAGGCCACATCACTTAATTATTGCTGAAAAATTAACAGATACTTCGAATAACATAAAAATGTGATATCTCAAATTGCAAAGGAAAAAAAATGTTGTAATTAATAAAAACTTTAAAAGTGGTAATATCTTTTGCAATTGACAAAAAAAAAACTATAAAGTGAAGAACATTAATTCTTCTTTGCAAAGAATTTTCTTTAACAGATTAATATTGTTATGAATAAAATTAAATCTAAATTTAAAATTTCAAAATTTTAGTTTAAATTCACATTATTATGAATATAAATAATATAACAAGATGTCAATATAAAATATTATATTAATTCAAATAATATTTTAAAATATAAAATATTTGATTACAATAATGATCGTGCGTTAGCACGGTGCAATACTAGTTCTAATTAAAAAGCAGATATCAAATATTTCCTCAAACATAATCTAACATTTTTTCTTCTATTTTAAAATTTTAATGTAACTTATCCACTAAAAAAAACTCCTCCAATTCACAACCTGACTCTAACTTATCAAGTAAGAAAAATATGTGATGACATTGACAGGGGACAAGTGGCAGGGGTTTCCATTTTTCTCTTAAAAAGATAGAATTTTATGAGGTGTTTTAAAACTCTAAAACATGCTCTAACTTGAAGCATTTAATTTTTTTAAAGTATTTATGCAGTGTTTTTATCTATCAATTTATAAATAAATACTTTTAGAGCACTTCTTGAGATTGTAAACAGGTAGTTAAGCGCCTTTAAAAAAACAGGTAGTTAGTATTTTTTGAAATTGTGAACTATATGTATTTGATTTTTTTTTATTTTTTTATTTGAATTCAATTATAAGAAAAGCGTGTGTTCTTAACTCAATCAAGCTACCCTCTCATCATAATTTAAATGAGTTCACACCAAGAAGTTTACCTTGTCTAAATAAAATTTGTGATAAAGATTGAGCTCTTCTTAATTAATTACTTCTCAGAGGTTTAATTTTTTTTCCTATATATTTTTATTTGAAATCAACATGACATTGTTTTACCATTAGTTAGTTCCTTTGATTAAAAAATTTGCAATCACTAATAAATTTTCTTTTATCGATAAAAAAAATCATACTAGATCAATATGTGGCAGCTAAAGAATAATCAATAATCAACATGTACTTTTTGGTTGGTCCAGTCATCAATTTTTGAAAGACTGAGGAAAAAATAAAATGAAATTAATACAAATGCCAAAACATAATACTCCCTCCGCCTCCAACTCAATTGAATATTTGTTAAAACGGTTCGTTTCAAACTCAATTGAACATTTCTATAAATAATAATAAAGTAATTTTTTTCTTTATTTATACCCTTCAAACACTTTAATATTAAACTCAGTGTCATTACTTTTTCAATAATAAAGTCAACTTTATCTAATTTAATTTAAATAAATGCCAATATTTTATTATTCAATCCTCAACTTTATATTTTTTAATAATAATAAATAATTTGATTGTGGAGGGAGGGAGTAATAACTAGAGAACAAGAGAATAAGTATCAATTCCAATGAGTCATTAAATATTGAATTCTAAGATGAACTTAAAATGGGTCACATTGATGTCTCTTTCTTAGATTGGTTTCACACCTTTGATTGTGAATTTGGACTTTTGACTCCAAGAATGAAGAATGTGATAAAGACTAGTCACCATGGATCCAGACTGTGTTTGACTAGTTTTAGAATAGGATTTGAAAGTCTGTTTGGTTGCCTTTCATATTATGATATTGCTAAATCTTGTATGCATTTGGGTGTATCGTGCATTTTAAAATCATATAATTTATAATATTAAAAGATATAATTTATTTACAATAAACTGTTCAATTATTAATATGAAAAGTAGTTACATGATTCATTATAAACAAACTACATCTTTCAGTATAACAATTTGTATGATTCTAAAATGTATTATGAGTGCACGGTGCATTTTCATGCACATGAGACCCCTCTTATGATATTTTCACTATTTTAAATCATTTTAGAACTTATCATATTAATAGGAGATGAAAATATTTGGATTACTTTTATATATGTGTGTTATGCAAATTTAAGATTTTGGCTTGGCTGTGGTTATTTGGTTGAGTTTGTTTTGTGTGGATTTTTCTTCTACTTGTAACAATTAATAAAAAGTGAAAATTATCGGAATACTTTTAAATAAGTGCTATGCAAATTTGAGATTTCGGTGTCGGTGTGGTTATTTGGTTGAACTTGTTTTATGTTGGTTTTTCTTTTCTATAATTTCTAATAGTACGAGATTTTTTTGCGCAAATTAACATTAATTTTTTTTAGCTCTTATAGCATTTTCCCTTGGTTCTATCTGATTTTTTAGTTGATATTTGTGTTGTTTTATGGATTACTTGAGTTAACTTACATGTTTTGATAGGATTAATTTTTTTAATAGTGATTTCAAACTTGATGTTTATCGTGCAAGTAATTACGGGACAATCTGAGTATTTGATCACATTGATATTTGATTGAGGTGTATAGTTTATTTTAGTTAAACTGTTTATTAGTGCCTACACATTTATTGTGAAAGTTAATTTTTCTTTTTAAAGTCTCTCCATATATAGTCGTGCAAAACAAGAGATCCATTGCTCTTAATGATATTGTTTGGTTTTTCTTTTACTCTCCTAGCTTGTCTAATTGGAATGAGAATAATTTTTTATTTTTTTTATAGAAGAGTTATCTTATCTACTTATGTTTTCTTTGATTGATCAATTAAATTAGTTCTTATTTAAAAAAAAGAAATCTCTATTTTCATCTTAAAAGAAGTAAAGAATAAGATTATACTCCCTCCGTCCCAAGATGACTTGAACACTGAAAATGTCACGCAAATAAAAAAAAAAGAGTTTTAGTGGGTTTGAGACTTTGAGTGAAATGAAATAAGTGTGTTGTAAGTGTATTAATATTATATTTATTTTCATTTTGGGAGTGTTCAAGTAATGTTGGGACGTCCAAATAAGGCAAGTGTTCAAGTAATGTTGGGACGGAGAGAGTATCTATTTTATGAATTTCTTTTTTTACAGAACAAAAAACTTTAATTTTTAATTTTTCGGTCAATTTTGATCATATTGATTTAAAAAAATGAGTAACACTCCTATAAACCAAATGTACATTATAAAATCTATTTCAATATGATCCATTTTGAGGGATGAGTTGATTCGGATTTTTGCGTTCAATTTTCGCCCCATTCAAGTCAAGCAATAACTCTCATTTTATTCTAACTCTCGCGCTCCGCACCATTGATCTTGTTGCTGTTGATGCTTCAAGTCTAATTTTTTCGATAGAAATTGTGATTTTACTAGTGACAGTGATAGTTTTTTTGCGTAACAATAAATATTTTTTTTTCATAACATTGATACTTAATTTCTCTTATAGTGAGAGTGGTAGTTTTTGTTAGTGAAAGGTGATCTATTTAAACTCACTGATCTAACCGCACTAATTAATTAGTGTTCACAAAAGTTCAGTGCAATTTAAAACAGAGAGACAAGAGACAGAGATGGTGGCAGAAGCGCAGAGAGGCGGCGGCGGCGGCCCTACGGCGGCGTTCCGGCGGAAGAAAGGAAGTGTTTTTCCGGCAAGGAAGAAGCTCGTGAAGACTATGATGTTTGATTCCATTGCTCAGACGCTTTTTAATTGCTTCATGAAGAAGAAGAAGAAGAAAAATGTATTTCCATTTCCCTGAAATTCTTCTTGATTTGTAATTTTCATTTTTTGTATTAATAGAATTTGTTTAATGTTTTTATTTTTCACTTCATTTAGTTGAAATCATTTCGTATAGTATGTATATTTATTGTTTTAATTACCATTGAAATCAACATTTTGATAACTTCTATGGAGCATTATTTATAATGGAAATTAATATTCTTACCTACTTCAATATCAAAATCGTTTTTGTGATTTATTAATGCATTTGTTAAGTTTATCATATAGTAACATCACTATTTCATACGTAATGTATAATTAAAAATGAAAAAAATCGAGTAATTAAAAGATGAGCTTTATTAGGAACAAAAAAAATCATATCTTTAATTTAATTGTATTCTTAACAAAATTTTAAGATAATTATAAAAAATCACAATTTAACATGTGTGTTGCACTGATGGTTCCGGAGTTGGTCCTGTAGTTTGAGGGGATCGGTGCAGAATTTTTCTAGATTAAAAAATTGACTAACTAGAAAACTTTAAAGGCTCGAACCGAAAACCATGTTAAATTTAAAGATTTGTCATTTATCCGATAACAATTCAGTTAAATAAATCATTGAAATATTTCATAATATAATAATATATATAAAAAATTCAAATAATATTTAATTAAAAAACGGGGCCCTCGGCTTGGGGTGGGACCCTGTGCGGTGGCACAGGATGCACCACCCCAGGACCGGCTCTGGGTGGTTCATTAGATTTTTTTTAATTATTTCATATATTATTCATTCGTATTATAAAATATAAAGTAGAATAATAATTATAGAATATGTGGTCTCATTCCTATGGATGAATTTAAAATTCATGAATTTCACACACAAACCACCCTCTTTCCAATGAATTTACATACTTAGATTTGAGTTCTAGTTTAAAATTGAGGGATTTCAAATTCTCATCAAAATCATATCATTTGAAATTCTCTTCTCTCTACCCCTTCCTTCTTTCTCCCCCTTCACTCTCTTTCTGTCTCTCTTTTCTTTTGACAATTCATGATTTAAAATATATGCACTTTTACATTTATTATTTTTTAAATTCATTAATTTCAAATTCCTCGTATCTAAGTGGAGCCTTATGTAAATTAACATATGAAATGTTAAGGGATCACTTATGTATCAACATGTACTATGTCAAACTAAATGAAGTTAAAATTTAGAATTTTAAAAATAATTTTTAATGATTAAAGTATGAAAAAATCTTGTATAAACCTGGTTCATTCTATGAATTCGGGTCAAACATAACTTATACATTATAAATGGATTGATATATATCATTTTAGCCTATTTTTTGTTTCACGTATTTTTCTCTTTTCTTCTCTCCAGCGACTGCGAAAACCTCTACGACTCGGCTTGTTGCCATTTTCACATTTTAGGTTTGTCTTTTTAAAAAAAAAAAAAAATTGTTCTTCGTCATTTCCACCGATCTCACATGAAAAATGTGTAACATGAGCGACACGATTAAGCAAAGTGCAATAACATTCTGGTTTCTCATGATTGATTTCTTACGATTTTGAGGTTTTTCTAAATAACAGTGAGAGTTAGTCTAAATAACAGTGAGTGTTTTACTGAATAACGATGAGTGTTTTACTGAATAACAGTGAGAGTTTTTCTGAATAACAATGAGAGTTACTTTGAATAACAATGAGAGTTTTTCTGAATAACAATGAGAGTTTTTTTGAATAATTGTGAAAGTTTTTCTAAATAGCAGTGATAGTTAGTTTAAATAACAGTGAGAGTTTTACTAAATAACAGCGAGAGTTTTACTGAATGACTGCGAGACCAACGCTCGACAACACGAGAACAACTGGAGTAATTGTGAGAGCAGCAACGTGACGTTGCGAGAAGAGCGACGAATGAGCGTGGAATGACCGTGAAAGCATCGGCACGAGAACAACGACTAATGAGTGTGGAATCACCGAAGTAGTGGCGCGACAACGTTAACGTGAATGAGTATGGAATAGTACTCTCTCCGTCCTATTTTTTATTATATGGTTACTGTAGACATGGAAATTAAGAAAAAGTAGGAGATAATAGTATTAAATGATGTAAAGTGGGTAAAGTGAATTTGGTGGAGAGAAATAATACTATTAAATTATGTAAAGTGGGTTTGATGGAGAGAAATAATAATATTAAATAATATTAAAAGTTGTTTTATTTCTATTTTAGGAAATGACAAACAAAATTAGGACGACTATTTACGGAAAGTTGACAATTAAAATTATGACCAGTTTTCGAAAAAGAATACTTTCTTTTTTGTTCTCGCCACAAACTGTACAGTGACATGGCATAATAGAATTATCAACGATCACCCTATCAATATCAAAATCTAACACAATTTTCTAAACACTACTTAACAGAGCATAACATTTACACGGTAAACTAATAATTAATTCATCGGAAGAAAAAATAAAGTTATGAATAAAATGATTTAATTAATAATAAAATCCAACAATATTTATAAACATATAATAATCCCAATACAGTATAACGATCATTGTATATATTATGAGTAATAATGGGAATAGTAATGTTGACGTGGATGTTGATATATTGTTGGAAAATAAGTCTATTTTGGGGTGAATGAGAAATTATATTCTCAATAAATATTGTAATCAACAAATGGAAAAAGTGGGAAAGGGAAAATCAAAAGCTTCTATTCAACATAGAAAAATGAAAAATGAGGAAGTGGATATTTAAAGAGTTATTCACTTGTTGCTTATAAATTATTGTTGGGTTCATTCTTCTCCACCTACTACGCTGGTGCGCAGGGGTGCAAATCTTGATCGGATTTGGTCTTGTTCATTGCATATGAGTTAAGCATCCTTCTCAATTATCGTCAAGGTTCCTCCTAAGTAATTTGTTCATTGCGTACATGAACCGTGAGTGAAGCATCCTTCTCGATTATCGTCAAAAACTACGCACCGATTTAGTGGCGGACGTGCAAGCAAATCATAAGATTCCTCCATAAGTAACTCGAGAATAATCTGTTCATTGCGTACATGAACTGTGAGTGAAGCATCCTTCTATCAAAAACTACGAGTCATTTTGACTTGTCCAATAAATCAAGATTTTTTATTTAAATTGCAGTTAAACCAAAATTTTGGACATCTATTTATTAATATAGTCAAATAAAAATTAAGCATTGAAATAAACGGAAAGTAAATTAAATAATAATTAAATATTATTATTTATTATTTAATTTTATTCCACACATGAGTGGATAATATAGAAAAGAAGTTGTGGATAATTTCTATATATATTTGAAAATCACGTGGAATTTGAAATTGACTGAGAAATGAGATTCAGTCTCTTTCTGTACGCGATATCTCCCAAACTCGAAACGTGAAAAACACAGAAATAGAAAAAAAATGATTTTCTCAATTATCACATATGATACATGATCAAGGCATTTAAATTGTGTTTAATGGAAGCAATTCCGTGATCAATTCGTGTGGTTGTGTTTCGGACTTTGAGATCCAGTAGTACGTAGAATTCAACCTGTTTTATTTCCTTTCCGCTGTAATTCTGGAATATAGGTTAGTGTGTTTCTAAACCCCGTATTCCAACAATGGTACCAGAGCCATGGATTCTCGTATGTGATTACGGTCCTCACACGTTTATAAGCCTTGTATATGTGATTGGCATGTTTTCGACTTTTCCACCATTTCAGGGGTCTTTTTTTTGAGAATTCGACTTTCTTGGAGGACCAAATTGTAATTTTTTGAAATTTAAATCTAAACCGCGAACCGAACCGTTGGACCGAACCGGCGCCGGTCCAGTGGCGCATGCACAACATCTTGTGAATGGGTCGACCAAGACGCGTCCGACGCGACGGTGGTGAACGACACGCTGCACGCGTTCCGCTGCGTGGCGTGGTGACGCGCTGTCGGATTTCCGGCTGCGCATCAGGCGGTTTGCGAGCACGTGGATGTGGTTTCCAGGCGAAAAAGGTGGTTTTCCGGCCTTCTTAAGCTGTTTACCGATGTGTGCGCTCTTGTAATCTTGTTTTGGCTCGTTCGGGCTCGTTTTAACTCCGATTTTAGTTCTGAAAGTTGCTACTTTCCTATTTTTCAGTGTAGATACTTAATTTGTATAGTTTGGAGGCATTTGAACTAGGAATGTTCAAATATATATTTATCTATGGAAGTGAGAATCACATTTAAACAAGTTACACTTGTGAATTGGCTTATTATGCTTGAAATTAATTTTTTCTTGTGTAATTGTGATCTTAACAATTCATGTGTTAAGTATTTAAGTATTGAATGTTTAAATGGTTGCTCATTTTAAGTAGATATGACTCGATGAAATGAACAATTGTTGTTCTATAAATTCGAGATTTTCTTATGCAATTTTTATAAGAATTACATGAAAAGTAGCATACTATTTTGGAATATTAAGTTACTTGACGGAGATATATAGTTTACCACTCTTTCCTATTATCACATCCGGTAGTTCCAATTTAATAGCTCAGAATTTAATTAGAATTGAAACTTGAGCTATGACATTTTCAAGAATACTTATAGTATAGTTTTCTTGGATTAAATTATGTCAAGATTGGAATTTAATAGTAATAGTAATAGTGATAATTTTTATGAGAAAATAATTGGTGGATTGGGTTAAAGATTCAAGTAGACAAGTTGTTGGGACGACATGTCTATGTATTAAAGATGATTCATTGATTCGATGTTATTACCTTGAGAGGTAAATGTAACACTTGAATACGAATCATCACCTAGATCCTTACGCCATATTTTTCACAATGTCAGTACTAAATGTAGTACTTCAAGAGACATAAATATCAAATGGGATTCGAACTTCATGAAAAAATCCTGATAGTGTTGCTGAAATAAGATTAGATTAAAATAACCTTAGTAGTTGATATTTTGGTCTTATAGTAGCCATTTGATTCTTTTGACTACTTTGAGTTATTTTATTAACTCATAACATGATTATGCTTTATTACGTTTATAATGATAAATGTTATTAAGCATGTAGTTTCATGTTGTTAAGTGGGAGTTTTAGCTATTTATTAGAGTAAAAGCTAAAACTATTTGTGTTCATGTTTTGGAATTGAGTCTGATTAATGAGGATACTTAATGAGATTGATGATTAATAACTTTAAGTTATTTTTCGATATCAAATTTTGTATTAAGTTTTTCAGATGTCTGTTAGCATAACGTTGAACATATTGATACATAAATAAACATTAACTCATTGAATCACTTCAAATAAACCAAACAATAGCTTCAAAAGCTATCAACGCCAATATAATTGAATACACTCAATAACGATAATTATGACATGTGACGTTATATTTAATTAAATGTTCTTGGAGAACAAGATGCATTGAATATTATCTATCATGTTATGGAAGATTTGGGATTGGGATGTAGATTCAGATCAAAATGGATCAAAAGACTTACATTTGCTTGGAATATGAGAAATTCCTAGCTCATGACAGACTGGTGAGCTCAGTTATAGATAATATGATCCTTGAGTGTGTGCAAAACCTTACAACTTACAATATTTTGCAATATCTGATAGAGAAGTATGGTAGCACTTCACTTTCTGAATAGCATCAAATTTATATCTAATATGATCATTTCCTTACAATTGGAGCACTTGAGGGTTATCACGTCCCGTGATGAAAGCATAGACTTTCGCTTATTCAATTCATATTGTTGAGCTGAAGGATGTGGTACTTGGAGTTGTCATGTCTTCATCAAGTGTTCTGATTTCTGAATTCAGTTCTTAACACTCTTCTAACTCAAAACTTAAGACATAGTGGAAGGAATGGAGGAAATGACAAGCAGTATAAAATTAAAAATACTGCAATTAAACTTCAAATTAATCCTAATGGGAAGAAGAATAAGAAGAAAATATATGCAAAACTGAAAATTAAATGACTAATAAGTTTGGTCATTTTACTCATGAATATTTTGAGTCCAAGAGGGACAAAGAAATTCATTGCAATTATTTAGTTTTAGCATAATTGTCTACGGTGGTGTATTTATTGACTGAATTTTATCCATGTGGATTATAGATTCAAGAAACGCAGACCATTGACTAATTTATCCACTGATTTTTCACAAAAGAAAAGAGGATATGAGAGAGAGAGTATACTTTCTAACATTTATTTAGTTGGGCCAAAAACCCATGACAATATCACTCAACACGAAAGGTAATTTAGTATCTTTTCAAACTCTACTCCATGACTAAAAATATTTAATTTTAAAAAAATTATGTCAAATAATTTTTAAAATAAGTGTTTGTTAACCATTTAAGAATGTGCAGGCGAGCCTTAATGTGTGTATGGTTAAATCATGTGGCATGTGTGTATGGTTATGTTATGTGACGTTAAGACTTGAGGAAATTACTCGGATGCGATTTGCGAATACATTAATTTTTTTTTAATGTTATAGTCGAAACCACTTTATTAAAAAGATATACCATATTAATAAACAAGCCCGATGTGGCATAAAAAATAAAGCTGGTGTTAAATTACATTCATGTATAAAAAAATATATTTATTCAACAATTAGGCCCCATTTGATAGGGGCTGAAGCTGATAATGATCAGACAATGATATTTTCTTCTTTATAGTGTGATTTTTTGGTAGAGACCGACATGAGTCAAGGGTAACCTGTTTAATATTTTAAAATTTTATTCAAATTAATTTGTATTTTGAAACATTCTAAACAAAGATTGTTCAATTATCGTATCTCATTGATGCTTGTGCTTGAATTTTTACAAAATCTTAAAAATAATTTTTTTTTTTTGCAAATTATTATTGAAAAATAGCAAAGTGTTGTAAGCACTGCAAAATTTAAACATTTTTTTTAAATATATAATTTATTTTTTCTAAATGTTGAACTTATTTATATTAAGGGTGCCACTAAACACGCCCCAAAATTCTCTAAACACACCCCATAATTTTTAAAATAAAAATAGATATATATAAAGTGACTAAGTTACCCTATATAAATATAGGATACTCCCTCCGTCCCATAGTTGTTTTCATTTTTACTGTGTGCTCGGATTTTAAGAAAAAAGTGATAAAGTCTTGGGTAGAAATAGTTGTTTATTAATATTTTATATGATAAAGTGATAAAGTGATGGATAGTTGGGGTTAAAAAGAGTTATTTATTAGTATTTTATGTGATAAAGTGATAAAGTAGAAATTTCCATGTAAGGAAATATGAAAACAAGTATAGGACACCCAAAACGGAATTCAGGAAAACAAGTTTGGGACAGAGGGAGTACTATTTTGTCTTTTTTTTTTTAAGTTTTATTTATTTTGATTTTAGTCCTCTAAGTTTTTTTCACTTTGAAATTGATTCTTTACTTTTTGTAAGTCTAATTTTTTAAAATTATTATACGTGGAAAAATAATTAATTTTTTTTTTGAAAAAAATAAATTAAAATATAAAAATAATAAAACAGTAACTATATCTTTAAAATGAATTAAATGAAAAAAAAAATCAAATAAGCAAAAATTGTAAAAAAAAATCTGAAAAAAATTAAATTTTATAAATTATTATTAAATCTTCAAAATAAGTAAATTAAAAAAAATCAAAAACCATTTAAAACTAAATAAATATTAAAAAATAAAATAAATCTTCAAAATTAATTTAATTTAAATGGTTTTTTTTCAGATTCTATTTAGTTTTACTGATTTTTTACTCTTATTTATTTTTTAGATTTATTTTTTTTAAAATACTTTACAAATTTCATTTAATTTTTTCAGTTTTTTTAATTTAAATATTTTTTAAAAATTTAGTTTACTTTTTAATGTTTTTATTTTGTATTTAGCTTTTTTATGATTTTGAAGATTTTTTTCTAATTAAATTTTTTAATTTATTTATGTTTGAAATAATTTAGTTGACTTTTTTTTAATATATTTATGATTTTATATAAAATTTTAAGAATGTTTTCATAAAAAAATAATGAATACAAAAGAATCAAATGATTTTTTTAGGAGAGAAATGTTCATGAGAAAAGGAAAGGCAGTAAAGTGTTATTTTTATATTTTGATAGAAGAATGATATAATAGAAAAAAATGGGGTGTGTTAAGTAATGCATGTTAATTTTTAAATTTTTTCGCGGTGTGCTTAACAAATGAGGTGTATTTAGAGAATTTTGGGGTGTGTTCAGTGACACTCTTATATTAAAACGGTAAACTTATTTTCATTAAAAGAGTTAAAATATTTTAGAAAATACCGTGTCATTCGGTGGGACAGTACAATCCTCTATGCACAAAGTACATACCCTGCTTTTGCCATCGCCAAGAAGCAATTTCTCTACCGACTGTTTCTGCTTTCCCCCTTTCCTCCGTTGCTTTCTTCAGACTCGATCACTTTGTTTACGATCTTTATACATATCAAACCCTATAATTTAATACTATATTCTAATAAATACATTTGGTCGAAAACAATTAATATACATATGTACTAACGTTTGTATCAGATCTACGCCATACTTTATCCGCAGCATTTCAATTTTAGGTCATCTCTCTATCTGGGTTTTCGTTCTTCATATAATTTCTTGATGGGTTTAATGTAAATCAATTTACTGATTTTTGTGTGGGTTTCAGGTTTATTGAACTGAAATCTCGACGACAATATGCAATCATCATCGGCGGCAGAGCCAGAATTTGAGTATTTGTTCAAGTTGTTAATGATAGGCGATTCTGGGGTTGGGAAAAGTAGTTTGTTACTGAGTTTCACGGCTGATGCTTTTGAAGATCTCTCTCCTACAATCGGTAGCTCAATAGTACTTTCATGTATTTTGATATGATTGTGTGTTTGATCTCATTTTGTTGCTATGAATTTGCAAATAATCTTGGGTTTAGTTCAGGATATGCATTTGGAAATTAGAGGTGGAATGTTTGATATTAATCTGCAGGGTCATGATGATAACATTGAGGAATTATTTATATTTTTTGCTTGTTAAATCTCTGGATTTCCCCCTCCCTGAAACACCAATTTTGTCTTAACGATTCGTAGCCAAATGAGTTCGATAAAATTTTGAGAGCAGTTTTATTTAATGATATAACTTCTGAAGTGTCATATCCTATAGTTAAGATGTAGTAATGAGTTATCTTTTCAATGTCGCAGGGTAGGTTTCACTTCATTGATGTGATTATATTTCTCCAGACATATATAAACATGTCAAAAGATATCGGATATTTGCATGTCAAAAGTGAAATTGCTTAATTGTTTCCTTTGAATATGTTGGTTGCTCACAATCAAGTAGAACAACTTGCAGTAGATGATGGAAGGACAGGGTTATGTTTACATTCTAGTGTTGTGGCAATGAAAGCTACTTAATATAATCAGCTTTCGGCACTAGTTTAGTTGGTACTCACATGGTTCTTTATCTCTTTTTAGGTGTATCGTATTGTTGATTTCCTCTCGACCATCCTCTTTGCTTTCTCTATGCGTATATTTGAGTGTTTATGTATCCTGTATGTGATATACCAACTGTCAATCTGCTCCAGCCTCCCACACCTACCTCCATTTAATGCCAAAATAGAATGACCAACAATTGTGTTTCTTGGGATATATAGATCTTGGATTTGTTTTAATGCTGCTTGTGAGATTATTTGTGGATTTTTTTTGTCTAATACATATTAATTACTCATCCTTTAACAATGATTTTAATTTTCAGTTAATTTTGCCTATAAATTCCTACTTATTTAGCAGTGACATAATAAAAAAGCGAAGAAACCATGTTTCGCCATGAGTGTAATCTTGTAATCCATATATAATGCTAAATTATTTAACAGCAGACAATTTTTTCAGTATCACTTATTCCTTTATACTGTCTCAAAGATTTGGTGTTATCATTGTAATGTTATATTTCTATCTACAGGAGTTGATTTTAAGGTGAAGCATGTTACTATTGGAGGAAAGAAGTTGAAGCTTGCAATATGGGACACTGGTAAGAATGCTCTCGTAGTATGTGGTTTGTAAAGGAGAAAATTGTATAACCTTTTATATTCTTATTTTTTAAATATACATTTGTATATTTTGAAGAGTTCTATTTTTCGCATTGGTTGAAAAATCAAACTTCTTTTACAGCTGGACAAGAAAGATTTAGGACCTTGACTAGTTCGTATTACAGAGGAGCTCAAGGAATCATCATGGGTATGCCAAATCTAACTTCTTCTTTTGCATTCTCTTCTTCCCGGTTATGCCCTTAGCATTTAGCCTGTATCTTGGATGTTGCAGTTTAGCTTGCAATATTATAATATGGCACTATAGAATTGTAGGGTGCACTTGCTTCAAATTCTTCAATGAGAATAGTAATGAGAATCAATCACAATGAGAATATAAGGAATGTAGTGTACTGATATATAAGGAATGTAAACTGTAATTTTTTGTATGATTTTCTGGGTAAACGTATGAAGAACAAGGACAATATGAATAAGATAAGAATGACGAGAGAAAGATGAGAGAAGAGAGAGAAAACAGGTGAGAGGTTAGAATATTTTCTGCATAATAACTTCTGCAACAAACCGTTACCTAAATCAGAGGAGTGGGGACCACAGGGGCTTATCACAATTTTAGGGAAATAAAGATACTGAAAAAACAATTAAATGAAATATTGGGCTGCAGCCTCATGAACTTTAATTATTTCCAGGCCCATTTGTTGGCAAACCCTTTAGGCCCATTTCCCTTTATCCCCACCTGAGGCTCAGATGAAAACTCCTCAGGCTCAGACGAAAACCCTTCAGGCTCAATTCCCTTTATCCCCACCTGAGGCTCAGATGAAAACTCCTCAGGCTCAGACGAAAACCTCTCAGGCGCGATTCCCTTTATCCCCTTTGAGGCTCGGGACGAAAACTCCTCAAAGCTCGAATTAAAAACCTTTCAGGCGCGATTCCTTTTATCCCATCTTCAGCTTCAGACAAAAACTCTTCAGATACCAACAAATCGTATTTTCCCTTTTTTGTATCTTCAGAAAACCCTAACACCACTCCTTCCTCCTTCGTTGCAACATCATCTGGTGGTGTGAGATTAATGTCTGTGACAGATGATTGCATTGTTAGTTTAGTTCTAATCTTGGAATAAGTGTGCCAATAATTGATTGTTGATTTAGGGATGTGTGTTACGGACATTGTCTATACAAGACGTGCACAGAAGAATAATGGGCTTTAGGCCCAGATTGTTATTTTATTAATTATGTATTTTCTTTTATTTGGTATGGCCTAAGAAACTATTTAAGTTATATGTCGTAGGTTATTTGGCATTTATCATATATTGAACTGTTTAGCGGCCGTGGAGTCATTGAGGAATAATGATTATCAACTCTTAAGCGCATGTAGCGAGCTAAGGTTGAGGGGGAAGTTGTTAATCAAAATGGGTAGTGATTAATTTATCTTAATTCTCGTTGCACCATACCAAGTATAAAGAATATAAATTGGGTCTTCTTTAACTCCGATTAACCACCCTAATTACCCCATGCCGATACAATTCATAATTCACATTGCAAATCCCATTGAATAATTTAAACCAAACGCCCCCCTTAATTTCTAATTGTGCTAATCAGAAGCCCTCATCGTAGAGATAACATTTTATCTAATTGCCTATTTGCATTCAATTTTTTCTTTAATAGAACTATGGCTTTTCTTTACTCACCCCAAAAATCATTTATTTGTGAGACAGTTTACGACGTGACACGACGAGATACCTTTACAAATCTATCTGATATTTGGGCTAAAGAAATTGACCTCTACTCAACAAATCAAGATTGCATCAAGATGCTAGTCGGCAACAAAGTTGATAAGGTATTCCTCTTGTAAGCTGTCATCTTGTTAGTGTTAACCAGGAAATGATATGATAAATTGTGTTTCTATTTTTGTTTTAGATTTCCTCATAATACTCTTTCACCAATTCTACATGTAACTACACTATTTATTTTTTTATGCTTGTGAATAACCATGCATTATTCACATTCCTTCGCAGGAAAGTGAAAGGGTTGTTAGCAAAAAAGAGGGAATCGACTTCGCAAGGGAGTATGGGTGCCTCTTCATTGAATGTAGTGCCAAAACTCGTACCAACGTGGAGCAGTGTTTTGAGGAACTCATTTTGAAGGTTAGTTAATTTGCTTTATATTTTTAATTTTGCAAAAATAGTACATTTAGAGTAAATTGCAAAGTTGGTCTCATATCTATTGGGTGTTGGCGATTTTAGTCTCATAACTTCTCTCAATTAAGTCCCATAACTTTTAAAATGGTGTAATTTGAGTCCTACGAAGACAGTTTTTTGTTTTTAAGATGATATTTAATTTGTGTTTTTTTAATTGAAATTAATATGTTGGGGTCTCATTATGCCTAAGTGACGCCAAGTCATTATTCTTGTTGCTAGATGGAATTCCAGCAGCTCAAGTGAGTGGCAAGTGTTAAAATCCTGCAAACTTGTCAATTTAGGATTAAAATTCATCATTTTAAAATTTATGGGACTTAGTTGAGAAAATTAATTCGTACGGGACAAAAATTGTCAACCTCCAATACATATAGGGAGCAATTTTGCAATTTACTTGGACATTTAGGTTCAGGACACTTAAATTATGCTCTCGATATTCCCTTATATCAACAGATCTTGGAGACTCCAACTCTCTTGGCCGAGGGATCAGCTGGTGTGAAAAAGAACATCTTCAAACAGAAACCCCCTGAGACCGATATTTCTGCTAGTAGTTGCTGCTAAATCTTTCTATCGCCTTTGCTTTCAGTTTCCTTTCGTTGTATTTAAGTTGTGTTTTTCTCTTGTTTAATTTGAGAAACGCCTGTAGTCGAGCTCTGGCATAAATATCATACATCAGTCAGTCCACTTGTCTAACATCATATAGTAGTTGTTTGATTTCAGTTTCTCTTGAAATTTTTCATAGACTGCTGTAGTTTCATCCAAATCCCTGAATGGGCTATCTATTTAAATTATAAACGGTTATGTTACATATTTTAATTCCTGTTTTTTTTCTTTTTATTTGCTTCAAAAGAAGAATGGAATAAGAAACTATATTGGTTGATGTCTAGGATGCTTGGGTACTCTTAAGTTTTTGAATAATGCAATGTCGGATATCTCATGGATATTTGAATATGGGGATACGGGTGGGATATGCACCCGATACACCATGTGGTGTCTTCCAATTAGAAATATTAATAATAATTTTGGGTATTGTGCGGTCACAAACAGGGTACACGTGGGGTCAAACTTGTAAAATTTATTTTATTTTTTGTCTTGAAATAAATTTGTCTTTATATTAAATTAACTCAAATTGGCCTACAACCAGTAAAAAATATTGACTATCTTTATTGCTCACATGCTTACACTATTGTCGAATTGTTCGTCGTTCACATGTTTTGTTACGATGTTCCTCTTGTTTTGATTTTAGAGGAACACTTGCATGAGATGGTCTCACTATGAGATTGAATATAAATTGGACATTGACGCTTTAACACTTAGGGAGGGGTGGATGTGATTTGTGCTAAGTTGTACTTCGTTTCATGCATGAGACTGTTTCATGTAGAGATGTTAATCTGGGCCGGGCTAAACGGGCCGACCCGTTTAAACCTATTATATGCAGGGTTAGGGTCGAGCAATGGTAGGCTCGTTTAAAATCAGGTCTTTTTGGCCCGGACCGATTAGCCCGAGGGCTAAACGGCCTAGCCCACCAGTTAACCGGGCCAGCCCGTTTAGTCTGCTTGTGTTAATATATAAAATAATAATATAATATGTATATATAAATAAAAACTTAACAAATTACGGATTAGGTTAGAAATTAATTCCGCTTGCCCAGTCGTCCACTACTCCATTTCAAGGCTTCCCGTTCTCCATCGCCGTAGCGCCACTCCTTTCTCCATTGCCGCATTCTGCACTTTTTTCTTGCTTTAAAGGTACTGGTTCCTTATTTCTACAATATTATTCATATGCTATCCTTACATTGAACATAATCGATCTTCGGGTGTTGAATCACATTCATATGCTACATTGCTATTTTGTAGAAACAATATTATTAGAAGAAACTGATAGGTGTTCGGTGTTCCAATCATTTTCTTTTTTTCAATTTCTTTTCCAGTTAATTGACATTCTTGAAAAAATACTAATTAATTAGGACAAAAATAATTTCACTTCAAAGAATATGACCCATTTTATCTGCATGATTGCTTCGAAACAATATATATGTACAACTTGACAATTTCTATTGTGTCTAGCATGTTTTACATTCATTATGTTTTACATATATTCATTTAATATGTATATATTTTCGGAGTCCGCTAGGTGACCCATTTAGCCCGTAACCCACTAGGGTTATGGACCTATGGTTAGGTCTCAACTATTAGCAAACCGTTTAAAATGAAACGATTAAGGCCCGGGACTGTTTAACCCACGACCCTGTAGGGCTGGCCCTAATGGGTTAGGGCCAACCCGTTTAACATCACTAGTTTCAAATAAATTTGAGTTCCACTACTCACACCCCAAAATCCTCTAAACACACCTCCATAACTTTAAAGACAAAAATAGATATACATAAAATGACTAAGTTACTCTATATAAATTGGGGTATTATTTTTCCATAAAGTTTTATTGACTTTAATTCTAGTCCTCTAAGTCTCTTACAATTTAAAATTAGTCATTTATTTTTTCTCAAATTTTTTTCAAATATTTAGACATGAAAAAATAATTGAAAATTTTGAAAAAAATAAATTAAAATCTAAAAAAAATTTTAAAAACATAACTAAATATTATAAATAATTAAATTTTAAAAATCAATTAAAAAATCGAAAAAAAAAACTGAAATAATTAAATAAACTCTGGAAAATATTATTAAAAATTAACTATATTTTAAAAGTAAGTAAATAAAAAAATATAAAAATCAATTAAAACTAAATAAAATCAGAAAAATATAAAAAAAAATTTCAAAATTAATTAAATTAAAATTTAATTTTTTAAATCTTATTTACGTTTAATTGATTCTTTGAAGTTTATTATTTAAATTTAATTATTTTTGAAGATTTAGTCGATTTTTTTTAATATTTTTACAGATTTTATTTTTTTTTTTTTTTTGGAAGATTTCTTTTTATTAAGAAATCTTTGAATTTATATATGTTTGATGATTTAGTGGTTTTTTTAATAATAATTTCAGATTTTATATAAAAATTTTAAAGAGTTTTTTAGATTTTTGAAAAAGAATTATGAATAAAAGGAACACTTTTTATATTTTTTGGAGAGTGAATATTAATTAGAAGAGAGAAAGGTAGAAAAATATTATTTTTTTCTATTTTGATGGAGGAAGGATATAATAGGAATGAAATGAGGTTTGTTTAGTAATGAATACTAATTTTTTTAATTTTAATGGAATGTGTTTAACAAATGTGGCGTGTTTAGAGAATTTTTGGGATGTGGGTAGTGACACTCTATAAATTTTTGTCTTGATTTTATATTTGTCTGCATAGGGTATAGAGCCACGTATTTTTAAAAAATTGTTGAGAAATAGGTTATTTAAAAAAAAAATAAAAATTGTTGAGCCACATAGGTTATAGGTTACTTGGCAGTAATTTTCCCTTTTATGGTCATTCTGAAAGTCTTCGCGGACATTGTTCCTAATACTAACAGGCAAAAAAAATAAAGGCTAATGCTTGGAAAGTCTCAAAACTATCCATTTTTTTGGGTACGATCCTAGAGAGTAGGTGTCGGGTAAAATTTATTCATAGTATAAAAATTATACTATTAATACATTTATAAATTTATACTTATTAATTGATATCATTACACTAATTAACTCATGAGATCATAGCATTAAATATTATAGATATTTATTTATAAGAATAGTGATATCAGTTTATAAGTGTAAACAAGTTTTACAGGAGAGCTTGTGAATTTCCAATTCATCTTATGATTCAATTAAATAATTGACATTTTAACTTTTATATAATTTTAATTATATATAAAAGTATTCTTTTGCGAGTCATATTATAAATTAAGTTTGATATGCTGTTTTTTCTGTCTATAAATCTCACGAAGATTTCCTTTAGATATAAATATATTTTTAAATAAAAAATTGCTCCAATATTCTAAATTTTAGATATGGTAGATAAAAACAAAAGGGATTAAATTTTTTATTGGATCTCTTGTGCATCAGGTGCACAGTCCACTTCATAATATATCTTAGAAATATATCATTTGTTTCATTAAAACATACAATTTGTTAAACTGAAATATGTGACCTGTGTATACGAGAACAAATTGCACATTTCAGTGCAACAAGTTGCATGTTTTTAAAAAATACTACGGAGTGCACGGTGCACCCGGTGCGCATACAAGACCTAACCTAAATTTTCCTTTAATTTTGAAGCGCCACTTGAACTTTTTATTCTAATAATTCTTTGTCGAGTTTAAAGATAATTTGTACATTAAAAGACAAAGCGAATCGAATCGGTTTACTGATCTAAACAGACCGATCAAAAAATAAACTCAAAATACGTAGAAATCACTCTTCCACCCAGAAAATCCCGAATCAAAATTATTAAGATGAAAAGATATAGTTTAGCCGATGAATGTTGGACGCAAATTGTTCTAGCTGAAGGGAGTCATCAATTAGTTGGTCAGAATAATCTAATCTCGTTGTGGTTGCCTAATCAACCCTTGTGATTGGCTAAGGGGGACGGGGATCTTTTAGTGGCTTGCGAATTAGGATTGGGTTAGAGTGTTCCACGTTTTGTTTCGATTTTGGTAGTATGAGTTGGGTCAGGAGTGGTTTACAAGAGAGTCGTGCGGACGTCTTTATTAGTGTCAACGTGCCTACTTTTTTGAGGCGATTCGAGGAAGAGAAGGAAGAGGAAGACGGGAGGATCGCGAAAACAATAAGGGTAATTGGAAGGTGCACTTCTTTCGTGGCTTGGACCATCCCTCGTATAATGGTCACACAAAAATGAGGCTGGAACACTTTTCTTCCACTGTTTTTTATCGAGCCAACCCATATTAATTAGTTAATCAGCTAGACACTACCTAGCATGCTGCTTTCATAGTTATTAATTCTTGATTTCTTTATTTATATTTTTTATAATATGATATGATCAACTATTACAAAAGTACTTGGCATTTGATTTCATTTTACCCAAGTTAAGTTGTGATGTGTGAACCATATACTTCTTTCCATTTCTTTTACTAATTATGTAAGAGCAATTAGATACTCTTTCCTAATTTGGTAGTTCTTATAATTTTATATTTCATTGCCTTTAATAAACGACATATATTGATTGGTGATACTATTTTAAACAGGGTAAATTGCACTTTTGATTTCATGTGAATTTTTCGGAAACTATTTTGATCCCACGTGTTTTTTTTTTTGTAAAAACGGTCCTAACTGTTAAATTTCTAACAGTTTCAATTTTGAAATTTATTGAAAAAAAAATAAAAAAAAACAATTAAATAAATTCATAGATTATGAATTTATTGTATAATTATACATCATATATAATTTGAATAGAAGAATATTTAAAATACAAAAATTAACATTAAATTTTTTTAAATACATATTAGTATGATTTAGATAAAAAAAATCAGAAACTACTTTTTTATAAACAATTTTTAGATAAAAAAAGGAGATTTGAATTTCCTTTTTTTAATAAACTAAAAATAATAATTAAAATTGCATTAACCCAATTAACCCAACTCATCCTCTGTCTCCACCCACTAGCGCTATATGCACATATTATGGATGTGACGCGGTAATTTCCAATGATTGGTTGACTTAGCTGTCGCGGTCAACACGTGACAGCCACCATTTACGTACGTTGATCGCGACATAATTTTTTTTTTTTGTAATTTATTGAATTTTTATTAAATTTTTTTATTTGCTTTATAATTTTTTGAGTGTGCATTATGTTACATATGGTTTTATAAATTTTTAAGTCGGGCATAATATAATACACTCTCGTACTCTCCACAATCCTTTGTAATATTCAAATTTTTTTTTGAAGAGGTAATATCAAACTTATCATATATAACATTTTAATAATTTTGAGAGTAATAATTCTCAATTCACAATGTTTATAATATTACAGAAAATATAATTACTCTTGACCCATATATACACAAAATTTAACTTCTTTCTAAAGTTTATACTACTAACCTCACAAATTTCTTTGTGCATCATAGTTAGCTTTACGTCGCGGTGCATCCCAGTTGAATAATAAATTGTATAGGTCTATTCTATCTGTAAATTGAAATTCTAAACCATATGCACTTGGATGACCGTAGTTGAGCCAGAATGGAGAGATTGACAGTACTGGATGATCCTCAGATGTCATTTGCAATTGAAATTAAAGGTAAAAAAACTTAGTTATAATTAAAAATATATATTATAAAAAAATATAATAAAACAATAATTGGTTTTTCTTACCAATATCCAATGTGAATTGTTGTTCACGTTCCCTAACACCACCGCCGTCGGTCGGAGGTGGTTGACAGTCTTCCAAGGCAACGAGAGGACATAAAAATCCGGCAGTGTCACCGAATGACATTATGAAAACATTATAATAGGTTGCAACCAAGTATCCACAGACAGGTAGTGAAAACCACTTATCTATTGTGGTTGGACCATTGAAGTGAGATAGACTTTTCTTCAAGTCCTTCATGATTGTAAGACCACCTATAACGAACATTGTATAATTCTGTTCTTTTATTGAATTCACATAACATATCCATTCGTACCTGCGACCATGCGTCTTCGGTTCCATAGATTGCTAGCACAACAACTCTAAATCCACAATTTACGTCTCCAAGAACATCTGTGTATGATAGAATATAATCTCTCATAAAGAGAGGAAAGTCTTCCTCCATCGGAGAACCTTTAAAACGGGACGGTGAGTTAAGACTATTATGAAAATCAGTCTTACTCTTTTGAGCGTGGAGCAGATTCCCTCGGCGTTTTTGAGTTTGGAGTTTTTGGAGAATTTTGGTCGTTCGGTCCCTGATTGTATGAAAAGCTCATCCGACTCCGACTCCCTTCAGATGTGTTATTTCTACGACCTTCTTTTGGAATATCCTGATATGCATTAGTTCGCGTCACTCTCCCTGACACGTGTTTTATCACACTAACCTCTCAAGTATAAGAGGGTCGTTGAAATGCCCGGTTTTATATCAATCCACGGGACTATGGTGTGGAATATAGCCCAAATGCTATGTGTCGGCGCGCGATTATAGTGTGAAACATGTTGAAAACTTAAAAAGAAGCAATTATCAACGAAGCAAAACAAATAACAAAACTATAAACGAGCAAGCAATAAGTAAAAAAAATAGATGAAAATGTTTTGTATTTTGAGTGTGAGAGGTGTTCGGGTGTTGATCCTCGGATGATGTTCGATTAATGATTGCCTAGGTGGTTGTCTCTACGTCCGGTTAATCCCTAAGAACGATCACTCTTCATTAACCATCCCCGTACTTGGTAAGCCTAGGTTCCGATTTTATTAAACACCTAAGATCGGGATGTGAATTCACTCTTTCTCACCCGGGTAATTGCAAAGGAAGGGTCCTCTAACTAACTAACTAACTACTCCCTACCCTTGTGTTCCCACTTGTAGCATAGATATCACTCTCATAAATTTCTTCATCTTCAACACTAGTTATTAGTTAGTGCATCAATGTGAACTTTGGGGATTCTAATGATCCTACCCAACTCTCGTTGCAATAGGATGTGAATTGACTCAAATCCGGCAAATCAAACCAATACCTATTCGTCTACCCACATTTACCCAACTCTCGTTGTGATAAACTAGACAACCGAATAAGCTAATAGCCAAACCCACCTAAATTGAACACTAAACAACCCCAAAATTCAAAAGACAATCATCAATAGATACAATTCACCATTAACAAGCAAATAATCAACCATCAACCCAATTCACAACACCCAAACACAAAGAAACCTTAGCCCATGGTGCTACAAGCAAAACCCATGGCTAATATGCAAGGAAACAAGAAACCCATATCAAAATGAACAAGAAACAACAAATAGAAACAAATAAATACCTTACTATTGAAGTTCAAGCACCAATCCATACAAAATCCATCAATACTCCTTGGTTTCTTGCTGAAAACTGAAATTAACACTATATCTAGCTATTCTAGGATAAACTAAGGTATCTATGGAAGCAAAATGCAAAAATCTGAAAAAGTATTAGTTGCAGCTCTTAAAGGTATTACTTGTTTACTATCCTCTCTCTTCCCTAGCTGCTGAATGATGAAAAAAACGAAGTGGGGACGTGTCCCTAGGTCAGATTTGAGAATTTCAGAATTCTTGCAGTGTTCGACTCGAGCAGAGGTGCTCGACCAAAGGGAGGTCGGACACGGGCGAAAAGTGTGCCCGCGTTTTCATCTTCTTGGGCTGCTCGACTCGAGCAGGTCTGCTCGATCAAAATTTGGTCGAACAACCCAGAACTCAGCCAAAACCCACTGTATCAAATTCCCGTGCTCGACCAAAAAGGCCGAGCAAGGTTGCTCGACTCGAGTACCTTGAAAAATTGGGTTTTCTTCAAAATTGCATTTCGACCAGCCCGCCTTTACGCTCTGCACGACCCCAGTAAGCGTGCTCGACTCGAGCAACCTCTTTTCCTTCTTTTTTCATAAAATCTTCGTTTTCAACCCAATTCCTGCACAAATCAATCACACAAGCTTAGATGAACTTTTCTACCAAATCCAACAATATAATAGCCAAAATCATGCAAGAAACATCACATCTAGCTATGAAATAGCACAAAATCTCAAGTAAAATCACCACTAATCACTCCCCTTACCCTAACCCTTTTCTTTTGGAGAACTCTTGAAAAATTTGGAAGCATTCTTCCATCTCTCCCAAAGTGAAGGTTAACGATCGCTGCTTGCAGGTTCTTTCTTCCTTTTTTTCAACTTTTGGAGGTGCAACAAGGTATTCTTTGTTGGGGTTATACTGGAAAGTATGTTTTTACTTTGTATAACCAGACTGAATTTCATCTTATTTGCTGAAATAAATAATTTATCACTGATGCTTTAAATATCATTGAATGTTACATATATTTACTGCATAATTATTCAATAAATAGTACGTGTTACATTGTAGTTAATTTAGTGATATCAGATCACAGAAGATTAAATTAACAGTCCCTTGTAACTAAAAGTATAGAATTCACGACCCAGATGGAAATGAACAAACCATCGTGAAAGGTTGAAATGCAAGGCACAGATTGGCTTGTCTTGACCAAGAGATTGCACTAGTGCATTATGATGCACTGAACAGGACCTACTAGAGGACAAATTCTCCAGTACTGAATATAGAAGAATTAGACCTCAGTGGTTCATTATTTCTTAATCTCCGTCCCTTAAATAGGATCGTGTGGAATCAATAACCATTGCTTTGACTTATGATGGGAAGAGTGTTGGAATTTAGAGGCACGTAAACACGTAATACATGCGTAGCGGAAATAAACAGTTCACCAGCAACGAACAATTAATTACATAATTAAATACGAGTAAACGTAAACAGAATTCTTACAGCAATTCGTACACGGATTCCTCAACTATGGTATCCACGTAACAGTCGTTTACTAACTCGCACAGATCTACCAGTGTTGAATCTCCGAGATGAATTTGCTAGGAAAATCCAAACTCTAGATTTTATGGAGAAAATATGAAGTGATTCTCTTGTGAATTCCTAAGAGCTTGTATATATAGGAAGACTTAGCTTATTTTCCAAGCTAGCCCAATTAAGGAAATAAAATCCCTAATCTTGAATTAAATTAATTCCTTTTAATTTAATTCCCTAAATATAAATCTCTACGGATTTAAATGTCTTATATGAAAGTCTCTACGATTTATTTCCATATACATTAAATCCTACAATTATATTCCAAATATAGTTATTGAGAATTCTTATTTAATTAAATCAAATTTAATTAAATATTAATAATAATTAATTCCAAATTAATCTATTATTAATTACTTCTCCATAAATTAAATATTAAATTCAATTTAACATTTAATCAACCAACTATAATTAGTAAACAACCATTACTTGTTGTGTGACCCATAAGCCCTCATATATCGAGCGATTAGTCAAAATAACTATCTTAATTGAACCCTAGACAATAAATCAGACATTCTCAATATATGAGGTACGTTGCGAGGAAATGTGCAACTACATGTAACTGAAACATGGGCTATTACGATTTCCTCCTTTCATTCGCGAATACTCGATTAAGTCTTGAACAAGATGAAGTGGCTATTTTAATTAACTTAATCAATTTATCTCCAATCACTAATTGATCATGTATGTCACACTTAGCCACAAAGTCTAAGTTGACGTGCATCGGCCGATGACTTTGATCCAATTATGATGAGAAGATGAGTATTCTCTCTAAATCCACTTTGAGGAATGAATCCTATTCTTGGCTCAACTACCACACACATGCACTTTGTGATGAACCCAATCCAAGCCATATCTACCCATAGACGGGTGCAAGTGTCGGTCATGGTCAAAGTTCATCATCCCACACATGTCGTGCGTATTGACCTCAAGACAAAGAAGTATCGCATCGCTCCCACTAACCGAGACACATGTAGACACATATAGTGGAACTACATCAAACGGTTTCTCGGATGGGTATACCAATACCCTCTAAGGTATTTGTGCATCCATCATGAGATACCTAGTATCTCGTAGTAAGTGAGATCTTACTACACTCTCTAAGAGTGTGATGCAGATCGCACACCAATCTCCATTGCATCATCAATATCTCATTCTTGATGATCCTTGATCGGGGCTATTTGAGAATCATGCTTAAGTCATCTGAGTTCTCACAACCTCAATGACAACAATGACTCATGGGAACACTTGCATGAATAAATGCAAATAATCAAACATAATATTCAAACAAGTGTATTGCCATACATTAATATTAAATGAACTATGATATTAAATCAAACTGAATATCATCGAGTATTATGTCCTTACAATAGATTGTCTCTAGGACATTAACACTAACAAAGAGGATCAGCGAGATTCAATACCTTGTATCTTGGGCAATGTTATTGGTTACACGATGATTGCTAAGATTTAATACGGTGAAACGTGTGCAAGTACATCTCGTTTGATTTGTCCCCTTGGGAGGCTCAGAAGTTTTATCATACTAAATCTTGCAAGTGGAATTAATTTCCGATATGGATAATAATGTTGAGTTGTTCCTTAACCAAGGAAAAAGATGTTAATTAATATAAAGCTATTTCAGTGGCCTAAATTAATTAATGGACTGGATAATCTTAAACACGGGAAATAATAATCGGGAGCCATATTAACAGTAATATGGGTTAAGATGGATAGTGCAATATTAATTATATAGTGGGATTAATTAATATTTATGGGCTTGAATAATATTGTGGCTCAATATTAAATTCAAAGTCCATTGGAAGGTCCAATCTTAATTCTCCTAAAGGCCCCTCAAGTAGCCCAAACATAAAGTCCAATAACTGAAAAAGGTGTTTAAAATAAAATAAATTATTGTTCCCTTATTTTTCTATTTTTTCGAAAACTACAAATAAAAGAGGGAGAAAGATTTTCTTTGAATTTTGTTATGGAATGAGGATAAGTATTCTTGGAATACAAGATTGTCTCATTAAATTCAAGAAATCTCTCACTTGGCTATTTGTTGTGAAGTTTTCGAAAATTCCATAACATAAGGAGGATGAGATTTTATTTGGGAGATATTTTGGGAAATAGAATATATTGGATATATTCAAGATTGTTTCTTCTAGCTCGATCAAGAGCTATACTGTACGGTCTCGTCTCAGACGATATCTGTAACTACTGCAAATGTTGGGGTTATACTAAAAAGTATGCTTTTGCTTTGTATAACCCAACTGAATTTTCTTATTTACTGAAATAAATTATTAATCACTGTTGCATTTAAATATGAATGAATGTTATATATATTTATTGCAAACCCGTTCAATAAGTTAGTACGTATTACATTGTAGTTAATTTGGTGATACCAGATCACAGAAGATCAAATTAACAGCTCCTCTTAATTAAGTACAAATTCACAAACTAGATGGAAATGAACAAACCATCATGAAAGGTTGATGTATAAGACTCAGATTGGCTTGTCTTGACCAAGAGATTATACTAGTTCATTTGGATGCACTGAATAGGACCTACAGGAGGATAAATTCTTCGCTACTGAATATACAAGAATTAGACCTCAGTGGTGTGTTATTTCTTAATCTCCGTCCCTTAAATAGGATCGTGTGAAATTAATAACTATTGCTTTGACTTATGATGGGAAGAGAGTCATTGTGATTCGATACCTTATATCTTGGGCAATAATATTAATTACATGACTATTTCTAACATTTAATGTGGAGAATCGTGTGCAAGTACGTCTTGCTTGATTTTTCCCCTTGGTGGGCTCGAGAATCTTTATCATACCAAATCTTGCAAGTGGAAATTTATTTCCGGTATGAATAATAATGTTGAGTTGCCTTTACTCCAAGGATAAATATATTAATTAATATAAAGTTTGTTCAGTGGGTTAATTAATTAATGGACTAAGATAATCTTAAACACGGGAAATAATGACCGGGGGTCATATTATAGTAAAGTCGTAATATGGGTTAAGATGGATAGTTCAATATTAATTTTATAGTGGAGTAAATTAATATTAATGGACTTTGAATAATATTTGGCCCAATATTATAGCTTCATAGTCCATTGGAGGTCCAATCTTAATTCTCCTAAAGGCCCCTCAAATAGCTCAAAAATAAAGTTCAATTAATGAAAAAGAGAAGAAAATATTCTTGCCTAATATTTGTTGTTATTTTGAAATTTGTAGGGAAAAGGAAAAGAAAGATTTTCTTGATTTTCTTGAAAATATTTTATGGAAAGAGATAAGTATTCTTGGAATACATAATTATCCTATAAATTCAAGAAGTCAAATCTTGACCTTCTTCCTTGTAATTTTTGAAAATATGGGATAAAAGGGGAATAAGATTTTTATGGAAAAATTTAATTAAGGAGAAAAGAATATAGGAGATATATTCAAGATTTCTTGCAGATCAAGAAAGAGATTTTCCTCCTTAATTTTTTCTTAAAAATCGGCCACCCCTCCCTATATATAGGGGATGAATTTTTCATTCCCAACGGCAATTCCATGTGTTGGAAATATTAGAAATCCACAAAGGTGGTGGTAAAATATTTTTGGTTTTCTCTCTTATTAAAATCGTTCGTGAGAATCCTCCCACCGGATTGCGTTTGTGGACTTGAGACATATTTGGGAAGGCTCTTTGGGTTTATCCATCGTCTCATCGGTTATCTCTACAAGAGGTTAGTAATCTCGTAACTCCTAGATTCCGCATGATTAGGATTTACGTGGATTACGTGTACGCATTTTGTTTATTAGCTTATTAATTATTATGTTGAATTGATTTAGGATTAATTAATGTTAGTAATTAATTGATTAATTTAAATATGTATTTAAAATCATCTCGAATATATCGGGCACCCCTAATTTCCCAACAACTGGTATCAGAGCTCTGGTTTCGAGCTCTGACTTTTAAATTTTTATTTAAATTATGTTGGACATTAAATTGAAAATTAGATTGTAGAATTGATAGATCTGTTTTGCAGGTATCCAATTGTCATGGTATTTAATGTGTTTAATTTTCATGCGTATGAATGAATGGTTTTTTAATTCGACTCGTTCGGATTTGTTTTTCTCGTGAGAAAATCCACGAGTAGATTAGGCTATTTGATTTGATCAATGTAATAGACTAGTCTAGATTTAAGGTGTATTTATTTTTCATTAAATAAATTATAACCTGATCGAAGACGAAAGACGAGGAGTTAAGATGGATCCGGAACCATACGTGGGCGACGTGCGTCGCGTGAAATGTGCCAAGGGAGGCATGAGCGCGACGCTGACATCGTTAGTCGAATGGGCTTGGGCGACGGGCCGGGCGGATCGCCCAGACGCCAGACGGACGCGATGAGGGCGACGCCAGACGGGCGCACAAACAGCGCGACGGGGCTCGAGGCGGAGGCGAAATGGCGCGAAAGGAGAAGGCAGATGGTCGGACGGGATGGGGGCCTGCCGACGACGCCGCCGCGAAAATCCGCCGAAAGCACTTAAGGGTGACGAGCATCGCGCTTAGCAAGACGGGGCGCTGGGCCGGCCGGATCTGGGCAAGCGTGCATCCGGGCCGCGAGCCGGCATTCCAAGATGAATTTTTTTTCGAGACGAACAAGTTGGAGAAATTCAAGATGGTGTTTCATCAAGATCAAGCCAAGGAAAATCAAACCACGAAAGTTGGATAATTTGTGCCCAGTGTGTTTATTTTCTGCTTTGCTTGATTTATTGTTGTTGTTTTTTCTTATGCTTTATTTAATTTGGTTAAATGTGTTTGCATGAGAATTGCTCAACGAAAAATCTCAAATTCAAAAATTACTAAGTATGTTTTAATAATTAATTTGGTTTTGAATCAAATTAATTTTGACCTCCATGATTTATTTATTTGTGAAATCTTTTGAGAAAATTCTACTCTGGGACGGTCAAAAGATAGCTTTCACATGAATAAATTCTCAAAAGGATGATTGTGAATTATTATTAGTGGCGACGATGACCCTCCCACGAGGCTCGATCAAAACGAAGTAGTAATTCTGTATTTAATCATGGTTATTACTTAGGTATAAAATTGATATTCATATACTTCACCGAAGTCCCTGTCAATTTTATATTGGTTAAGTGGGAGCCGACTATTAATTTTTTTAATTAAAGGTTTGTAATTGTTCTTGTTTGTAACCTGCTTGAATGTGATTTAAATGATGACCCTCCCAAGAGGCTCATTTAAATCTGTTTTGAGATTGTGGCTGATGCGTGTTCATATTTTTTTGAGATTTTAATATGAATCATGTGATCGAATTATGTGATTTTCTTTGTGTTGATCCGGATATTGACACAAGATGTATGTTTATTTTCAGTAACATCATGTCGCAACCTTTTAATCCACTGTTTAATATACTGAAAGACAATCTTCTTACTGGAGAAAACTTTATTGTTTGGAAACGAAAACTTATTAACATCCTTGCTTCGCATGAATTCAAATGGGTGCTTAACGTACCAAAACCCAAAAAACCAACCAAGGATGCCGTTATATGGGACGAGATGGAATATAGTGAATGGGAGCTAGGAAATGAATTGATAAGGAACATTATCTTGACACACATGTCGATTCGTTAAAGGACCTTTATCAAGGATTTTCCACGGCTGTAAACATTATGGGAAATCTCGAAGCGATGTTCTCACGTCCGACCCATATGGCAATCCAAAGCATTAAGCGTAACATGGTCAAGCTAAAGTTGGAAGAAGGAATGACTGCTAAAGAGCACATTCTTAGGGTTATGGTCATCTATGAAGAATTGACATATCTTGGCGAAAAATGTGACTTCAAGAGCAAAATTAATTTCATTCTCAGTTCTCTGCCAAAGAGCTATGATCATCCTTATGTAAAGTATCTAATGGAAGATATGGATTTTACTATGGACGATCTCATAAAGGTTGTTACTTTGGTCGAAGAGGACAATGAGCGCAAGAAAGTGAATTTGGTTACAAAAGGGTCTACTTCTCATTCTAGGCCAATTGGTGGTAAGAACAATGAAGAGACAAAAAGGATAAACCATTTCTATTCAAACTTCAAAGATGAGAGCTTGAGCAAGAGGATCTGTTTGAAATGCGGAGAAAGGGGACACTGGAGGTCAGCCTGTTCCAATCCCAAAAGGAATGGAAAGAAAGGTAATTCTCACTCACTAGTTGTTGAAACTTGTTTGGCGGAGTATGCTTCCCATTCGTGGGTAGTGGATACGGGATCCACTGATCATGTTTGTTTCACATTACAGGGGTTCAAGCGGACCCGACAACTTAGTGGAAGTGAGATCCTCATCACGCTAGGCGATGCTACGAGAGTGGCAACTGAAGCAGTGGGAGACGTGCACCTATCTTTTGAAGACCAATTTTTAATTTTAAGAGATGTTCTTTATGTTTCTATTTTTCGGAAAAACTTTATTTCAGTTTTTAAACTATTTATTGATGGATATTTTGTTCGTTTTAATAAATATGTTACTGTTTTACGTAACGATGTGATTATCTGTCGTAGAATTTTACGGAACAATCTCTATATTATTAACTGTGCACACCACTCACATAATGCATTGTATAACACATCTACTATTTCATGTAAAAGAAAGCGTTCGACTAACATGAATGAGACACTTCTTTGGCACCTAAGATTAGGTCATATTAACCCAAAAAGGATTCAAAGGTTAGTTCAAGATGGTTCATTGGGGTCTCTCCAGATTGAACCATTTCCAACTTGCAAATCGTGCTTGGAGGGTAAAATGACCAAGAGGGCATTTGGAGCCATGGGGCTTAGAGCTAAGGATGTGTTAGAAATCGTTCACACCGACGTGTGTGGTCCAATGCAAATCAAAGCTAGAGGTGGCTACGAGTATTTCGTTACGTTTATCGATGATTACTCACGCTACGGATACATTTTCCTAATGAAGCATAAATCTGAGACCTTTGATAAATCCAAAGAATTTAAGGCTCAAGCAGAGAATCATAAGGAAAAGACTATCAAGTTTCTATGATCTGATCGTGGAGGCGAATACCTCAGCGATGAATTTTTGAACTACCTGTCGGAAGAGGGGATTGTATCCCAGTTGGCTGCACCCGGTACCCCTCAACAAAATGGGGTTGCAGAACGAAGAAATAGAACGCTTCTAGAAATGGTAAGATCAATGATGAGTTATGCAGATTTACCAAAATCGTTCTGGGTTACGCTTTGGAAACAGCGGTTTATATTCTAAACTTAGTGCCATGCAAATCAGTTCCTAAAACCCCGAGAGAATTATGAACAGGGCGCAAGCCCAGCTATAGACACATAAGGATCTGGGGGTGTCCGACATACGTGTTGGACAAGGAAGCTGGTAAGTTGGATGCACGTTCAGAATTAAGGTTGTTCATTGGGTATCCCGAAGGAACGAAAGGATGCATGTTCTATGGTCCCGAAGATCAAAAGGTCGTAATCAGTACACACTTTAGATTTTTGGAAGAAGACTATATGAACGATAAAAAACCTAGAAGTGAAATTACCTTGGAAGAACTTAAGGGGCCAACTCCATTGCCAACTGTACAAAATGATATACCAAACGTCACACCTTCACAACCGGAACCTCGTCGTAGTGGGAGGGTTGTCCGACAACCCGAGCGATTCTTAGGGATTGGAGAGTCTTCGGACTTGATCTCAGGAGAAGAATCAGATTCCTGGTCCTACAATGAGGCGATCCAAGACAAAGATGCAATCTCTTGGCAAACAACAATGGAAGCCGAAATGGGTTCAATGGATCACAATAAAGTGTGGGAACTAGTCGAACCACTTAATGAGGTAAAACCCATTGGATGTAAGTGGGTATACAAGAGAAAAAGAGGACCGGACGGAAAGGTTGAAACCTTTAAAGCAAGACTGGTGGCGAAAGGGTACACTCAGAAAGAAGGGATTGACTATGAGGAAACCTTTGTGCCAGTAGCCATGCTCAAGTCCATCCGCATTCTCTTGTCGATTGCTGCGCATTTAGACTTTGAGATCTGGCAAATGGATGTCAAGACATCTTTCCTCAATGGAAGTCTTGACGAAGAAATCTATATGCAACAACCCAAAGGTTTCATTGAAAAAGGTCAAGAGCATCTTGTTGCAAGCTTAAGAAGTCCATTTATCGGTTGAAGCAAGCATCCCGTGCTTGGAATCAGTGTTTTGATCAAGTTATAAAATCCTACTGTTTTGATCAAAATAACTTTGAAAGTTGTGTTTACAAAAAGCGTGACGGAACTGCATTGGTATTTTTGGTACTATATGTAGACGACATACTGCTCATCAGAAACGATGTAAAGGTGTTATCAGACGTAAGGGCATGGCTATCAAAACAATTTGATATGAAAGATTTAGGGGAAGTCGATCACATCCTAGGGATCAAGATCACTCGAGATCGCAGGAAAAGAATGATCGGGCTTTCGCAAGCCTCATACATAGATACTATTTTGAAACGCTTCAGCATGCAAGATTCCAAGAAAGGCTTTGTGCCCTATAGACATGGAATCCATCTATCCAAAGAAATGTGTCCCAAAACACAGAATGAGATAGATGACATGAAAGGCATCCCTTATGCTTCGGCTGTGGGAAGCCTCATGTACGCAATGCTGTGCACAAGACCGGATATCTGCTTTGCCGTAGGCATGGTAGCTAGATATCAAAGCAACCCTGGGAAAGAGCATTGGACTGAGGTAAAGAACATTCTGAAGTATCTGAAGAGGACACGGGACAGAATGTTGGTTTACCAGTCAGACAGTCTAATCCTCATAGGTTACACGAACTTTGATTTCCAATCGGACGTTGACTCCAGAAAGTCTACCTCGGGTAGTGTGTTTTGCATGGGGGGAAGAGCCATGACAATGTTGAAGCGTAAAGCATAAATGCATCGCCGATTCTACCATGGAAGCTGAATATGTAGCTGTTTGTGAAGCAGCGAAGGAAGCGGTTTGGCTCAAGAACTTCCTAGTGGACTTGGACGTTGTCTCGAATTTGCCCAACACAATCACGGTCTATTGTGATAATGCTGGAGCAGTTGCAAATTCGAGGGAACTGAGAGCACATAAGGCCAACAAACACATTGAAAGAAAATACCATCTTATACGAGAAATCGTTAAGAGAGGAGACATTGAGGTGACAAAGATTGCATCGGAAGACAACCTAGCAGATCCATTCACAAAGGGTCTACCTCAGAGTACATTCGAGAGACATGTGAAAGGAATGAGTGTCAAGAACGTTGCCAATCTGCTTTGAGTATAAGTGGGAGAAATTATTAGGTTCGTGTAGGGTGACATTAGATGTCACATAGAACACGAGACATGTTGTAGTATACTTAAAAGCAGACTTTGAGTATAAGTGGGAGATTGTTGGGGTTATGCTGAAAAGTATGCTTTTACTTTGTATAACCAAACTGAATTTTCTTATTTACTGAAATAAATTATTAATCACTGTTGCATTTAAATATGAATGAATGTTATATATATTTATTGCAAACCCGTTCAATAAGTTAGTACGTATTACGTTGTAGTTAATTTGGTGATACCAGATCACAGAAGATCAAATTAACAGCTCCTCGTAATTAAGTACAAATTCACAACCTAGATGGAAATGAACAAACCATCATGAAAGGTTGATGTATAAGACTCAGATTGACTTGTCTTGACCAAGAGATTATACTAGTGCATTTGGATGCACTGAATAGGACCTACAGGAGGATAAATTCTTCGGTACTAAATATACAAGAATTAGACCTCAGTGGTGTGTTATTTATTAATCTTCGTCCCTTAAATAGGATCGTGTGAAATTAATAACTATTGCTTTGACTTATGATAGGAAGAGAGTCATTGTGATTCGATACCTTATATCTTGGGCAATATTATTAATTACATTACGATTGCTAACATTTAATGTGGAGAATCGTGTGCAAGTACGTCTTGCTTGATTTGTCCCGTTGGTGGGCTCAGAATCTTTATCATACCAAATCTTGCAAGTGGAAATTTATTTCCGGTATGGATAATAATGTTGAGCTGTCTTTACTCCAATGATAAAGATATTAATTAATATAAAGCTTGTTCAGTGGCTTAATTAATTAATGGACTAAGATAATCTAAACACGGGAAATAACGACCGGGAGCCATATTATAGTAAAGTCGTAATATGGGTTAAGATGGATAGTTCAATATTAATTTTATAATGGAGTAAATTAATATTAATGGACTTTGAATAATATTTGGCCTAATATTATAGTTTCATATTCCATTGGAGGTCCAATCTTAATTCTCCTAAAGGCCCCTCAAATAGCCCAAAAATAAAGTCAAATTAATGAAAGAGAGAAGAAAATATTCTTGCCTAATATTTCTTATTATTTTCGAAATTTGTAGGAAAAGGGAAAAGAAAGATTTTCTTGATTTTCTTGAAAAGATTTTATGGAAAGAGATAAGTATTCTTGAAATACATAATTATCCCATAAATTCAAGAAGTCAAATCTTGACTCCTTCTTCCTTGTAATTTTTGAAAATATGGGATAAAAGGGGAATAAGATTTTTATGGAAAAATTTAATTAAGGAGAAAAGAATATAAGAGATATATTCAAGATTTCTTGGAGATCAAGAAATAGATTTTCCTCCTTAATTTTTTCTTAAAAAATCGGCCACCCCTACCTATATAAGGGATGAATTTTTCATTCCCAACGACAATTCCATGTGTTGGAAATATTAGAAATCCACAAAGGTGGTGGCAAAATATTTTTGGTTTTCTCTCTTATTAAAATCGTTCGTGAGAATCCTCCCACCGGATTGCGTTCGTGGACTTGGGACATATTTGGGAAGGCTCTTTGGGTTGATCCATCGTCTCATCGGTTGTCTCTACAAGAGGTTAGTAATCTCGTAACTCCTAGATTCCGCATGCTTAGGATTTACGTGGATTACGTGTACGCATGTTGTTTATTAGCTTATTAATTATTATGTTGAATTGATTTAGGATTATTTCATGTTAGTAATTAATTGATTAATTTACATATGCATTTAAAATCATCTCGAATAGATCCGGCCACCCTTAATTTCCCAACAGCAAAGAGTTAGGTCATTGGAAAAATGACTGTCCGAAGAAGAAAAAGAAAGAGGAAAGCAAAGCAGGTATTGCTGTTGTTGCTGAAGGAGATGACACCAACTCCGAGGAGGATGTAGTCCTAGTTTCTAATGGACAAACACATCACACTGATGTGTGGGTTCTTGATTCTAGGGCATCTTATCATATATGCTCACACAGAGAGTGGTTTACAACTTACGAGCAAGTGAATGGAGGCAATATTTCTATGGCCAACAGTTCTATTTGCAAGGCGGTTGGAATAAGCTCAATTCAATTACGAACGCATGATGGTAAATTTTGCACATTGAACGATGTTAGGCATGTTCCACAAATGACAAAGAATCTAATATCACTTAGTCTTCTAGACAGTAAGGGTTTCAGTTTCAGAGGTGGAGGTGGAGTTCTATATGTCTACAAGGGTTCTAATGTGGTTCTGAAAGGTGTGAAGCGAGGAACTTTGTACTTTTTGCAAGGTTCAACGCTATCTGACTCTGTTGTTGTTGCATCATCGGAAGTTCACAAATACAACTTGACTAAGTTATGGCACATGAGACTTGGCCACATGAGTGAACGAGGGATGCAAATTCTGTCGAAAGATGATTTTCTAGGTGGCCACAAGGTCACTAGTCTTGGTTTCTGTGAGCACTGTGTTTTTGGGAAGCTTCATCGCAGCAAGTTTCCCAAGGCTATTCATAGAACAAAAGACACACTTGATTATATCCATTGTGATTGTTGAGGACGTTCTCGCGTTGAATCTTTAGGAGGCAATAGATACTTCGTGGGGAGAGGATCCTCTCCAGTTAACTGGAGGGTCTAGTTGAATCTGGATCCTCTAGTTCACACACACCCGCACAGGTATATGTGTGTATGTGTAAAATGGAGGGTTCAGATTCAACTGGACCCTCCATTTACTGGAGGAGATCCAAATCCTACTTCGTGTCTATGATTGATGACTACTCAAGAATGACTTGGGTAATTATGATGAAGCATAAAAGTGAATCTTTCAAGAGTTTCAAGCAATCATAGGCGTTGGTGAAAAATCAAACAGGGAAGAAAATCAAAAGGTTGCGAACTGATAATGGTCTGGAATTCTCTTCTTCTGATTTCGATGAGTTTTGCAAGAATGAAGGGATCGCAAGACATCATACGGTACGAGATACACCACAACAGAATGGTGTAGTAGAACGCATGAATCAAACACTTCTGGAGAGAGCTCTGAAAGTGTGTGCGTGTATTTTCAGAGTGTTGTTGAAAATGTTGTGAAACATATAAAACAACATATGACAGGGGAAGAATAAAAAACACAGTGCAAAGGATTTCCAAAATTGTGTATAGTCTATAATCAGACTATATGAACCTCATGGTTAAAAACATCACTATAACAAGTAGTGAGATACACACAAATCTCTTGCAAGATCCTAAAAGGTGTAGTGAAAAACCACACACCAAAATCAGTTTATTCAATCAAGTAACTAGTGATCTTATTCAACATAAAACTTTATCTAATAAGACAAAATCAATACTGATGGGAAATGTTGGGATACACTCTACCATTACAAATAGGCATAGCATCGACCCTCACACTCCACTCACGGTTGTGTCTCAGATGCTACTCTCTTAAGTTTGGAGTAGAGCAAATGAGATTTCACTTTAACTCAAACTTGAATGTCGACCAATGCAGTCTATTTATAGACATTTGGACCAACTGCATTGTTCTATCCACTTGGTGTGGGATGATTTTGAAGATCTCTCCACTATATCCATGATCTTGGTATAACCACCCATGATCTTTCTATTCTTACTCCATCAGTGCAACCGCTTGACAATATCCGAAATTGTCTTCAACCTGCAATGTAGGAAACATAGAAAAATACATCTAATAAAACGGAGTCAGTGTTAGGAGAAAGGGAAAATTTAAGATGTTGTGCAGAATGTTGTCCAACATCTGGAACAATATCCGTGCAACATCAACAAACTCCCCCAATTTGGCTTTTCTACTACAACACACCTGATGTTAAAAACAACATCCGAACTTGTGTCAGGAAAGAAATAAATAATAGCCATTAAGAGAACAACTACTATTCAACCAAATCATAATTTAAAAACAAACAACCAACACAAGCACTAAGTACATCAGCAATGTACTTAGGCCAAAATATCCAACATAAAATAAATGACAGAAACATAAACCTATCAACTAATTGTCCATTAACAGAGTTCATAAAGTAAAGAGCAGTAAATAAAATATTGCAAAACAGAAAGGAATTTTTATAGTGAAGTATAGGGAAGGACTGGGCCATTGGAATGGCTGCATCTCCATAATCTGCAAATGCTCCCCCATACATCAAAAACTCCCCATGTGTTGAATATGTTCACCAATTGTCATGACCATACATCTCATCATGCAAAACAATACTCTCAGGAGACATATCCTCCATGTCTGGAGTCTTTCTCAGATCTTCATCAGTGTTATCATCAGTTGTAGGGTCAATTGGTGCAGGTTCAGGAACAACTTGTTCAGCAGCAACAACATTGAGTACATCATTCACTGCATCCTCCACAGCCTCATTCACATCATCTTGTACAACATCCCCAACCTCTCTGTCTTCAGCATCATTTTGATCATCTTGTATCATCCTCAGCAGCATTATCACCAGCATTTGGTGCATCATCCTTCTCACCTGCATGGCCAGATGGACCAGCTCCATCACCACCACCATCATCAGGACCATCATCAGATGATCCTCCCCCTGTTGGAGTAGAAAGCAGGCTTCTCCAGAAGGTTTGTTGTTTAAGAAGTGCATCTATGCTGTGCTGGATGGATTGAATTTGATCAGTAATGAAAGAATTAGTAAATGTGATAGAGGGTGTACCATCTCTTCTGGTTACTGTATAAGGAATATTGTCAACAGGATGGGCAACATTTTCGGCTTGCGGTGCAGCATCTTCCAAAGGTAGATCAACAGTGCGGTTTCCAGCCCTCAGTACATGTGAGATACCAAAACTTGGCATATAACCACTGATCCTCTCACCTCTAGGTCTCTCAAACTCCAATCTATCCAAGAGTTGACATATCAAGCTTGGATATGACAGAATGGTTCCTTAGAGTGTTTACCAGCATAGGATACAATGTTGTCAAATATGATTTGACCCATGTTGAACTTGTTCAGGTGTACAATCTTGTACAACAAGAATGCCTGTTCCTTGGTTAACACAGTAGAATTCTTGGAAGGCAACCAATTAGAGACTAGCAGTTTATGCATCACAGAGTATAAAGAGGTCAGTTTTGCAACAGAAAATTGTAAAGTCCATACAGAATGTTTACCACCAGTGATGACAGACATCACTTCCTCTATGTCCAATTCTCCAGAATCATCTTCCATTTGTCTGATTTTCAGAAAGATGTTTATAATCCTAGGGGTAATGGTAACAACTTTGTATCTAAACCTTACTTTCCCATAATTTGTAGACTGCCTATTCCCACAACTCTTCTTCAAATTCGCATAAAATTCAGCAACCCAAGCAACATAATAAGGTTTGGCATATTTTAGAGCATGCAACAGAGATCTACTCTCAAGAAAACCTATCAGATTTTGAGCTTCAAAATCAGGCATTTTGATTATCCTTTCATCCACAATGAATCTCTTAAGCATGAATTTAACAACAGCAGATTTTCTATCATGCTCAACCTTATCATCTGAGTCTGAGTCAGAATCCATTACCTCATCAAAGAGTTGATCAAGCTCATCATCAGTTTGATTTTCAGGAGGTTCATCTTCCTGTACATCAACATCATCATCTTCTTCAGAGTCATCTTCCTCAACATCCATTTCTTTCTCAGACTCATCTGTCTCAGCTTCATCTTTCTCAGATTCCCCTCTCTCAGAATCATCTCTTTCAACATTTTCAGATGGTTCTGCAACATCAGGAGAAGCATTCACAGATGGTTCATTTCTCCTTTTGGTTCGTTTCTCTTTCTTTGCCATCAATTCCTCCATGGTTAAGTCATCATCTGAGTCTTTTGGATCAGCAAAAAGAACATTTGGAACAGTCATTTCTTCATCTGAATCCTCTACAGTGATAAGATCATCAACACCACCATCAGTCCTCTTAGGACGTTTTTCAGTGTAAACTAATTTCTTTCCAAGGTTCCTCTGTGAGACTCTCCTCTTTCCCCATTTTCCACCACCTCTTTTTGGATTCAATTGCTTATTTCTTAATCGAATGTTCTTGAGTTTCTCCCCCATTCCTTCAGAATCTGAGGAATCAGCTTTGTCCATCTCAACATCGGTCGTTTGAGCAGGGTTTTCAACAGGTTTTGGAGAAGGTTTATCAGGAATTTCTGTGGCTAAGGGTTAGGCAGAAAGATCAACAAAGTCATTAATGTTGACTTGTCTTTTGCCAACAAAAATACCAGGAAGAATATGAGGGTTTTTCTCGAGCATCTGTTCGATGATCAGTCGAATCAGAGATTGAGGGGTATCTTCAGAAAATTCGTACGGTGTGGGTTTTGGTAAGGATGAAGACGATGATCCACCAACATTACTGGAATCATACTCTGGATTTTGAGCGGCCATTTCAGCAAGAAGATTCAAAGGGTTTGAAGTTTCTAGTGAAGAAGTAGTGAAATGAGGGTTTTCTGCAGATGAAGGGCTCGCTTGTTTGAGTGAATGATCAGAGAAGTCCGAAGGGTTTGGTTTATCAGCCATCCCACCTTTTTTTTGTCTAATCAGATTAAAGCAAAGGCAATTAAAATAATGTAATGAGAAAATAGGAGGGAAAAGTATAGTATATGACCGAAAAAATGAAATAACACACAGTAAAATCAATACAAACCTCGATTCTTATGTGCAACAACAAAGTTTTCAGTAATGAACAACATAGATAAATCGAACTTAAGTAGAGAGGAACTCGGAGGTTATTACACAAAAACATCTCAGAAACTGACCAAAAATGGGACAAAATAACCACCCACTAAGGTAAGTGTGATCGTGTGATTGTGTAGAAGCCACCAAAAACATTTTTGAAAAAAAAAAGAACCATATCTAACTTAAATAAACACAAAATCAGTTCGAATAATGTGATTTAAACCACGAATTCAACTTAATCAGAATATTAATTGAATCATGTATGATAGATAAAGTTCGAATCATTTAAAGTTTCACAAAATGTCGGCACACATATATCTCAACACTCAATTTTGCTTGAAATTCATCATCAAAGTGTTGCATATTTTGAATTTTCTTATAAACACATGTTCACATTGATCCATCTTTTCAAAAGAGAACATCGTAGTCGCGAGCTCCGTGCCCCATAGTTACTCAATGGATTGTGAACAAACATGGATGTATATTTAATCATCTTTTGAAAAGAGAACATCGTAGTAGCGAGCTCCGTATCCCATAGTTACTCAGTGATTACACATCTAAGTTGTGTTTTATTTTTCAATGCATTTAAGAGATATATGCCCAGGACTCTGTATCTAAACCATGATTCAACAATAAGATCATAACACTATCTTTTAAAGTTCAAACATAAGCAAAATAGCAGATAAACACGTTATCAGAACCACAATGTTGCTTCAAATGTTATGAAACATTTGTTACAACATTTAGTGTTTATGTTCAGATATAGCAAAGACCAAGAGATTTTCTAAGTGAAGAAAACCTCTCATTATCAAGGGCTTTTGTAAAAATATCGACAAGTCGCTTTTTCAAAGTAGAAATGTATTCTAACTTCACAATTTCTTTCTCTACAAGATCTCTTATAAAGTGATGTCTTATACTTATATGCTTAGTCAAAGAATGTTGCACATGATTCTTGGAAATATTGATAGCACTAGTATTATCACAATAAACAGTCAAAATACCACTTTCCAACCCATAATCATCAAACATCTTTTTAAGCCAAAACAGTTGAGTGTAGCAACTTCCAGCAGCAACATATTCAGACTCAGTTGTAGATTGTGAAACACAATTATGTTTCTTACTGTGCCAGGATATAATGTTGTTTCCCATGTAGAAACATCCTCTACTAGTACTTTTTTCTGTCATCACAATCACCTGCCCAATCTGCATCACTATAGCCAACTAAAGAGCAATTAGTATCCTTTGAGTACCAAATACCTAGATCACATGTTCCAGCTACATATCTTATAATTGTTTGCACAGAATTAAGATGTGATTCCTTAGGATTAGCTTGATATCTAGCACAAAGACAGACACTATACATAATATCAGGCCTACTAGAAGTTAAGTACAAAAGACTTCCAATCATTGATCTATACAAAGTAGGATCAACATCTTTTCCAATCAAGTCTTTACTCAACTTTTGAGTTGAACCCATAGGGGTTTTCATAGTTTTAGCAGTTTCAAGACCAAATTTTTTCACCAAATTCTTAGCATTTTTTTTTTGAGAAAAGAAAATACCATCTTTCATTTGTTTGATTTGAAGACCTAAAAAGAAATTCAGTTCTCCAACCATGGATATTTCAAAGGTACAGGTCATTTCTTTAACAAAACTCTCAAGCATATCATTACTTGTTGAACCAAATACAATATCATCAACATATATTTGAGCAACCATGATATCATTCTTATAATTTTTAATGAACAAGGTTCTATCAGCTTCACCTCTCAAAAATCCAAACTCAAGTAAGAAATCAGTAAGTCTACCATACCAAGCTCTAGGTGCTTGTTTTAGACCATACAAAGCTTTCTTTAACTTGTAAACATGATCAGGAAATTCCAGATTTTCAAAACCTTTAGGTTGTTCAACATAAGCTTCATCATCCAGAATACCATTTAAGAAAGCAGCTTTAACATCCATTTGATGTAAGTTAATGTTAATGAAACATGCAATAGCAAGAAGTAATCTAGTAGATTCAATTCTAGCAACAGGAGTAAATGTTTCATCAAAGTCTATTCCTTTAATCTGAGTATATCCTTGAGCAACCAATCTAGCCTTATTTCTCACAATATTACCAGATTCATCAGTTTTATTTTTGAAAATCCACTTTGTTCCTATGACATTAATATCAGAATTAGGTCTAGGTACAAGTGTCCAAACATCATTTCTTTCAAACTGATTAAGCTCTTCATGCATAACATTTATCCAATTTTCATCATCAAGAGCTTCTTTCACATTTTTAGGCTCAACTTCAGAATGATAACACTCAAAAGTTACCTGATTGCATATGGATGACATGCAAACTGATCTTACAAGGTTATTGATATGAATACTCATTCTTCTTCTAGTTTGTACACCAGTGGTAGCTTCTCCAATGATCTGATCTGATGGATGACTTTTCATTATCTTTGTTGAGGGAACCAAATATTTTGGATACTGTGAATCTTGTGAAGATTTTAAGTATTTGAACTTTTGGGTAATGTTGCATCAGATATTGAAGGAACATTCTGATTTTGATTAACATTTTTTCTATCTTCAGTGTCATCAGTATTTCTGGATACTTCTATCAAATCTGATACATTATCTTCAGCACTTTTACCTGCAAGACTTGCAAGTTCATCAAATATTACATTTACAGATTCTTGCATTGTATCAGTTCTCAAGTTATAGATTCTATATGTCTTGTTATTCTTAGAATATCCTAAGAAAAAACCTTTATCACTCTTAGAATCAAACTTGTGCAACTGATCTCTATCATTCAAAATGTAACAAACACAACCAAACACATGAAAGTATTTCAAATTTGGTTTCTTGTTATTCAGAATCTCATGGGGAGTACAATTACTACCTGAACGAATATAGACTCTATTCACAATGTGACAAGCAGTATTCAAAGCTTCAGCCCAGAATTTCTTAGAAAGACTTTTTGAGGTTAGCATAACTCTTGTCATTTCTTGCAAAGTTCTATTATTTCTTTCAGCAATTTCATTTTGTTGAGGAGTTTTAGGTGAAGAAAACTCTTGCAAAATACCTTTCTTTTCACAAAAATTAGTAAACAAACTGTTTTCAAATTCTCTTCCATGATCAGACCTTATCCTACTGATCTTTAAACATAAAACAGTTTTAAACCTTTTGTAAAGAATTTTGAACTCAGAAAAGGTATCTGATTTTTCTTTTAGAAAAATAACCCAAGTATATCTTGAAAAATCATCTACAAGAACATATGAATACCTCTTTCCACCTAAACTTTCAGTTTCCATATGACCCATTAGATCCATATGAATCAATTCACAACACTTGTTTGTTGTACATGCTGACAACATTTGATGTGTTGTCCTCACTTGCTTACCTTTCTGGCATGGTCCACAGATTTTTCCGTTTTCAAAGTTAAGATCTGGTAAACCAACAGCAGCACCTAGTCTATGCAATTTCTGAATACTTCTGTAATTAGCATGACCAAGTTTTTGATGCCACAGGAAAATATCATCTGCTTTAGCACTTTTACAAGTATGATTTGTACCAATCAAATAACAATTATCAGCAGATCTTTTGCCAGTCATTAAGCAATCATCATTTTTATCAAACACATAGCATGAATTCTTGTCAAACTTTACATGTAAATCATCATCACATAACTGACTAATACTAATTAGATTAGCAAGTAAACCTTTTACATGTAACACATTTGTCAACTTTGGAAAACCAGGAACATTCAAGGTTCCTTTACCAACAAGTTTACCTTTTGAACCACCACCATATGTAACATGACCACCATTACATGATGTATAATCAGATAAATAATTAAGTTGACCAGTCATGTGTCTAGAACAACCACTGTCAAAGTACCAAGATTCAGGAACACATGTTTTCAAGGATGTGTACACAACATTACAAGACATGTTCTTATGAGTAAACTTTTTAGTGTTGTTAACCTGTTTTATAGGGTGTTCAATTTTATCAGGTAAAACAATTCCAGCTTTTAAATCTCTTCTTAACTTAGAACAATATGGACGAATATGACCTACTCCAGCACAATAAAAACAGACATACTCTTTAAACAAACCATCAGATTTCTTTTGTTTACCTTTCAAACATTTAGGCAAAGAAGTTCCAGCTTTTACAAAAGAAATAAGTTCACAGGATAAAGGAGTATTTTTAGAAGTTTTCACAAAGCCAAGTCCAGCATTATTAGATCTACCAATCATTAATGCCTCATTCAATTCAGTAGTGCTTGCAGAAAACTTTTTAAAACTTAGAGTATTGCACTTAAGTTCATCTTTCAAAGAAGAAATTTCCACATCTTTTCCAGTTAAAAGAACTTCAAGCTTCAAAAGATTTTCTTTCAAATCTGAATTTTCTAAAGATAAGGAACTCAACACCTGTTTTTTAGTTTCTAAATCAGTTTTAAACTTCAGATATTCAGAGTCACAATCAGCAGATTTTGATGTTTTAGCATTCAGAGTAGTTCCAGTAAAACAGTTAATCTCAAAGTTATATTGACTGAATGTTGTTTCAAATCTTGTATGAACATCTGAATCTGCTTCAGACCAATAATCATCAAGATCATCATCAAATGTATCATCATAAACTATTCTAGCAGACATAGCACTTAGCTCACATTTACCAGAATCATTTTCATCATCAGAATCATCACTTAAGGTAACATTAAAGTTCATTTTATTCCTAAGCATAGTATTAGTACATTCATTAGCATAATGACCATATCCAGAACATGCATCACATTTAACCTTTTTTCTGTACTCAGAATCATATTTGAACTTGTTATCCTTATTGAATTGTCTAGGTTGATTGAAACTGGAAGACTGACTTGGAACAAGCTTTTTATCAGAGGGAGAAGTATTTTGGTTAAACTTATCCTTTGATTGAAATTGACCATTTGGTCTTCTGAACTTTCCTTTTAGAAAAGATTTGAATTGCTTAGTGATAAGAGCAAATTGTTCAGAAACATTTTCATCACATAAATCAGAAACATCATCATCGAGAATCAACCCGGTTATATAAGGATGTTTACCAACATTATCAGAAGTTTCACCTCTAAAAGCAAGTACTTTCTTATCTTTATATTTCTCATGTTTATCATCATCTAACATATTTGAGTTAATCTCATAAGTTTTTAAAATACTTATCAACTCATTTTGACTCAATAAATCAGTGTTCTTAGCCTCTTCTATTGCACATATTTTAGCATCAAATCGTTTAGGAATAGTTCTAAGTATTTTATTAACTAACCGAGTGTTGGAAATTGGATCACCAAGTGAGTGTGACTCATTAGCAATCTCACTTATCCTTTCATTGTATGATGAAATGTTCTCATCATCTTTCATCTTCAAGTTTTCAAACTTGGTTCCCAACATTCTGAGTCTAGTTCTTGAACACTTTCTTGATCCTTCACAATGTTCCCGCAATATATCCCATGCATCCTTAGAAGAAAACAGTTAGATATCGGTTTAAACATAGAAATATCAATGAGCAAAAAAAAATCGCATTAAGGGCTTTTTTAGAATTGAAATTGGCGATGTGCATTCATCATTGGACCAATCAATCTCCTTTTGACTTGTGAATCACCATCATTATCACCAACCATCTTTGGTGGATTCCAAACTGAGACAAACACACTACGCCATGCTCTCTCATCTATAGACTTAATATACATGCGCATTTTAGGTTTCCAGTATGGGTAATTTGATCCATCCAAAATTGGAGATTTTAAAGAAGGAGTCAGTGGATAATCCATTACAAAAACACACTTTAAACACAGGACTTTTAACTTAGTGTATCAAGTTTATGGCTCTGGCGCCAACTAAAAGTGTGTGTGCGTGTATTTTCAGAGTGTTGTTGAAAATGTTGTGAAACATATAAAACAACATATGACATCGGAAGAATAAAAAATGCAGTGCAAAGGATTTCCAAAATTGTGTATAGTCTATAATCAGACTATACGAACCTCATGGTTAAAAACATCACTATAACAAGTAGTGAGATACACACGAATCTCTTGCAAGATCATAAAAGGTGTAGTGAAAAACCACACACCAAAAATCAATATATTCAATCAAGTAACTAGTGATCTTATTCAACCTAAAACTTGATCTAATAAGACAAAATCAATACTGATGGGAAATGTTGGGATACACTCGACCAGTACAAATAGGCATAACATCAACCCTCACACTCCACTCACGGTTGTGTCTCGGATGCTACTCTCTTAAGTTTGGAGTAGAGCAAATGGGATTTCACTTTAACTCAAACTTGAATGTCGACCAATGCAATCTATTTATAGACATTAGGACCAACTGCATTGTCCTATCCACTTGGTGTGGACAGCCTTGAAGATCTCCTCCACTATCTCCATGATCTTGGTGTAACCACCCATGATCTTTCTATTCTTACTCCATCAGTGCAACCGCTTGACAATATACGAAATTGTCTTCAACCTGCAATGTAGGAAACATAGAAAAACACATCTAATAAAATGGAGTCAGTGTTAGGAGAAAGGACAAATTTAAGATGTTGTGCAGAGTGTTGTCTAACATTTGGAACAACATCTGTGCAACATCAACAAGCTCGATGCATGCTCTCTAATGTTGGATTAGCCCAAAGATTTTGGGCAGAAGCGGTCAGCACGGCATGTTACCTGATAAATCATGCACCTCACACAGGTATCAACCTCAAAACACCTTACGAGGTGCGGTCTGGTAAGTCTGCAGATTACTCTAATTTGAGAGCTTTTGGATGTACTGTTTATTATCATGTAAATGAGGGTAAATTGTAGTCAAGGGCGAAGAAAGGAGGTTTTGTGGGCTATGGAAATGGTGTTAAGGGGTATAATAGAATCTGGTCTCCATCAGAAAGCAAAGTCATACTTAGCAGAAATGTTATTTTTTATGAGAATTCTATGTTTAACCCCACTGTGAAGTCTATCGTTGTATTTAGAATACAACAGTGTTGACAAACAGGTGGAGCAGAGTGAGTCACGAAAGGAAGATGGAGAACAACACTCACATTCTGACACTGAGCTAAAAGATGCATCACCACCAGAATCTCAACCATCCGAGATAAGACCGTACACTATAGCTCTTGATCGAGCTAGAAGAATTGGAGTTGAGGCTCCAAGGTGATATAGGTTTGAGGATATGGTGGGTTATGCATGCAGGTTGCTGAAGAGGTGGATTCTCATGAACCATCCACCTACAAAGAAGCTGTTACATATACAGAGTCTACCCAATGGCTTGCCGCCATGGGAAATGAGATGTAGTCACTTCACAAGAATATGACTTGGGAGTTAGTCAAGAAGCCTCCGGAGAGAAAGATTATTACATGCAAGTGGGTCTTCAAGAAGAAGGAAGAAATATCACCTGCTAAGGGTATCAGGTATAAGGCAAGAGTAATTGCTAGAGGGTTCCATCAGAAAGAGGGAGTATACTATGATGAGATTTTCTCACCTGTGGTCAGACATACTTCTATTAGAGTGTTACTTCAAATGGTAGCACATCAGGACCTGGAACTTGAACAACTAGATGTGAAGTTAGCTTTTCTACACGGAGAGTTGGATAAAGAGATATACATGACCCAGCCAGATGGTTTCCAAGTTCCTGGGAAAGAAGAGTATGTTTTCAAGTTGAAGAAGTCCTTATATGGGCTAAAGCAATCTCCAAGGCAGTGGTACAAGAGATTTGATGGTTATATGACACATCTTGGCTACAACAGAAGTCCGTATGATAGTTGTGTGTATCACAACAAGCTGGAAGATGATTCATTTATCTACTTGGTCTTATATGTTGATGATATGTTGATACCGCAAAGAACAAGTTAGATATTCGTGGTTAAAAGGTCTTCTCAAAGGTCGAAGTTTGAGATGAAGGATTGGGTCTTTTTTAAAATTTTGGGAATGGAGATTCATAGGATGGGCGGAAAAAACTTTTCCTTTCACAAAAGGATTATATTAGTAAGATATTATCAAGGTTTGGTATGTCTACTGACTAAACCTATTAATACTCAAGTGTCGCAAATATTCATTTGTCTATTGCTTTCGCCTCCTAAATCTCGAGGAGAAGGAGTACATATCTCGGGTTCCTATGCTTTAGGCAAATATGGAGTTTAATGTATGTTATGGTCATCTTAGACCGATCTTGCACATGTTGTTAGTGTTGTCAGCAGGTTTATGGCTCAACCTGGAAAGGAACATTGGCAGGCTGTGAAGAGGATATTTCAGTACATTAGAGGTACATCTGATGTCGGTCTCATTTATGGAGGTGATACAAATTATTTAGTTTCAGGCTACTGTGATTCTGATTATGCAGGAGATGTTGACAGTAGAAGGTCTATGACTGGTTATGCTTTTACTCTTGGTGGTTCGATTGTAAGTTGGAAGGCAACTTTACAGCCTACAGTTACTTTGTCTACTACATAGGCAGAGTAAATGGCCTTGACTGAAGCAGACAAAGAGGGAATCTGGTTGAAAGGGTTAGTTAGTGATCTTGCTCTACATCATGATTATGCAACTATATTCTGTGATAAACTGAGTGCAATATGTTTAGCCAAGGATCAAGTTCATCATGAGAGAACGAAACATATTGATGTCAGGTATCATTTTCTGAGAAGTGAGAAGAGGGTTAAAGTGAAGAAAGTTGGGACTGCTGATAACCCAGCTGACATGTTCACCAAGCCGGTTCCAAATAACAAGTTCCAACACTGTTTGAACTTGTTAAATATTACTAGATGTTAGTTGCCCTGTCTTGGGGGCAAATCTGTGTACGAGGAGTTGCTTGTACGTCTGGCACTTTTATGGTACATCTGGTACATCTATTGATCTGTGAGAGGATCCAAATCAAGGTGGATACAATGAAGTTTTATGTTATTTTACCAAGGTGGAGATTTGTTAGAATTGTATAAAATAAAGAAGTTTGTTTTATCCCACATCGGATTGTATCAAAAGTTGGAGGACTTCCTAATCCTATAAGAAGTCCTATTTTGTCCCACATCGGATTGTGGAAAAAGGTGAAGGGCTTACTAATGTTATTTAAGAAGCCCATGTCTCTTTGATACAAGTGCATCAGTTGGTTTTTGGTTTTGGCTTATTAATTTAGGCCTAGTCGGTTTCATTTTTTGGGCTTATTAACTTAGGTCCAATCAGTTAGGGATTATTATTTATATTCTCATTTGAGTTGTATATTATTGTTGGTTCTGAATAATATACGAGATCCTCTCTTCTGCCCGTGGACGTAGCTAACAAATTGTTAGTGAACCACATAAAATTTCGGTGTCAGTTTATTTGGTTTATTTATCATTTTTATATCTTTCTCGCATCAGTTATAACAAGTATGTATACTACTTGGAGGACTAGGGGTAGTTCAGTGAGATTTGTCATATTTAATAATACACTTTCTCTCAGATTGTACAATTTGTGTACTGCTTGAATTATGAATATTTGTTAGAACATTTGATATTCACCTGTGCTAAGTAGTTTTTATGCTATGTTATAAAAAAAATTCTTAATTTCATGATTGTTTGTAATAATATATATAGAAGTCAATTGATGGAGATTCATTGTTGCCGCCATAGTGTAAATGCGGTAATGGTCCTATGATCCTAAGATGTGCAGGCCAGAGTTCTATGCATCCAGGTAGATATTACTACGTTTGTCCAAAAAATCTCTGCCATGGAAAACATTTTTGTTGGTACGATGATATCCACAAACGTCCATGTCCGTCTTCTGATTCAACTTTTGAACGCAATGAAGTCAAATTCAGGTCTCGTACTGAAGAGGTAAATGATAATACCATATGTAATTCACTCCATTCATCTGCACTTATCCCATCTACGTCTACCCTTGTGTCTGCTTCAGGTGGTCCTTTTGATTTTATGTTATGGGTGTTTTTCAGTATTGTTATTATTTTCCTTTGTGTTGTATTGATCTTGCTAGGTGTTCTGTTAGGGTTGGCTATGTGATGACTGTTATGTACCATATTTCTAAGGGGATCAACAATTTGGAGAGGAATTCGTATTAGTAGTTATTATAAGTATTTATCCATGGAAACTACCATATTTTGTATTTGTATCTTTTGAATTATATTTTAATATTGGGTAGTGGTTTACCTTGTTTATGCGTGTATTGCTTGCTTTTGTCATTTTCAAGATATGGGTGTGAATATCAATATTATTATGATTTAACCATATCAGTAGCAAAAGAAGTGTGGAATCTCTTTTGTGGAGATAAGTCAATAGCTAAAAGACAATTGTTTATCAAAAAAAAACAACTCGAAATGACCAATGTCATAAAAGAACCTCATAGTGGTCAAAGTATTCATGCCAAGTCAATCAATCATGTTATATAGCTAAACTAAAAAATAAAGAAGGGTTCAATGGCATAAAAATATTGGGGGTCGTGTTAACCATCAATAATTCCATCTTTTGTGTATCATATGTCCATATATATAAGTGCATGGGTTGTAGGTTTACCAATATACACAAACTCATCAAATCTTCTACATTATCCTCCATTCTTTCCAAGAACTATCAAATTACCATGACACTAAAATGTTAGGGTTATACGTGAAAGTATGTTTTTACTTTGTATAACCTATGTATTAAACATTTATTTACTGAAATAAATTATTTATCATTGTTGCTTTAAATATGATTGAATGTTATATATATTTATTGCAAACCGTTCATAGAATAACATGTGTTACATTGTAGTTACTATAGTGATACCAGATCACGGAAGATCACGTTAACAAACCCTTGTAAACAAGTGAGTGTTTCACAACTTAGACAGATCTGAACAATCTATTGGTAGAAGTTGATGTGTAGGGCTCAGATTAGCTTGTCTTGACCAAGAGATTACACTAGTGCATTTGATGCGCTGAAGTGGACCTACAGAGAGGATAAACTCATTCGAACTTACTTATGGGATGAAGAGTTAGACCTCAGTGGTTGTTGATTCCTTAATCTATGTCACTTAATAAGAACTATGTGCGATTAGTAATTATTTCTTTGACTTATAATGGGAAGAGTATCACTGCGACTTCGATACCCTATATCTTGGGCAATAATATTAATTACATGACAGTTGCTAAATTAATACAGAGAATCGTGTGCTTGGGGAGTCTTGCATGATTAGTTCCCTTGGTGGGCTCAGAACCTTTATCATACCAAATCTTGCAAGTGGAATTAATTTTCCGGTATGGATAATAATGTTGAGTTATCCTTACTCCAAGGATAAAGATATTAATTAATATAAAGCTTTTCAGTGGCTTAATTAATTAATGGACAAAATAATCTTAAGCACGGGAAATAATAACCGGGAGCCATATTATCGTAATATGGGTTGAGATGGATAATGTAATATTAATTATATAGTGGAATTAATTAATATTAATGGGCTGAATAATATTGTGGCTCAATATTAGAATTCAGAAGCCCATTGAGAGGTCCATCTTAATTCTCCTAAAGACCCCTCAAGTAGCCCAAATAAAGTCCATTAAATGAAAATGTGTATAAAATAAATTAAATATTTTGTTGCATATTTTTCCTTATTATTTTCGAAATTATTAAAGAAAAGCGTGGGAAGGATTTTCTTGAAAAGATTTTATGGAAAGGAGATCCAATAAATTCAAGAAATCTCCAGCTTGACCTCTTTAATTGTAAATTCGAAATTTTAGAGAAATAAAAGGGAAGAAAGATTTTCTTGATTTTTTTGAAAAGATATTATGGAAAAAATATGTATTCTTGGAATACAATAATATCTCATAAATTCAAGAAAGATCCAATCTTGAAAGTTCCCTATTATTTTCGAAAATTAGGCCTAATAAAGGGTGTGAGATTTTTGTGGAAAAATACACATGGAAAGAAGAATATATGGGATATATTCAAGATTTCTTGGAGATCAAGAAAAGATCTTTCCTAATCCTAATTTGAGCCAATTTTTTGTCCCCCCCTCTCTATTATAAATAGGGGATGAATTTTTCATCCCCAACACAATTCCATGAGTTGAAAATATTAGAAATCCACAAAGGTTGTGCAACAAATTATTTGATTATTTGTTTTATAATTGTTCATTATAGAACCTTCCACCAAGGTTGTTGAGCAAGGACTTAGAAATACTTGAGAAGGACTTTTGGTTGGTTTCCAGATACCTGATCCTGCCTGTCTCAGACTATCTCTCCAATGGGTACGTTTACGTAAACTCCTAGAAATTTCGCATGCTAGGATCTTTTACGTGAATTATTATTTGCATATTGTTGTTGGATTGATTATTATTTGAATTCACGTAGGTAAATTCATGTTAGTAATAATCGTTAATTAAATTTATGTTTATGAGGTCATCCCGATAGATCCTGGCATAAAGTATCCCAACATAAAAAACATCTCAAGCCAAGAACAACTATTCTATAGGTGGAAATGGACAGAGGCTATAGATCATTGCTTTATGGAAGCTTTAGTTGAGCATAACAATCTTGGTAATTGGGGGGGGGGGGACGTTTCAAGCTCAACTATCATGTCATTTCAATGGTCGTTGATTGCGTGAACGAGACATTTGGAAATACTATGTCATTTGAAGAAGTGAAGACGCGTCGGCATTTTCTTGAGGATCGGTGTGATGCATTCAACAACGTCGTTAATACACCTAACATTCACTGTGATAGGTCTTCAAATACGATGATTGGAGATGACGCGACATGGAGACACTTGATAAAGGTTGGTAAATTACTAATAACAATAATGATGCGTAAATATATTTGTAGTATCAATAAATGATGCGTATATATATTTTTCCACAGAATAACACTATGGCTCGGGCATATTTATTATACTCCCGAGCCTTTGTTCGATATCATGAAAATCGTGTTCTATGTGCCTAATCCTTGGGTTGATGGTCCAACTGAAGTCATTAAGATTAGCGATGATGCACCAACAAAAAATATTGTGCAACATCTCGGCCACGTGGTACGACAATTGCATCAGATTCTAGTGATGAGGTTATATCACCATTACTCGGAAACTCAAGGATGCACTACACTGCAAGGAGGTTATTCGATGAACTGGATTGCCCCCCTTCATTCAAAGACGATCAAGTTGGTGCTCGTTGGTCTGCTGGCCCTAGTGAAAGTACTAGCCCAAAGTATCCACCCATAAATTTCGGTTGCCCCTCGCCAAGTGTCAACGTCCATGTCAGTCAACCATCGTCTCCAACATCTCAAGCATCGGATGGAGCATTTTGCAGTCCCATTAAGTGGTTTTATTTTAATGATGGAAACAGATGAAGTTGGGTAATTTTAAGGACGGATGTGGGTGGATCGGTTTGGTTATTGTGTTCTTGGGTTGTTTTATTTCATTCTACATGCATGGTGTGACTTTTTCTTTTTTTTTTTTTTTTTTTTGCATGGCTTGTTTTTTAACGTTTTTTACTTTTTTTTTTCCTGCTTGTTTATTTGCATTGTTGGTAGGTGTGTTTTTCCATGTATTATATTGGTATTTATGCAATGGTGTGTTTTTTTTAATAAGCCGTGTATCTTTTTTTTCATAGTGTCAATGCAATTAATGGGTTTGACTATTAATAATGTCATCAAATAAAATATATACAAAATATGGAAAACAATCTGAAACTCCAAAATACCATGAAAACATAATATAATCCATACATAACAAAGTACCTCAATTAATTATCCAGTAATACATAATGTGAATCCCCAAACCCAAAAGCACAAATTATCAAATGAGTTGTATGTTATCCTCTCTAAACAATTCAAAGCAGTACTTCTTTCGATATAAGTTATTCATTTTCGGGTCAATTTCCTCGAGTGATCGTCCACAACAGAGACATTCAAGAATCTTGATACACAAAACACCACATGAGTCTGAGTCCATCTGCTGTGGAGTATCAGGGCACAACTTCACTTCCCAACTCTTCGTAGATTCTCCACCCTTGATCAAATTATTGGTTATGCTTGGCATTAACATTGCTAGCTTTCGAAAGTCTGCCATATGCCTCGGATTAGGACTTCGACCATCTCCCGAAAGAGAGTCGTAAACGGTAATCACTTGATCCATAATGCTAATCTCATATAGCACCCAATGGTTTTTGATTTACATGGGCTACACCGAAGACTCTTTCCGCTTCCTTTCAAGGTATACGATTTCTGTCAAGAGGGTATTTTCCTAACATGTATTCTGCAATGGACTTTTCCTTGTGAGCCCAATCAAAATCTGCACGTTCTTTCTTGGATCTTTTTAGCCAATTTTTGAAAATACCTCCAGTAATGTGGCCCTGCATGCATATTCACCAAATCAATCCTATATCATCCTAATATTAAGTTTTAAAAATTTATCAAAAGTTTACTCACCCAAAACATTAAATCAACCACTGTCCACCCTTGCAAGAAAAGCGTTGGCCATTTTTTGGCTTTATACACCACGAGATACATGAGCGCGTCCACATTCTAAATAATACATACAAAAAATGTCAATGATAAAAATTCGAGTTATTGGAAAAAACGTCGCCGTATAAAATTACCTCACTGCAAAGCCATCTTCTAGGGTCCCATATTCTCTTGAACCACTTCTTACTTGTCCTTGAGTAATCACCCACTGATACACGAATTAACCTACTTGACTTAGACGTAAACCACTTCATGAAAACAGATTCTGCACCACTTGGGAACTCAATGGATATTGGATTATAATTGTTGTGTACATAGATATGCAATTTAGACTCACGTTGATGTGTGTTATCATCACTAGTAGTGTATGCATCTATCTGAAATGAAATAATGGGTCACAAGCATCTTTAACTTCACATCGAAAACAACATTGAATGTGAGCAGAAATTTTATTGTAAAAATTCACAAAGGTACCTCATCGTAGTCATCACATTGAGAATTATTTCCCCATGTGGCATCATCCTCGGGTACTCCAAATTGTAACATCTTTATTTCATTATCTTCCTTGGAAACTCCTAATTTCGCCATTATTAGCTTTTGATTCTCCAGGATGCGGTCCAACTTGAAATCGATAATCTTGTGCTTAACATTCAATTTCTGAATGTCACCAATCAACTCGTTTATCTGGAAGCTTTCAACTCTTGATTTTGGAGGATTGTTATTGACTCTCGCAGAATTAATGTCATCACCATGAGGAGAATATCGTCATATCTATCTTCTTCATCGAATGCATCACTCATTTTTCGTTTGCATGTTGGCGTAGACGCAACAATATTACAGCCACTGTAGATTTCCTCCCACGCTAAAAAAATCCTATAATAACTCGTTTTCTCCTCTTCAGAGATGGAATCAAATTTGCATGAACCTTTGTCTGCAACAACAACAACATCACGATAAAAATTGTAAAGTCATAACGGAATAATATGAAACATAAAATTTACCTGAACTTCGCGTGCCATTTTCTTTGGAAAGCAGTAAGTGGTCAAAGTGTCAAATCTGAAAAATTTTGAGACCTCCCATTGTAGCATACGTGGGATAGCATCTTTGAAAATCTGAGTTGCACAATAACTACCCACCCATTCTATGGCTTCATAACTCCAAAATTGTAGTGTATGCGGAAAATCATGTAGATCAATTGATTTCCTATGTTCTCTAATTATCTTTGTTGGGAAATACAAGGTGTGATTAGTCTAAAAATTGCTCGAAATTCGTGCTCTTTATTAGCTTAATTTGATAGAGTTTCATGCATTTTTTATATTAATTGGTTAATTGTGTCTAATTGTCGAGAAATGTAGTGTTTTGTTTATTTTATAAAAAAAATGAGGATATTTAGAGCAAAGCACGTGCCTAATTTTTATTAAGGTCAATCGAAGAAAAAAATTTGAAAGAAGAAAATAAATTGGGCTCGAGAATTAAAAGAAAAAGATATTGGTTTGCAAGCATCGGCCCATCAGCATTTAATTTGCAAATTGGTTTGCAATTGAAGAAAATGGAAGGCCCAAAAGCCCACCTCATTTGCTGCAAAAGTCAGCCGCCAAAAGGATTGAGCAAGCAGCTGGAGCCAATCATTTTTCTATTTATTTCCAAGCCTGAAGGTTTAATTGAAAAAAACATTCCACTACAAACTCATTTAAAAACTTACAATCGGATACAAAGTCTAAAAAATTTCTGCACTTTAGTTCAAATTTGAACTAAATTTGAACTAAAGTGTCACGCACTTTAATTCAAATTTCTGCACTTTGTATCTGGTTGTAATAATTTACTCAATCTTGTATTTAATTGAATTTTTTTTTAATTAAATTGGAAGCAAGCAGGTGCCAGCCTGTTTCAGTCAATAGCAACTCTTAAAGGCGTGGTTCACAAAATTTTTTTTTTTTTTTACCGTAATATAAAAGGCAGAGGCAGCAGCGACCTGAAGGGATTCCAGTAGAAACATTCGCCACTTTGCAAAATTTTAGTGGAGAGAAAAAAAAAGCTAGGGTTTGAGAGTTTCCACACAAATTCCCACCAACTAGGTGGGGGAATGAGGAAGGAGTATTCTCATTTGTTTATTGAGTTTTATCTTGCAAGATTTTGAGTTGTAAATTGATGGGCTAGTACTATTGTGTCTTTTGGTGTTGAGATTTTGTGAATTTTGGACATATGGTTTAATTTAGTTATTTTTAGTTTATTTCTTAGTTGATGTTGATTTTACTATGAGCTTTAAGGTGCTTTGATTGATTGTCTTCTATTAATTTTTGTGCTAAATTATGCTTGCTATAAATGAGAGTTGTGTGAGTGTGATTGAGTGCAAATTTGTGAGTTGAGAATTGATTAAATGCGTTTATTACACTTTTTATACACTTGAGCTTAAAATTAAGTAGCGAAAAGTGAGGGATAGGGGGGAGACTTTACCACCGGATTTGTGAACACCTTATTGCAACGCTATATTACCCGAAGGGAAACGGTTGTCCTCTATAGCTTTTTACTATATCGTGTTTATTAGTAGCATTGAGTATTTAGTCTCTATCATGCAATTGAGAAATAGATTATGGTAGTTTTATTGATTCATTTGTTTGAGTTTTTGCAATTTGATCATCACCAAAGTTCACGTTCCTCTTTCCTTTATCCTACCTAGTCGGGTGCCCCTTTTATTATTCTAGTTATTTGCTTTCTTGCTTGTTTTATTTTCTTCGAATCTCGCTCGCAACTACAATAACATGACGACACATAGCACTAGGGTCACACCGTACTCCTAAATCTCATGGTTCGATACTACTTGGTCCTATATTTCATTTTTCTACTACGACGATCCCGTGCACTTGCGGGGGAGTAGCAAGAGTAATTGTTTTATTTTGCTCGCTAAAATCCGACCAAGTCAGGGTGTCCGGATCTATTCGAGGTGTATTTAAATACATATTTAAATTAATCAATTAATTACTAACATGAATCAATTCTAAATTAATTGAACATAATACTTAAATAAACAACAACAACAACATGCGTACACGTAATCCACGTATATCCTACGCATGCGAAATCTAGGAGTTACGAAATTACATACCTCTTGAAATGACAACCGTTGAGACGATGGATCAACCCAAAGTGTCTTCTCAAATATGTCACACGTCACGTACGTAATCCGGTGGAAGGATTCTCACGAATGATTTTAATAAAAGAGAAAATAAAATTATTGCACCACCTTTGTGGATTTCTAATTTTTCCAAGACTGGAATTGTGTTGGGGATGAAAAATTCATCCCCTATTTATAAGACTAGGGGGAGACGAAAATTGTGCCCTAAAAAAGGATATGGAAAATTTCTTTGTATCTTCCCAAGATACAATCTTGAATATATCTCATATATTCTATTTTCCATATAAATCACAAAATATCTTTTCTTCCCTTTCTTATAGTAATTTTCGAAAAAAATCAAGGAGACAAGAATCAAGATTTGATTTCTTGAATTTATGGGATAATCTTGTATTCCAAGAATACTTATCTCTTTCCATAAAATCTTTTCAAGAAAAACCTTCCTCTTCTTTTTCCCATAATTTTCGAAAAATTAGGAACAAATTAGGCAATAATATTTTTATTTCATTTTCATTAATTTGACTTATATTAGGCTATTTGAAGGGCCTTTAGGAAAATTAAGATTGGATCTCCAATGGACTCTGAATTTCTTAATATTGAGCCACAATATTATTCAGCCCATTAATATCAATTTACTCCACTATAAAATTAACATTGAACTATCTATCTTAATCCATATTACGATGTTACAATAATATGGCTCCTGGATATTATTTCATGTGTTTAAGATTATCCAGTCCATTAATTAATTAAGCCATTGATAAGCTTTATATTAATTAATATATTTGTCCTTGGAGTAAAGACAACTCAACATTATTATTCATACCAGAAATAAATTTCCACTTGCAAGATTTGGTATGATAAAACTTCTGAGCCCACCAAGGGGACAAATCACACAAGACTTGCTTGCATACGTTGCTCTGTATTAAATCTTAGCAATTGCCATACAATTAATAATATTGTCCAAAATGCAAAGTATAGAATGGGGAAGTAAGTCTCGAATTGACTCTCTTATGGGTCTTGTATGGAATTATGTTGCCAAATGCACATTCTATGAAAAGAAACGACATGGAATACATCCATCTGGTTGACAACTTGGAGGATTTCAACTGATTCCCTTGGGGCCGGGTAGGTTACCAGTTGCTCGTCAAGAACATATGCATGGCTTATACATGGTTTCCTCATAAATCGCAGATGGTAAGATTGTTGGCGTTATACGTGAAAGTATGCTTTTAAGTAATAACGAACTCATGTAACTCTTATTTACTGAATATAAAATGTTTCATCACTGTTACTTTAAATATAAATGAATGTTAATTATTTATTGCAAACCGTTCAATATTAGTACAATATTACATTGTAGTTAATGTGGTGATACCCGATCATAGAAGATCACATTAACAGTTCCTTGTAAATAAAAGTACAATTTCACAACCTAGATGGAATTGAACACTCCATTGGTAGAGGTTGAAATGCAAAGTTCAGATTGACTTGTCTTGACCAAGAGATTGCACTAGCACATTATGATGTGCTGAAGAGGATCTATAGAGAGGATAAATTCTCCCGTAGTGACTTAAGGGATGAAGAATTAGACCTCAGTTGTTATTAATTTCTTAACCTCTGTCATTTAAATAGAATTGTGTGTAATTAATATTTATAGCTTTGATCTGTGTTGGGTTTAGAGTCTGACAATCTTTGTGTTTCTCATCTCCAAATGCATCCTCTATGTCCTCAATGACCACATGTTCTGGATTTCTCTTTCCCCAGACCCTCTTAAAAATCTTTGATGTTGATGGGATTTCAGGCAATGGACCAAAATGTAATCCAGTGATCAATGCAAACTCCCTTGGACCGAACTCTAGTTCATGGTTATTCACATGAAAGACTAGTTTATCTCATCTCAATTACTTGTCTTGTCTGAATAATAGATGGAGGATTAACTGCCCTTGAAACTGTGTTTGTGTGCCCACCATTTTCATAAAATGTCCGAAGCATGATTTGTTGAATATGGCCTTGTTTTGTTTTGACAACTTCTCATTTATGGACTTCAGAATTCTGAATTCGGAACTACAACTAAGTCTTACTAGAAAATAATCTTTGGTTTGCATTATGTCCATCTACAATCATTTGAATTTAGACACGTTAACACACAATAATTGGATAGAAAACATAACTTAACCCGTACTTGGAAAAATAGTTGCATTAATACAACAGATTCCCCTGTGTACTCAGCCAATTGACTACACAAAATGCACTTTCTTCCTTTTACGAATTGAAAAGGAAATTACTAATATTTCGGTTGAACCCATTCTTGAACCATCAATAAATAAGTATAAGGGCTTGTATTACCAATTGTTGCCAGAATATTGGGCGCAGAAGTTTACCCAAATGAAACTAAGCTAAGTCGAAACCCCAAATACCCAAATACCAAAATGGCCGAATAAATTGTTATCCCCAAAGTTTACCCAAAATGAACAACCATGAATCCTTTTCAAGATCCCCTCTAAATAGAAAATATAAATCCAAAAGTTAAACTGCATGTACTCACAAAAATTGTTCTTAATCACAAATAACCAAAATCCCGTAATCAACAGTAATCAAAAATCTATTCAACAGACACGTTAACAATTGACACCCAATTTTAAATACAAACAACAATGAACCCAAACATATCCTTAAAACGATGCGTATAAAATACCTAACAGGAAATCGAGTGGTGTACCTGTGCCAAATATTTTCTTTGTACGATTTCACCAAGTTCATATTGACTATGTCGCGGAATCCGTAAGTCGTCGGTCCGGTGGGCGAATTCAAAAACTGATTGCTAACTGCAGAAGGGGTTTCGAAGTGTTCAAAGGGTTCGAAATGTGGTAATAAGAATTGGAGTGATATGATGGAAGTCTTTGTTCTGTTTAATAGGTGCGGAAAATGAAGAGACACATATGTTGTGTTGGGGTTCAACAGTTATGTTTGTTCAAATGCAATCAATGGATGTCTTGAAAATATCAAAAATTTCAATTAATACGCCCACGTTGAACACGATACCTGCCCTTTCTCTAAAAATTAAAACCATTTCGTTGAAAATACATGGAAATAGGAAAATTTGGTTTTGAATTATTTCATTGTGTAGTGGTGTCAAAAAATGAGGTACTAATTTTTTAAAAAAATCAACCCAGGATGAAGTATGAATGAATGGCAAATGTGTCAAATAATTTTGTCAAATAATTTGGATAATATGACCCAAATGACCCAAAATAATTCCCCATTAGATGAATAAAATGGATTTCATATGACCCAATTTACTATTTTAACAAAAAATAGTTATGAATATCTTTTTCATAACAGTTCATAGTAACAAATTCTCTGTCAAACAATAATTAAGTAATCCCAAAATCCATGTGAGCCCAATTCCGTACATTCATAAAATGGATCCAGTTATGCATAATCACCACATGATCATCATCATTTGCAAAATAGATTATCAAAAGTTAACAGATTATCCAAATCAATATATACAAACCATCATAAACAGAACTACTACTACATAGATCAAAAGGTGGAAATGTTTGATATTGTTTTAATAAAACCAAATTTCATGAAAGTAGAAATTCATCAGTTTAATGTCGATGCACCCGTCCCAGTAAAATCCCCAGCCAACAGCTTCTGCACGTAACGATAACAAGCTCTTAGTGGAAGACCCATGAACATATCAAGACGACGCGTGTTCATGCAAAGCATGTCAGTAGCAGTGAGACATTCATCCATTAAAAGCTCATGGATGCTTTCAACAATAGTGTACACATCATTTCGGCTCATGGCCAACTTTGCCTCATAACCAATCACATCGACCATGTTCTCAAGACGGTCATCAGATGATTTAAACATACTTACAATTGCTTCAATCAACTCCTTGTTATCACCATGTTCCAAGGAAGATGATTTCCTCTTGCCAGACTTTGGTACAGAAGTAGCTTTGTCAACACTCGGGCTCTCACTCGTTACATCCATGTCACACTCTTCTCCTTCAGGGATCACATTGTTTTTTCCAGGTTCAGTTGCAGCCTTTCTTGCCTCATTATCCTCTCTGAAAAGTTTGTTAACCGCATAAATGACATTCTTAGAACATGACCCGTTAGCCCTATCGTTCCCAAACACCTCGAGTCAATCTTCATAGTAGGGTCACGGCTTGTATCGCATTGATCCAATAGAAGGATCTTTCTACAAGATGATCAACAATTAAATCCAGGTTAATAAGTCTAATTTCAAAATAAAAAGGAAATTTCAATGATATACACAATAGACATACCTTCAATACTTTGACCCAAGCTTCATCCGAGACATCAAGTATCTTTCTGACAGTGTTAAACCCACAACCGGTCTCACCTAGAGCAGTCTGTAGGCAACCATGGTGTTTCTTCCATGTGCTGATTTTTGAGTTAATATGTGGTACAACACGGATATCAGTTTCTGGGAGCCTTAACATCATCCTCTCCTCAACCTTTTGGCAGTAGCCTAGTGTAAAACCATTCTCACCTTTCCAGCAACCCCCAGCAACAAGTTCTTTTAACTCTGTCATCAGGATGTCTTCTTCTTTCTCATTCCAGCTTCTCCTTGTACCACCCAACCTTCTAACTCTGGTTGGTCCCATATTGCTTCCAATGCCTTTCATTTTGAAACAAACACCTTGAAAAAACGACATGAATGACATTAAGAAATCTGGACAACATATTAACTCAGCCAAAAACTCTTCTTATATACGGTGTTGATATATGAAAATATATACACATACAAGTTCCAATAAATATACCCCTAAGACACAGCAAACCCAGTAACAATTGTCTCCACCCCTAAAACAGTAATACATAGAAGTGCCATTAATAAATCAAGACAAACTTTTGTTTCTTATTGGAACAACAGTTGGAACACCCGCTATCAATACACACAAACCTTCGGCTATTACTAAAACAAGTGTGAAACGCGTGACATCGTTCATAATTTATCAACGAACCAATAAACTCAACAACAAATACTAAAATCAACTTGATTGTCCAAAAAATGTGTTTGTATCGAATGCAGATTCATCAGATTCAAGAAATCATACTATTTTTCCCAATCGATAGAGTAAAACCCTAATCAACAAAAAACGAATAAATTACGCAATGATCAATCCTCATAGATCGACGATTTCAAAGAGAAAGGAAGAATTACACACCTTCACCAAATCTTCTTCACCGTGAAAACGACGATCCAGATCTATACAGGACGAGACTGCTGTTCTTGGGAAGAAAGTGAAAACGATGATTCAGAAATTTTTTTCTTGTTTATATATGCTAGGGATTTAGGGGTAATTTGATATTTTTAAGTATGAATATATGTTTTGTCTACCCTACCAATCAACATACTAAGGGTCTGCTTGGTTGGGGGAACAGAAGTGGGTAATGGTAATTAATCTCATTAATCCTGCTTGACAATTTTATTTTAGACCCCTCAATGCAATCAACCAAGCACCAACAATGCAATCAATATCTCCATGGTGATTGACCCCCTCAATGATACCCATTACCATTGTCATTCCCCACCCATACCAAGCGGGCCCTAAAATTTACAGCACTTTTATAACCGGGTACCAATCAAGTTATATGTTTTATAAGACTATTTTGTATAATTGGTACCAATCAACTTTGTAGGATTTCTCCACATTAAATTAGTCTTGAGGTTATTTTTGTAGGTATTCCTTCAAGGCCTACCAATCGGGCCCTAAGGATAAAAAGGGAGTTTTGGATGCGTTTTTGTAGCTGCGAGTAATACGAGATTTGGAATGCACTAATCTGCAATAAAAAGCCATATCTTGTAGTTATGGGTAATTATCCCTAATTTTTATACATAAATAGTGATAATTTTTATGCATAACAGTGATATTTTTTTGTACATAACAGTGACACTTAAAAAACAGAGTGCACACCATGAGCTCGAGTTAACACAAATTTTTGTCTGCAAATGTATCAAATAATTTTGAACGCATTTTTATGTTCGACAAAAGTACGAAGTTTAAACATAAGTGTAGCTAGAAAAATAAAATTACTCGACTTCGATTTGTATTCCATTAGATTAAAATTTGTTTAAACACAACTATTGATAAAAAAAGAATCCAAATGCAATATTTAAAACTTGATAATAACTCAAAATAAGCCTGAACAAAGATACGTAACATGTTCGTATAATCAGAACACTATAAAACTGTACTGGAAATAAAAATCTTTATTCCAACCAAAATTTTCACCTTAGGCCGTAAACTTTGGAGGCAAGAGATTCAAACCTCAACCGACACTAGCATTGTTTCCTGAGTTAAAATTGTGATATGAAAATCCTAGTTCGTAATAGACAAATTAAGAATCAATAATAGAAAACGAAAGACGAGAAATTGCAGTTTGTTTATCAGTTCTCAAATCGAACAACTATACAGGTGATGTTGTCTGAACTCCCCTTCCCAAAGGCTTCTTCTACGAGCTTTCTCGATGCTGCTTTAGCATCTGATATATCTTGCACGATTTTTACAGATTCCTGGATTACGAAATAAGAAATTGGAACATTCAAATGAAGAAATTATGTATGCATCGCATGCAGTTTCGTCGCTTATCCAAATCACGTAAATTATCCAAAGGGCTAACCTTGTTCGATATTACATTCCACAGTCCATCGCTTGCAATTATAAGGAAGTCTACACCATCAATTTCTTCCTCCTAATTACAAAAGGCTGAAATGTTACTCGGTTGTATACAAAATGTTGAACAGATAAGCAAAGCTCGAGAAAAAAAGAGCATGCACTTGTTTACATAATTGTGATTGCATTTTCTCATAAGATGCTTTTTTCCTTTAGAGGGTATATTGGTCACGAGACGTGTATATTTAATCTCGAAAATAATACACCAACTGCAATTATTGTTGATTTGTTATTATGTTACTCAAAAGAGAGCATCCCAAATTGATAACAAGTTATTATTTCACATTGAACTAAATTGATCAGGAGTGAAACACAATAATACCTTAATTTCGGGCTCAGCTGATACATATGGTCTAAGTAATTTGTCTCCAAATGCACGAGAAACAGCAAGAACACCGCCAACTCGCCATGTTCCTGATAAGGAGATGGTAAGTCTAATATGGAAAGTTCAGAGATATCCATCGATTATATTTGAACTCAGAAATTCAAAGTAAATAATACGTACATACACACTATTTAAAACAGTTACTGTGACAAAGCTACTACCCCATCATGAGCGAATGAAGTGAAGTTATTGATGTCGTATAATACAAATGCAAGAAAAATGGCATTGCAATATACTCCCACTGTTCCACTTGTCGCTTATCACACAAACTAGTAAAGTCATTTAATACTAATGATTATTTATATAAAATGACCAATATACCGTCTTACATGTTATTAATGAATCATTATGGTCATTTGGATTTTTTTTAATATTTCTTGGAAAACCAAAAGCGACGGATATATTGGAACAATTTTTTTTTTCTTTCTAAAATGACAATTAAAGTGGAAAGGAGAGAGCATGTCATCTAAGAAATCAATATATGAGTGTATACATCCATGACATGCAATTCACTAGAATGAATTAGTTCTGAGATAAAAAAAAACAAAAAGTACCTGCCCAAACGATGAAACCACCCGCCTTTTCTATTCGTTCACGTTCATCAGTCCTATCAGGCTTGTGGTCGATCGACAGTGGAATAGCTACATAAAGCAGAAACATGTTTTTAAAAAAATGAGGAAAGAGGCAACAGAGAGCAATTTGAGTTTATCACACATTTACGGAAAGAAAACGTGTAAAATAAAAAGTTTAAAGAGTCCGGCATTATTCCCACTAACTTCTCAGCTTGTGGCCTGCTTTGAAATTGCTATATCTGATGTACTCTGAATTTAATTTTCTTTCTTTTATGACATGAATGACTGGTAAATCAAGAAAAATAATGTGTTGCAGATGATCATAATAGAGTTTAAAAGTGCTACTATTAACTAAGGAGAAGAAATACTAAACACAAATGCATAAAGAAATAATGGATCCCAATAAACGGTATGCCAAATTGTATTGCTTCAACCCGGGCTTTTCCTACTTTGTGAATCATGATCTCAAAGGTTCGGGATGATCTTAACTTTAATTATCAGAGAAATTCACCGTTTTCCGTGATTTATGTGAAGTTTTCTTATAATAGTTGAGGTAGATTTAGAATTTGTATTGAATTTGAAAATGGTTCACCCGATTCACATTCCGGATCATGTAACCAATTGATTCAAGTATAAAATGACGCACAATTAGGAAAAAACAGCAAAAATGATGATAATATTAATAACAAAATATTTATCAAACCTGAACCGGCTCTAGAAGCAACGACCCTAGAATCTCCTACATTCGCAACAAATATTTTGTCACGAACAAGTACAGCAGTTGAGGCAGTCGAACCAGCATCTTTCTGCTGGCCTTTTTCTTCGTTAAGGTACTCCGTATCAGTCTGTCTAAAGGATTCAACTGCAACAAATAGATTACTTCATTTCGATTTCTTTTCAATACCAATATACATCATTAGCCATGCATAGAAACTTGAAGTTCATACCGATAGCTGACTTTGTATCTTGGATAAAATCGGGGTGGCTCCTCAGATTATTAAAGAGATTGTTCTTAAGGTACTCTGCAGTTTTGAACCCCCCATGGCCTGATATCAAACATAAATGCATATCAACAAAAAGAATGAGTCTCGTTAGTTTTGATTGATTAACGAACAATGGGATACGTTGTTTAGGAAATCGCCAAACATACCATCAAAAACACCGAAAAGAGCAACCATTTGGCCATCAACTTCCGACACTCGTATTTCAAAATAATCCTCCATGGATGCACGTTTACCCTTGAAAGTGGAATATCCATAACCAATCCTTGCTTTTCTATCTCCAGTGAGATAGCTGCAATATTATATAACAATGTTTATTGCATATTTCAGAAGACATTATAATTGATTTCCCTTCAAAGAATACAAATTCTTGCAAGATTTCATTCACACTCACCCAAATCATAACTCAATGCAACAATCCTTCAATTTCTACAATATCTAATCACAGCTATAAAACATTCCCAACTTTGATTTTCAATTTCATCTATGCAATTCAGAAGAACCAAAAAGAACACCATAAAGTAAAGAAAAAGGAAAGCAAAAGCAAAATGAATTAAGATAGAGATCTAATTAATAAACAACAAGATATCATAATATGGCAAAATTGGGGCAATTCATATCAGGATAACAAAATTTATCACAAATAACAATAAATAAAAACAAGCACCTGATTCCACTCCCGCTGACAAGGCCGTCAATACTTTTAGCTATCACATTGGGCGGCGGTTCTCGAATCGACGGTGGCTCCGCCGCAAGCGGCGGCGCTGGGTCCACGACGTCATTGACGACGGCGGGCGAAGGGCGTGATCGGTGGAGGTCTTGATCGGTGTTCATATTTGAGCATGGATTTGGGCGAGTTGAAGATGTGTTTCATTCATTCATTCATTCATATATATGTGCAATAATTGCAAAATTGGTTGGGAAACAAACAATGTTGGAGTTTAATTACTAATTACTAAAAACAGGGTAGCTACGACTGCGCGATAATGCTATAGAAAAATTAACTCGTCAATCATTTTTTCAATATTTTTAGTTATAACTACAAAAATTAAATTAAATACTAAACTTATTCTATAAAATTTTGATCGGAATGTGAACGATTCCATTGGCGGTTTTATGTGAACAAATAATTTTATGTGAGCTCTAGATATGGAAAAACTTTTTTGGGCTGGGTTAATGGGAGTGGGGTGCTTGAGAGATCTAGATGAGTTAGGGATTTGATCAAAATCGAGTGATCCGGAGTTGGGGATTGGTTCAAAGATAACTTGGTTAGAGATTTAGGTCTAAGTCTTATATATTCAGGTGCATCGAGTATTCATAGTGCATATAAGAACCGGACAACATGTTATATTAAAAGATGCAACTTGTTTATATTGAAACGTGTAATTATTTTTTTATATTAATAGTTCGCATTTGATTCAAACAGAAACAAGGTCAGACCTTTAAATATAAAAAAATTGATTTAAAATACATTATGAAAGACACGGTCAAGACCCGGGATACGACAACATGAGACCTACTCTAAAATTAAATATTGTAGGAACAAAAAATAATTTGTCATGAACAAAAAATGATTTTTCACAAATTAAATAAAAAAGAAAAAGGAGAAAAATAAAGAAGATGGAAATTGGTTAAAAGGTCAGAGAAAAGTAACCGTATCAGCTCTTAAACCTAAAACCCTCACTAACGAAAGGAGGCTCCGGACCACCGCCGTCGCAATGGGGAAGATGTTAGTATCCTCCGCAACGGAGCTCAAGAAAAAGGAAAAGGCTACCAAAAAATCGAAATCATGCGGCTTCGAGTCGCTCGGATTGATCCCCAAGGTCTTCAATGGAGTCAAGAAGAAAGGTTACAGAGTGCCGACGCCGATTCAGCGGAAAACGATGCCTTTAATTCTCGCTGGATACGACGTCGTTGCCATGGCTCGTACCGGTTCCGGCAAAACGGCGGCGTTTCTCATCCCCATGCTCCAGAAGCTCCAGCAGCACGTGCCGCAGGCGGGAGTTAGGGCTCTGATTCTTTCGCCCACGCGTGACTTGGCGCTTCAGACTTTTAAATTTGCTAGAGAGATTGGTCGCTTTACTGGTTAGTTTTTAATCTGTTCAATTATGCAATTGCTTATTAGTGGTTTGATTGGATTCACATCTTCTGGATTATGATGTGTGTTTTGGCTTTTTATATTAAGAGCGTTTTTAGTGACACTGGTGATTGAGTTGGTTTTGTTTCATTTTATGGGTCCTTCTATGTTTTCGATACTGCTGGATGCAAAAAGTTGTCATTTTTATAATATGTTTTTGTTTCTTGAGGTGTGTAATGTATGATAAGATTTTCAGAAGTTTATAAGAAATATTTCTTTGCATGAAATTGATTTGGATTAGTTTTATCCCTGAATATTAGGTGTGTATTTTGGAACATATTTTTAAGCTTGTAAAAGGTTTAACATAATTGAGATATTACAAATTAGTAGGAGAAGTTATAAACTAAACACACAACTTCTATGCTGTTCTGTTGATTTTCTTTCAGTGTTATGAAAGTGTTGTGTTTTAGACTTAGTTAGCTTCTACTGAAATATTGTTCTTGTTTAGAGTGTGGCTAGATTTTGTATCATGTGAGGCTTATGGATAATGATAAATAAGTGATACAATTTACCATTCTTGAGTCCACAATATCGTATTGATTTGTTTGTATATAGTCTAGACTGAAGGCTTACAAAATAACCCTCATCTACTCTAAACAATTTATTCAGGACCATGTTTCAACAGATGTTAAAAAATGTGTATCGTGATTGTAAAAATTTATCATATTGTTGACTTTTTCTTTGTAGATCTTCGTGTCAGTTTACTGGTTGGTGGCGATAGTATGGAAAGCCAATTTGAGGAATTGGCACAGAATCCTGATTGCATAATTGCTACTCCTGGTAGGCTTATGCACCATTTGGAAGAAGTTGATGACATGTCTTTACGCACTGTCGAATATGTTGTATTCGATGAAGCTGACTGCCTTTTTAGCATGGGATTTGCTGAACAGTTGCACAGAATTCTTGGACAACTGGGTGAGAATCGTCAGACTTTACTTTTTAGCGCAACCTTACCGAGTGCACTTGCTGAGTTTGCAAAAGCTGGCCTTCGGGACCCTCAATTAGTGAGGCTTGATTTGGAGACAAAAATTAGCCCGGACTTGAAGCTTGCCTTTTTCACTTTAAGGCCGGAAGAGAAGTATGCTGCATTGCTGCATTTAATAAGGGAACACATAAGTTCTGATCAGCAAACTTTAATCTTTGTTTCCACCAAATATCATGTCGAATTTCTTTATGCCTTGTTTAGAGAGGACGGTATTGTGGCTTCTGTTTGTTATGGAGATATGGATCAGGAAGCCCGTAAGATCCATGTATCAAAATTTAGAGCTAGAAGGACTATGATACTGATTGTGACAGATGTGGCTGCTAGGGGGATCGACATCCCTTTGCTTGATAATGTGGTCAACTTTGACTTTCCTCCGAAACCGAAACTTTTTGTCCATCGAGTGGGGCGAGCTGCGAGGGCTGGTCGAACGGGTACTTCATATTCTTTTGTTACAACAGAAGACATGCCCTTCGTGTTAGACCTTCATCTCTTTCTCTCAAAACCAATTAGGCCTGCCCCAACAGAAGACGAGGTTTTAAGAGATATGGATGGTGTTATGAGTAAAATAGATGAAGCAATTTCGAATGGAGCAACTGTTTATGGGCGTTTTCCCCAGAGAGTTATAGATCTACTTGCTGATAGGGTTAGAGAAATTATTGATTCGTCCACAGAATTGAGTGCTATGGTGAGACCTTTATCAAAAGCATTTGGGTTGTACACAAAGACGAAAGCAAAACCGTCTAAGGAGTCTATTAAAAGAGTAAAAGATTTGCCTCGTGAAGGTTTACATCCAATGTTCAAGATTTCTCTGGGTGGTGATGAATTGTCAGCGTTAGCCTTTTCTGAACGTCTGAAAGCATTTAGGTATGTCCTAAATCAGTCCCCTTATCTGAGTTTGAAATAGTGCAGATGTAGTTTATCGTTTTATAACATCCCAGCTTTACGTAACTGGTTTTAATAGACCCAAGCAGACCATCCTGGAAGCTGAAGGCGAGGCTGCAAAATCAAAAAATCATCAGGTAATTTTAGCGTGTTAAAAAAAAAAAAAAAAAAACATTTTCATATCCTTTTGGCCAAATTTGACGTTTTGGAGAACTTTCACAGGGGTCTTCTAGTAAATGGGCTGATGTGATGAAGTTGAAAAGAGCTGTTCACGAGGAGGTGATCAAGAAAGTTCATCAACAGCATTCTAAAGATAAAGATCATGTTGAGCAGGTGATAGTTTTGTGGCAGTTTTTGTAGGATGATAGCTTTTGGACTCGTTGACAAAATGAAAGTAACATCATTACTATCAATTATTAGATAAAATCTACTTTATACTTAGCACTCATGGCCTTGACCCTTTCTCAATGGTATATCGATCATATAACATCATGTTGCTTGATACAATTAATTGCAAATTAATGTTCTTTATTTGTTCATTTTTTTTACTTCTTTCAACATCTATTACCCCAGCCCCACTTTTAAGTCATAAATATCCACATGACCTCCTGTCATTATGTCATGTTCAAATGATGGAATTCTGTATCTTTTTTTTTTCCATTTGTTCGTGCTTACTTCATGTTTGGCTTACTCAATTCATTTGATAATTTTTTTTGCTTTTGTAGGAAATCGAACCAGAACCAAGCCCGTCAAAGAACAAGCGGAAACAAGGTGCTTGCCCATATCTTAGTTAGATGGAACTTGGAAAGTTCAATTTCCTGCATAAGTTAGAATATAAAGATGCCTATTTAAGAGCTATTGATACAGTGGTGTCTTTGATATTTTGGAGAGATAAACAGTAACATAATCATTTGACTAATTCTCTTCTTTTTCTGTTTGGACCTAGCAGTATCTGGTACCAAAAGGAAGGCCCAGACCTTCAAAGATGATGAGAATTTTATAAGTTCAGTGCCCACAAATCAGGTAAGTTATTGAAGCATTTACTGTATAAGTTATTAACTCTTTTAGTAAATTGACTTCACACTGCACATGTTGCATTCTAATTCTTTGCTCTACTTCTGCATATGTGCTACCTGAATTAACATTCTGGTAATTGTGTTGATTTCAGCATTTTGAAGCAGGGCTTACTGTGAGAGGTAACCAAGGCGGCTTTGAATCAAATAGGTAAGATGCTAATTGACGATAAATATTTTTTTAATCTTACAGCATGAAATCTACCATTCCTTACTGTTCTTTTACTCATTGCACTGTGTTAATATTTGTCAATGATATGATTCTTGTTTACTTTTTCAAGTCATCCCATTCATATATGGGATAGAAAATAAGAAACTTATTCATTAATAAGAAAATTAAAAGAAACATATTTGAGAATTGGATTAGTGTTGAAATAGAAACCTGGGTCACAAATGGTGATGCAATTGATGATGCAGAAAGATAATTCTTCGTTCAGTTGATCAGTTCTCCATTTTAGTGGGAGAGAAAAGGGGTTCATCAATTCTGTTGAGTTCGACACTTCAACTCGGTGATAATTTATCAAAGAATGACTGTTGTCCTAATGAACAGATTGGAAGCTGCAGTTCTTGATCTAAATGCTGATAATGGGGGAGGATTGCAGAAGCAGAAATCTTCTCATCACTGGGATAAGGTACTATTAACTCTTTTTTAATCACATGTTTGTTTTGGGTTTTAAAAACCAAGTTTTGGATTTACAAATCTAAATCCAGTTCTACTTCAGGATTTTAAATTCTGTTTTTAAAAACCACCACTAAACACCTATAAACCCACTATCGCACTTTCCACAATACAATCAATTCTCTCCCTTTAAAAAAAATAAAAAAATTCTCTTCTTATACTTTGATATACATAAATCATAACTTCATCATCCAATCATTATAATCACAACCCACAATAGTATAATAATACAACATCATTCACTCTTTACACATTGATTTGACATAAAGTTATATTTCACCCTACTCAAAATCCTAAAGCAAACACACCACCTTATCAATGGTTGAAGATCCCTTAGATTTAAAAGTCGGTTTATAAAACCCACTTAAAATCCAAAACAAGCGTCACCTTATCTTCTCCCACTATGAAATAAATGAGAGTTACACTGACAAACAAATAGAACACCTGCCTTTTAACTTTGACATGTTGTGTTTGTAACAGAGGAGCAAAAAGTATGTCAAGCTAAACAATGGAGATCGTGTGATGGCCAATGGAAAGGTATTTTGGCAAATGCTGATTAGTTGCCTAATTTGTAATTTATGGTATAAAGGTTATTGTTAGATAGATTTCGTTGTATCATAATCTTGCCATCTAAATCAATTCCATCCTCATATTATTTTTCCAAAATTTATGGCTTGCAGATAAAAACAGAAAGTGGTTCAAAATTGAAAAGCAACAAAAAGGGGATATACAAGCGGTGGAAAGAACGGTCACACAAGAAGGTATCACTTAAAGGGACAGGCAGTGATGGCACTGGAGAAGGAGCTGCTAGTTCATCAGGTAATTTCAATATACTATATATTTTTTTTTTGAAAGAATATTTCAATATACTATGTTGTGATTATCTTTTATAGTCAACAGAAAAATCACACCAATTACATAACAATGACAATAATTCTCGTGCATCATAGTGAGAATAGGTTATGATATAAATTGAGTTTTTCTATATTTTCTCAGATTCTCTAGTATTTGTAGTCTCAGTTTTATCATTTTAGTAAAGTTTTCCAATCTTTTTGTTTCCATTTTACTCCTACTGCTGATTTACCTATGCCTATGATCTCTTCATTTAACACACGATGATGTTAACTTGCTCGAATGATAAATGTATTTAATTTTTTTTTCTTCGATAGGTGCTGCTGGTGGTCTGCGAGGGGATTTCAATAGATACAAGGGGGGAAAGGGTGGAAGATTTAATAGATCTATGGTACCAAACGCCCATGTTCGTTCCGAAATCAAAGATAATGAACAAGTTCGAAAGGAAAGACAAAAGAAATCAGACAGGCAATCATATCTCAAGAGCAAAAATAATAAGAAGGGAGGTAAATTTGGAAAAAAGAATGGCAAGAGAGGAAAGGGTAAGAAGTAGGATATGCTCACACAACAGAGTTCTTTACCATCTTATGATCTCTCGTACGAGGTTCAGTTGAACGAAGGTAATGTAAATTTTGGCCAAGTTACTAATTTACTTGAGCTGCAAAATTTTGAAACATCGTTATGAGATGTAGTTCTAACAAATTTATTGGCGAAATTATTTGAGTTTTTGCGCTTTAATTCTTTTTTTTGATTTTGTGAGGCTTATGAGTGTATAATCTGTATCATATGCAACTGGTACGTGTTTGCTGAGCCTTGAATCAATATATCACACAATCAGATCCAGATTTTGGTCCATTATTTTACCGTGCCAAATTCCATATTGAAAGTGGCTGATTTGGTTGATCTCAATACATTCTGTACCATTTAAAAAAAAAAAAGTTTATAATATAATAAATTCTAAGGTATAAAGACTCGTTGCATATGGTAAAACCAAATATTTGGAAAATGACAAATTTATATGAAATGGGTTTTATTTATGGTGGTATGTATCCATCGTCTCTGATGGGGTTTCAACTCAATTATACTTGAAACAAAAAAATCATGTGTAATATATTATTCACATAGGACTCCATTTTAGAAAAAAAAAAAAAGTAAAACTTATGTAATATTGACCGGCGAGCAGCTTAATTTAGCTCACATAATTTTACTATTTTACTTATAATATACTCCCTCCATCCCGAGATAATGTGCACTCCAAAATGGGCATATTTTGAAGGGTAATTTTGTATACTTTTATGTATGAAATAAATAAAGGAGTTTAATTATGTGTATGTGTGGTCAAAAGTAATGATATTTTGTGTAATATTGTGGATATTGTGGGGATTGAGATTATGGAGAATTTGTCATTTTATTGGTGTGCATGTTATCTCGAGACGGACCAAAAAGAAAATTGTGCACGTTATTTTAGGACGAAGGGAGTATTAATTATTTATAAAATTTTCATTATAATAAAAAATCTAATTAATGTGTGCAAGTTATTAAGCATTTTAATAAGATCAAATAAAGACTTTTATTTGATTTTTTCCATAACAAGTATTAGTTGTAAACTGTAAAAGTATTAGTTATACTGAAGAACATCATTAGTTGGTCTAAGATACAGTATCAATTAAATTCTAAATAAGTTAGAGTCAGTCAACCTTCATTGACTGATTTCAATTAGTTAGTTAGAGTTAGTTATGTCTTCTTTACTCTCTTAAATAGGGATTTCCCCTTTTGTAACAAACACTTTTTCGATCTATCAATTTAATCTTCCAAGTGTCTTGCTATTCAATGATGAATCTCAATAGACTTTCATGGTATCAGTTTATTCGAATCGTTTCTTGATTTGGTTAAGCTACTTGTGATCTGTTTTCGTTTTCCGCTGCGTTCATTACGTTCGATTTCTTAGTTTTCGAATCGATTTTGTTGGAAATTGATTCGTTTTTTGGTGTTTTAGTTCTCGATTGTGATTCAATCGATTGATTTTGGGTTGTTTTTCGATTGAAATATTGTTTTCATCGCAGTTTTTTCCCAATCTTGTGATTCAGTCTGTTTTGCCCTAATTTTGAGAATGGCAACCGTTACTGATTCTTCGTCTTTGAATTCGGCTCTTAATCCATTTTCGCCGCTAACTCTACATCCGCAGGATAATCCTGCTATTTCTATTGTTCTTGAGCCCCTCAATGGCTCTAATTTTGTTTCTTGGAGTCATTCCATCAAAAGAGCTTTGAGTTGTGAAAAATAAGATTCCACTCATAGACGGTTCTCTGATTCCTCCGTCGGCTGACGAGGATGCTGCGGTTCATAGAGCATGGGTTCGTGCTAATGACCTAGTCCTAAATTGGATCCTCAATTCAATTAGTCCGGATATCAAACGGACTTTGGAGTTCTTTACTTCAGCTCGTGAGGCATGGGATGAACTTCATGCCCGGTATGCAAAATCCGATGGTACGCGTGTTTACTTTCTGGAAAAATCTTTGGTTTCCATCTCAAAGGGTTCTAGTAGTTTAGTTGTTTACTATAACCAGTTCAAGAGTCTTTGGGACGAATATGTGAGTTTTAGGCCAATCTTGAAATGCACGTGTGGTGCTAGCTGTTCTTGTAATCTTCCCCAGCTGGTGGCTCAGACCCAAGAAAGGGATGTGGTTATGAAGTTCATGATAGGATTAGATGAGTCATATGGGGCAATTAGGAGTCAAATCTTGTTGCAATCTCCATTACCATCACTGGCTAAGATTTACTCCCTACTATTGAAAGAGGAGAGTCAGAGATCTTTGTCTAATCCCGTGTCTGTTCAACCTGAGTCAATTGCCATGATGGCTAGACAGGGTGTTGGGAATTTTAGAGACAAGAAGAGGCCTCTCAAGTGACACTTAACCATTGTATGATGAGCAGAAGTGTCAGCTCTATGCTTAGCAACTTTATTTCCCTTCCACCCTGGTGGAAATCCTATAAGCTGATAGCACCTGTCTACAGAATGCCCAGGAAGTTCACAGTGAGATGTCTCACATAAAGAAGAGGTTGTTGCTACTAATCCTCTATTCAATCAAGAACTGTTTGATCAGTTTTTGACCTTTTCAAAGATGCACAAGGCTTCAGATTCTCACTCAGTGGCTGGTGCATTTGTTCAACCTGCTCAATCTGTGGCTGGTGCATTTGTTCCTTCTGAGAAATCTCTTGATAAGCCACAGATTCCTGGTCTTTTGGAGGCAAAACCTGCTAGTGTTGCTGGTGCTTTTGTCCAGCAAGATGAATCAGGTATCCCTCATTGTTCTTTTAGTGCTACTCATGTGAATGATACATGGATCTTAGACATAGGGGCCACTGATCACATGTGCTGCCAGTGCCCCTGCTCCTTCTGATATTAAAATCAATCTGCCAAATAATCATATTGTTGTGGCTACTTTCATAGGGAATATTCAGATTAATGATCATATCACTTTGTACAATGTTCTATTTGTGCCTGATTTCTCTTTCAACTTGTTGTCCATTTCACACTTGACAAGATATTCAAATGTAGGTGTTGTTTTTTGTGCCTCTCTTTGTGCTTTACAGGAAAACAACACCAAGAAGGTGATTGGTTTTGCTGAACAGAGGGGGGGATTGTATTTGATGAATTCTGGGAAATATGCTCAACATGAAAGGGTTAGTGATTCTGATGTTTCTTTTAAGACTTGGCATGCTAGGTTAGGACATATTTCTCCTAAGAATCTTGGATTTCTGAAGTGTATCACTGTAAAACAGCATGATATGAATGAGATTTGTGAAATTTGTCCTATTGCTAAACAGAAAAGGCTTCTTTTTCTTATTAGTACAAGTATTAGTTGTTCTGCTTTTGATTTGATCCATTGTGATGTTTGGGGTCCTTTTTCGTTAGAGTCTTACAATGGTTATAAGTATTTTCTAACCATTGTAGATGATTATTCTAGATGCACTTGAGTTTACTTACTTAAGCACAAATCTGATGTTAGTTTGTCTATTGAAATTTTTTATAACATGGTACTAACACATTTTTCTGCAAAGATTAAATGCTTAAGAAGTGATAATGGGACTGAATTTCTTTTATCAAGTTTTTATCACAAACATGGGATAATACATCAAACTTCTTGTGTGGAGACCCCACAACAAAATGCCATTGTAGAAAGGAAACATCAACATTTGTTACAAGTGGCTAGGGCATTACTTTTTCACTCTTGTTTGCCTTTGAAATTCTGGTCAGATTGCATTCAAACAGCAGCTCACTTGATAAACAGAACACCTTCTTCTGTATTGAATAACATGACTCCATTTCAGAAACTTTACAATAAGGAACCAGATTGTTCTTATTTGAGAATCTTTGGGTGTTTGTGTTTTGCTAGTACAATTACTGCTCATAGACATAAGTTTCAACCTAGAGCAGTTAAATGTGTTTTAATTGGGTATCCTTTTGGTACTAAGGGTTATAAGTTGTTTGATATTGAAAATTAAAGGGTTTTTGTTTCCAGAGATGTTAGATTTCATGAAGAAATTTTTCCTTTCTCAAATGGAATTAATTCTGATGATATTAATCAATTATTTCATGCTGATCATGTTTCTCATCACTTTCCTAAATATATAGAAGATGGTACATCTGATCATGATATTACAGAACATAGTAATGTTGTGAATGTTACAGATCCTGTTGATGTGGTTCACACAGAATTACAGGATGAAATCTCTGAATTCACAGCAGACACTCACACACAACCAGGTACTGATGTCATTCATTCTGATGCTTCTGAGCAAATTGCTAACATTGTGCTAGAAAATGATAATGATTTGAGAAGGTCCTCTAGAACTAGACATGTTCCTTTTTATTTGGATGTCTATAAAACAAATTTGCCACCTTCCCTGAATCATTCTGTCAATATTACTGTTTCTAAGCAAAATAGATACCCTATATCTGATTATTTGTCCACTTCTAAGCTTTCTGATGGTCATACATGTTTCACTGCTGCTATTAGTGAATTAGTTGAGCCTAAATCATATAAGCTTGCAAAAGATAACAAAGATTGGATACTTGCCATGAAATCAGAAATTGATGCTTTAGAAAGGACAAATACTTAGACTTTAGTTGATTTACCTGTTGGTAAGCATTGCATAGGGTGTAACTGGGTGTATAAGATCAAACACAAGTCTGATGAAACAGTGGAAAGGTTTAAGACTAGATTAGTTGCAAAAGGCTATACCCAACAAGAAGGGATAGACTATTTTGACACTTTTTCTCCTGTTGCTAAAATTACTTCTGTAAGAATATTATTAAGTGTTGCTGTGTCAAATAATTGGTTATTGTAAGATAGGTGACAAAAGGGTGTGCAAGTTAAACAAAAGCCTATATGGATTAAAGCAAGCTTCAAGACAGTGGTTCAATAAACTCTCAGAATCTCTTGCTGTCATTGGTTATGTACAATCCAAAGCAGATTCCTCTCTTTTCACTAAGAAAAATGGTTCTTTGTTTACTGTGATTTTATGTTATGTAGATGATATGATAATCACTGGAAATTCTATCGCTGAAATACAACTTGTAAAGGATCTATTACTATAAAAGATTTAGGTGTCTTGAAATATATAGTTGGTATTGAAGTTGCTAGAAATAAAGATGGTTTGCATTTATGTCAAAGGAAATATGCACTTGATTTATTAAATGTTGTTGGTTATTTGAGTAGTAAACCTTGTACTACTCCTATGGATGAAAAGCAAGCTTTTGCTCAAAATGATAGTGTTCCTTTACAAGACCCTGCTGTCTATAGAAGTTTAGTTGGAAAAATGTTATATTTGACTATAACAAGACCTGATCTTGCTTACTCTATACAAACTCTAACACAGTATATGATTAACCCTTTGGAAAGCCATATTTGGGTGCTGCACACAGGTTATTAAGATACATCAAAGCAACCCCAGGCCTGGGCCTTTTTTATCCAACTAACAACTCTTATAAGTTGCAGGTTTTTTGTGATTCTGACTGGGCTAGGTGTCCTCAAACAAGAAGGAGTGTCACAGGCTATGCTATTTACTTGGGCCACTCACTCATTTCCTGGAAATCCAAGAAGCAACCTACAGTTAGCAAAAGCTCAGCAGAAGCAGAATATAGATCCATGGGGTATACTTCAGCTGAGCTCCAATGGATAACATCCATACTTCAAGACCTTCTGGTTCCTATCTCTCATCCTGCCATACTTTATACAGACAGCAAGGCAGCCTATTCTATTGCTCACAATCCTGTTTTACATGAGAAGACAAGACACATACAGATAGACTTTCATTACACAAGGGAGAAGATCAAAGAGGGATTACTCAAAGTCATTCAAGTCCCTACTTTGGCTAATCTTGCAGACATCATGACAAAACCTCTCCCACCTACCTTATTCCACAGTTTCAAGTCCAAAATGGGAATGGTTAACATCCACTCACATTTTGAGGGGGGGTAATAAGATCAAATAAAGACTTTTATTTGTTTTTTTCCATAACAAGTATTAGTTGTAAACTGTAAAAGTATTAGTTATACTGAAGAACAGTATTAGTTGGTCTAAGATACAGTATCAATTAAATTCTAAATAAGTTAGAGTCAGTCAACCTTCATTGATTGATTTCAGTTAGTTAGTTAGAGTTATGTCTTCTTTACTCTTTTAAATAGGGATTTCCCCTTTTGTATCAAACACTTTTTCGATCTATCAATTTAATCTTCCTATTCAATGATGGATCTCAATAGAACTTTCACGTTTTGAGTTTTTCTTTGAGTTGAATTTGAGTTCAAAAAATTTGAGTCTAGTTCCGAGCTTCAAATTTTTAAATTGAGCCGAACGCATCATAAAAGTAAAAGACATCAAAGAGTCCGAGGTAAATGCCATTATTGTATGTAAATATGATATTCTGTAGCTTATTATACACTTAGCATGTATTAATCAGGGATGTACCTAGGAATTTCGCCTAGGGAGGCCAATTTATAACATAGTGTAATTAAATGTTCTTTCGATTTTTTTTATATATTTTTAAAAATTATTGGACTAAATAAAGATAAACACTCATATGAAACACTCTCATACATAAGATATGGTACAATCTAATATAAATAACACTCATTCTCCCATGATGTTAAAATGTCATTGCATAAATTATATCCCGTCTCACCGTGAGACAATCTCGCACACATGTGTCTTGATTATAAAAAAAATAAATAAAATATATATATATATATAAATTTCAAGTGGGCCCAGGGACCCCCTTGGCCCCAATATGCCCCAAATACAGGTCCGTCCATGATATTAATATATGATTTTTATAAATATTAATATATATTAGAGGCACACTTTCAGATGAGATCGCCTCACGGTGAGGCCAGAGGCGTAAGAGTCAAAGCGTTAGTGCTTTTTTAACACTTTGGGAGGAGTGAGTGTGATTTGTCTTGGTTGTTGCAACCTGCCTCTACGCATTTAAAAATGCCATATAAGTTTTTGTCTATATATTTTGTGGAATGTAAACATTGTTCCATAATTTAAGGTCCCTGGTCTCTTGACGTTCATTGCATGTAACAAAAAAGGGTAAGAAACACCAGTATATTTTTCTTCTCTCTTGGAATTAAAAAAAAAACAAAAGAAAAAGATTTATGTATCAAAAAGAAGAAGTTCAGATGGACCACTTAAATAGTATTGTTAAGCGAATTACTTAATCCATTGTAGGCCTCTATTGACATGACTAAAGCCAAAGGTCCCCTACTTTGTTCATTTTTATTTTAAACGCCTAATAGTTGAGGCCTGCTTAACCTTAACCTGGCGGGTTCTTAATTTAAACGGCCACCTAACGGGCTCGAAAAAAAAAAAAAAAAAAGTTCAAACATTAACATTACATAATGACAAAAATTTCGATCCGGGGCCCCCATCATCTTTAATAACAAATGTTCAAAATATAAAATTAGTTCCCATCATCTTTAATAACATAATTGAGCAAAGTTCCCATGAAATTAGTTAATAATATAAAATGTGTATCATCACATTTATAAATTAATACCATAATATTAATTTATAATTATAATGATATCAATTTCATATTATGAACAAATTTCATAATAGAATTTATAAAAATATTATATTATTATTTTATATAGGATTAATATTTTACTTATTTATTCAATTCAATAGAAATTCAAAACTGTTAAAAAATATTGAATTGGAGAGGATTAATTATTAATTGACTAAATCAAATAGAAATATTTAATTTGTAATTGATGGACCATAATTGATTTTTGCCTTATTTAAATTTGTGAAAAAACTTTAAAAAAAATTAATTAAAAAATTAGAAAATAAAAAAAAAATAAAAAATTGAGTATATATAAATATAAACGGGCTAAACGGGTTGGCCCGGTTAACCCGCGGGCTAATCGGTCCGGGCCAAAAAGGCCCAATTTTAAACGGGCCTCCCATTGCTCGGCTCTAACCCTGCATATAATAGGTTTAAACGGGCCGGCCCGCTTAGCCCGGCCCGGATTAACAATGCTACACTTAAGTCCCACCATGGCCTTGATCCGCTTGACTATCATAAGTGGGCTTTGAAATAAACGCACTTTCCAGTGGGCCCAGTCAAATAATAAAACTAAATCCATTAAAAATGTAATTAGAAATAGAAGGACATCTTTTTCTGAGAGGATCTACGCAATCGGATCCAGTCCGTTCGGATATCATTTTTCATATGTATTGCATTTGCATTATCACTTGAATGAAAATTGCATACATTTTAATTAACTCAAACATTAAAATTCAGCTCGAATTTAAATATAGTCAAACGTCACATATATTCTTATTTTCTTTTGAATCATTTCATTTCATGACCAAGAACTGAACCCATGATAGATGGTATTCAATTTAACTGAATTAAACATATAGTATTTTTTTTTTAAAGAAGAAAAAAGAAATGCAGAATACTAAAAGTAGAAGACAACGCATACAAAATGATAAGCGCCACAAAGTGAGTTAAAATACTGTTTTCCTCCTGCGAAAAAGCATTACTTTATTCAATTTTCACAACTGAAAATAAAGAATGAATGAATCAAACCTCCCATCTCATTCTCAACAAGCCCACCTTCAATACACACATTCTAACTTTTCTTTTTTGTGCTTTCCTCTCTGTTCAACAACACACTTTCTTCAAATCTTCTCTCTCTTTCTCTCTTGTACTTTTTGGTGTTCTTCTCTCTGTTCAAGATCATACTTTCTTGAAATCTTTCTTCTGTTGCTTGATTGATTACTTTCCGACAAGAAAAAATGGTTAAAGAAACAGAATATTATGATGTTCTTGGAGTTAGTCCCTCTGCATCTGACGACGAAATTCGCAAGGCGTATTATCTTAAGGTTTGGATTAATTTTCACTATTAAAACTGATATCATCTTTGTAGTTTGTGTATAATTGATCATTTGGTTCATGTTTTTGAGTTCAATGTGTTATTTCTTGCTGATTTTATTAACTTCGGATGCATGTATAATATATGTGGATTGATTAATTGATAATCATGGTAACTTTGAATGTTTCTTTTTTTCTTTTCGGAAAGTTGGAATCCTTTTACAGATTTTAAACAAAGTCATGATGGATCATACCAATTTTTCAATTATAGCTCTAGTTTATGGTTTTTCGCGGTGTGCAGGCGAAACAAGTCCACCCGGACAAAAATCCGAATGATCCTCAAGCAGCCGAAAGATTTCAGGCAATCCCATTTCCTTTTCTTGATTTCTATAACCAATCTTGTGTCTAATTCTTACAATGAAGTAAATCTTGTTCATCATCATCAGGTATTAGGAGAAGCATACCAGGTTTTGAGTGATCCATTGCAACGGGATACATATGATCGAAATGGAAAGAACTGTATATCTAAGTAAGTAATATCATTTTAAATGGTATTAGTTGTTTTCACTGAACAGTATTAGTTGTTTTCATTGAACAGTATTAGCTGTTTTTACTAAACAGTATTAGCTGTTTTAACTGAACAGTATTAGTTGTTTCACCAATATCACGGTGCAACTAGTCTGTAAGACTTACTCAAGTGTCTATGGTTTCTAGTCTCACGAACTTTGTTCTTTTAGGGAGACGATGCTTGATCCAACGGCTGTGTTTGCACTTCTGTTCGGAAGTGAACTTTTCGAAGATTATATCGGGCATTCAGCCGTTGCATCAATGGCTTCTAATGATTTATCTGGTGAAGCTGAAAATCCTGATAAAGTCCATGATATACTCAAGGTACTAAACTGCTGTGAATTTGGTTAAGTGAAATGGTTCTTGTTTCTATCCTTACTGTTTTTTTTTACAAAATGTAGGCGGTTCAACGAGAGAGAGAAGAGAAACTTGCAAGAAAACTACGGGATTTTGTTCATCGTTATGCACGTGGTGACAAAGAAGACTTCGTAAAACAAGCTGAATCCGAAGCACAGAAGCTTTCACATGCTGGTTAGCTGATTTTCATTCACCTTTTTTACTAAGTGGTATAAATTCATATAATTAAAAGGTAATTTGCAGCATTTGGAGCTGAAATCTTGCATACAATTGGATACATATACACAAGACAAGCAGCACTGCAGCTCGGGAAGAAAGCGATTTATCTAGGGGTGCCGTTTATGGCGGAGTGGGTTCGAACCAAAGGGCATTTTTGGAAGTCACAATTTACTGCAGCAAAAGGTACTGAATGGCTAAATATAATCTTGAAGGGCTGTTTATTAAATTTGCAGTTGGTTGAGTGTAAACATTTTTCAGGTGCTTTTCAGCTGCTGCAACTTCAGGATGACATTAAACGGCAATGCAATAACGGTGTAGGAAACGACGTCGAATCCCATTTGAGACAGAATAAAGACACACTTATGAACTCACTGTGGAAGCTGAATGTAGTGGATATTGAAATCACACTAGTCCATGTGTGTCAAATGGTGTGTAGATTGTTGATTTTTTTTTCCAACTATCACATTTTAAGTAAAACAAATAATACTTTTTATTGAAACAACTGATACTTTTCAATGAAACAACTAATACTGTCCAAAAATAACACAAATACAAAACCAGTTGCATGATAAAACTGGTTTACATAAGACTTCGCCTGATTCTTATATATTCGATCTCGACGTGTGTTGTAGGTACTACAGGACAACAGCGTCCGAAAGGAAGAACTCAAGGCGCGTGCAATGGCTTTGAAAATCCTGGGAAAAGTGTTTCAGGTAGTTTAAATACACCAATTCACAATCTTGCATCAATCTGGTTTTTTTCTGAAACGAAAAACGTCTTTATGTTCATGTTTCAGAGTCAGAAGTACATGCAGAACGGCGGAACATCAAAGAAGAAGATGGACAATTATAGCAGTTCGATTCTAGCGACGATGAGGACTCGATAAGACCACTTAATTACAGAACTCCTTTAGTTACACAGGTGCATCTCATCTCATCACTTTACTTCTTTTTGTCTCTCTCGTTTTCAGTCTCGTTCTCATTGTGGTTCGATTTTTCATCAGGGCATTGGTAGACTCTTCAGGTGTCTGTGTAACCCAGCGTTCGACGTGGACGATGATGAAATTGTGTACAGAGGAAGATGAGTATGTGAGCCAGAACATCTTTTGTGATCATTTGCTTTTGTCTCAACTTATGTTTCAACAACTTATCTGTGTTTGTACAAGAAACTGAGGCATCTGAATACTGTTTTTGATAAGTTTTATATTATTCTCTGGAGCACAAAAGCTCAATCCAAATTTGTATGTAGCTGTCCAAGAAAACTTAACAATGCTTCTTCTTCATATTTATATTCTACAATTTTGTTTTCCAAACAACTCTAGGCATCATTTTGCAGCAGACTAGGGCCTAAAGCCTATGTGGATAGGAGGTGTGAGTCGAGCCTGCTCATGAGCTATTCATGCTCGATTTGGAAAAATATCGATATTGACTCATCAAGTACACAAGCCTAATTGAAATTAATCGAGCTCACATAATTTTTCCATAATATGCTAATAATTTACAAAATATACTTTGATTATAAATAGAATAAATATGTATAATTCATGTTAGGTAAGTTATCAAGTAGAGCATAGTAGAGCTCGAGCAAGTTTTCAATCGAATCAAGCTAGAGTTCAAAAGAATTGAGCTTGACCGAGTTCAAGTAGAGTTTCGAGCATCGATTTTTTTAATCAAATTGAGTTCGAACTTAACACTACTCGACTCGACTCGACTCATTTGCCCTTGGGTAAACAGACACTGGGACCTAGGGCCTAGGCTGGATTAGAGGAAACCTTGTAAAACACTAGTATAGTGGTACTTAGGTGGTGTTTGCATTCTCATCTCGAAGGTGTAGAAACACTTTTTTGAAAAGTTGGTGTGACCCAACTTTTAAAAAAAAAAAATACTTCTACAGTAGTGGTTACAAACATGACCTTAATGTATGACATTAAATTGCTACATTTTATTATGAATTTCATTTTGGTACACTCTCTATATAACAATCAACCAAATAAACCACACCATTAGCCAGAATTCATCAAATGAAAGCATTTAGGAAAGTAACAATGACATAATTATAATATACTTGAGCTCCTTTTGATTCAACCAAATATCTTAATGCTTTTACACAAGAGTCCCACTTATTTCAACCAAGATAAAACACGAGATTTTTCGCAAGTTCAGTGAGCTAGATGAGGGACGCGATGTGCTTGAACAGAACAAGCGCAGTGCACAGATGTTAAGTGGAGACAGCCACTGATTATGAGAGAATGACGACCAGGGCACGTATGAAGAGCTGGAAACGAATCGCAGACAGCATGTACTGCTGGCGGAGTCAGGGCGGTGCACTGGCTGATGATCAGATTCGTCAGCCCGTGGGCCCACACTTCGTGCCTACTCTTGGCTCGACTTTGTGCTAGAGAGTACATAGCTAGATCCGTGATGTTCTGGCAGTAGTATAGATCGAGGGACCTTAAGCGAAGGCAGTTGTTGGCTAGTGCAATTACACTATCATCTGAAATGATGAACATAAAGAACATGATATTAACGAAAAACGAGCCTTCATCCTGTATGTTGGTCGGTTATATGAATCGTATCTTGCTGTCGTGTTCACACAAGAAAGGGTAAATTACCAAAACTCCCCTCAAGGTTTGTTCAGATAATCAAAAGAACCCTGTGGTTTAAATTTAAAAAGACCAAAAAAAGTCACCTGGTTTCACTTATTTTGCTTTCTTGCATCGATGATTGTTTCGTTAATTTGGCATTACTCGTCAATTGAATGAATTTTTTAGTCAATCTAGAGGTTCTTTTGGTAATCTGGACAAACCTCAACGGGATCTTTTGGTAATTTACCTATCTAGACAATATGTTTTCATTTGTGGACTCACTAATTATAATTTTTGAAGATACCTGTGATAAGACCACATCCACACAAGTCGAGAGCTCTCAGATCAGGACAGCCGTACGCCAAGCTCTTTACGCCTTCATCACTCACTCGATCACACCATCCAAGGTTTAAAGACTGCAGTTTACTACAGTTGTGCCCTATGGCCTGCATAAAAAAAGTCGATTAGCAATCAGACGTGTTACGAGACAAATAAGCAGACAAAACTTATTTACAATACCTTGAGAGCTGCATCAGATGCAGCTCTAACACAACCACAAAGATTTAAGATTTTCAATTTTCTGCAAAATCCGGTCAAATAAACGAGAGCAGCATCGCTGAAGGCTGAACAGCCACTGATATTCAGTTTTACGAGGTTAGGACAACCGTGTGCTATCGCGTGTAAGGATCGGTCTGTAAGTCTGAAACTCTTGCTGAGATCCAACTCCTGGAGATCGTGACAGTGAGTCGCAATCTTTTCAACAGCTTTGTCTCGAAGCTGTGGTGTATCTTGTCTTAGGATTAGAAACTGCAGTTTTGTGAATTTGGGGACCAGTGATAGAACCAGATTGTTCATGTTTCTCTTACACCTGAGGTTAACATGAATCAATTCAAAAACCGAAAACACTCGATTATATAGAAAAGCGCAAGAATGGGTCTCTCGCTAACCAGACTCACGTAAACTCTCTTCTTAAAGTAATACAGTGTAGTATAAGAAGTAATACTGTTTAGTACGAAATAGCACTTCCTAAGAAATGCTTGCTTTTGTGTATTATACTTCTTAAAATCACTAAATTGTGATACTTCGTATGTAAGACAGTACTACTGAGTTCTCCGTAAAACTTCTTTAACCGAGTTTATCATATTATTTAAACAAAAGTATACGAAATGACATCTTTTGCCTTCAAGAGTCCTGCTGTATGAACCAGTTTTTTTTTTTCCATATATTTTTTTTGTGTGAGTTTTTGGATCTAAAAAAACAAATAGATAGATCGTTAAATTGGACATTGTTATTGTTAATATGAGGATTTAAATTGAAAATCATTAATTCAATAATGGCGACTAATTTAAGCAAATCCTCATCAATCAAAACAAAATTTTAACAAAATCAGCTAGTAAGATTAAGAATACAAATTTTGAAGTGAACTTTGACGAACCAAAATTTTAAACTTTACAAAATAAATTTCATATGCTAAAAAAAAAATTAAAAGGACTTAAAAGTGTATAGGAAAGGATCCTCTGTTTCAGTTCATTTCAACCGAATAATCTTTCTTTTTATTTGGAAACCTCATTTATTTTAACACACCAACCCCTAGCTCTGTTTAGCAATTAGTTTTTGGGACATTGTGAAATCAAAGATGGTCTATCAATTTTTACAACTATGTTAAAAATATCTCAAGTCGAGCAAATGAAGAGGATAAATAATGCTTAAGTAATAAGGGTTAAGGAATTAGGGTGAATACCCCAAAATTTTCTTGATTTATGACTAAATAAAGATAAAAAGCTTTTAAAAAATCTCGAATTTTTCAAACAGAATCTCTATTAGGAAATAAATAATTAAAATCATATTTAATTTAATCAAAACCCCATGTCAACAAATTCAAATATTTGTAAAATATTTTTTCCATTTTTGCATCATTAGGGTAAAAAATAAAGATTTGAATATTTTCATTTAACACAAGATGAGAAAACTTTAATACAATAATCAAGACGATAAATTATCGCAGGATAATCCATCCATGGAATCATTAAAAAACCCCAAAATTTTGATGCAACAAATTGAGGACCGTCCGATCATCCTTTATAATCCAGACACAGAATTTCTAAAAAGCATCAAGAGAAAAATTTTTTTGGGCCGGAATATCCCTTTCCCACAATTTTGAAACATATAATAAATTGGATCTAATCCACATTGCATCTAAACCCTTGCGATAAATTTAAAATATGCCATCACCATAAAAAAAAAAATTTTCCACCAAGATATGGTTGACAAATATTTGTAAGACCACCATTTTAAAGATTATCAAAACCAATAGAAAATATTTTTCTAAGAAGAAAGATACTCATTTAAAAACCCCTAATATTCTCATTGTTTCTCTATAAAGAATTTTTTTTCTAATCTCTCAGTCCTGGCCTATACAAACTTTATTTAAAGCAAAAGCCAAAACAAAAACGCAACAAAATGGGAAAGTTGAAGACCAAGGTTAACAAAAATCATTTATTATCTTGTCAACAACAAAATCAAACGCACAAATGTAAATAGAGAAATTAATTGAAGGCGTAAATTCATAATTGTGCTTTGGTTTGAACTAATTTCAACTCTATCCGGATGAATTTTTTTTCAAATGTGAAGAATGTTCCATATCCTCCTCCTTGACAAAAGAATATATTTTGTCAAAATAGTTGCAATGAACTTTAAACTCGAACCTCTGTTCACTTTTTAAAAGCGTGAAAACTCGATCTTGCTTTTCCATGCTGTGTGTCCATAAAGAAAAATGATTTATCATTTAAAATAATAATGAAAATGTAAATAATATCGTGGAGTAAAAAATAAAATGTAATCTATATATAATTTTAAAAGATACTATAGTAGTATACTAGTATTAGTATAGTGTAATATATAGTGTAGTATAAATATAATCTATAGTATGATATATAGTGTAGTATAAATATAATATGTAATGTAAATAATATGTAAATAATAAACTTTTGAGAAAAAAAGTTGAGACTTGAGAGTTGAGAGAGAGATGAATAAACTTTTTTGTGAATTTTGGTTTGGAATTTGGTATTTATAGATTTAAATATTGAAAAAAAAAAAAAAGAAAAAAAAAAAATTCGAACACATTACCGGGCGGTTCCTTCAACTTTTGATCTCATTGGATTGGATCTCAACGTTTCTTTAATACAGGCCGTTGGATCTCAACGGCTAGAATTTTCAAATTTTGGGGCGGTTCCGGTTCGAACCGGCGTTCCATAGAACCGAACGAACCGTGGGATTTTTTCGTTCGGTTCGAACCGGAATGGAACTGGATGGTTCGGTTCGAACCTCCGGTTCCGGTTTTTTTAGCATGCCTATATTTAAATGACATCTTTTTGCCTTCAAGAGTCCTGCTGTATGAACCAGTTATACGAGGAAAAACAAACGGGCCGTGAAATCAATTCAATAATGGCGACTTCAAGCTAATCCTCATCAAACAAAATTTCAACAAAGTCACAGATTAAGAATACATTTTGAAGCTTTGACGAACCAAAATTGTGATAATTCATATGCTAAAAAAGATTAAAAGGACAGTGTATAAGGATCCCCTCTGTTTCAGTTCATTTCAACCGAATAATCTTTCTTTATTTGGAAACCTCATTTAATTAACACAAATAGCTCTGTTTAGCAATTATTTTGGGACATTGTGAAAAAAAAATCAATTTACAACTATGTAAAATAAGGTGAATACCCATTTTATGACAAGATAAATAAAAAATCTTTTTCAAAACAGAATTTGCTAACAAAATACAAAATTTAATCAAACCCCATGTCAACAAATTCAAGAAATGTATGAAAGAGGGGTAAAAAACGAAGATGAATATACCAACAGAGAGAAGACGATAGAGCCCCCAAGAAATAGCTTCTCTCCATCCATGGCAAACCCCTGATGCAACAACCACCGTCCGATCATCCACCAGACACAGAATTCTAAAAAGCAGCTCCGCCGGAATATCCCTCCACTCACTTACAATCCACGCGCCGCCGCCATCACCGCCGCCGCCACCGCCAAGAACCACCATTTTGTTCTAGAAGAAACTAAAACCCCTCTGTTTTTTTTTTTTTTCTCTCTCAGTCCTGGCCTTATATAGAAGCCAAAACAGAAACGCCAAAAATGGGAAAGTTGCTATCTTTATTATCTTGTCAACAACAAAATCAAACGCACAAGGAATTAATTGAAGGCCCTCTAATCAGTCACTACTTAAACAGTTTTTCTCTCTTTGTACAATGTGAAGAACTCTAACCTCTCTGTTTTTGGTGAGAGAACTTTTTAGAAAGACCTTGCTTTTCCATGCTGTGTTTCCATAAAAGAAAAATGATTTATCATTTAAAATATAATGAAAATGATCATCGTGGAGTAAAAAATAAAAGTAATCTTATATATTTTTAAAAGATACTACTCCCTCCATCCCAGAAAATTTAGCACACTTTCTTTTTTGATCTATTCCATAAGACTTTACATACAAAAAAATTTGACACATTCTTCTCAACTTATATCCTTACAACACACACTTATTAAACATATTTTCTACTCCACATAAAGCAATTTCTGAAATTAAAAAATTGACGCAAAATCTTCGGGGACGAATGGAGTATAATTTATTTTATTATAATATTCATCTTATTTATTTTGAAATAAGGTAAAAGTTTCAGTAAAATAAATTACATATTTTAAAAATACACTTAAATTTCACAATGCACCTCATAAATACAAAACTTTGAAAAAAAAAAAACAAATGAGGGGCACACAGTTCTCAATGTTTGTATGGTGATTTTGTATCGGATTTTGCAGACTATAAATTTGACATATACATGTCATATAATTGGTATAAGATTACGAGAAAATTTTCGATATACCATATTTATCGATCGAAAAAATATCGATTTTATGAAATTTTTGATATAAGTAAATTTTCGACACGGTATAAGACAAAGATCGAAAAGTGAGGCATAAAAATATAGAAAATTTCGATGATATTAAATATAATTCGGAAAAATATATCAGATATACTAAAACATTTTATCGGTGATGTAATTTTAATTTTGTCAAATTTCGTATATCGAATTTTATACGGGTATAAAATTTTTCGATATCGATAATTTCAATATCTATATGATGGTATTATATTTCAGGTGAGACGGTTTTGATGAATTTAGAGATTATTTATTATGAATTTAATTTTCATATATGTCATATAGGATGATATTATTATTTGATGATTATTCATATATGTCATAGGATGATATTGTATTTGATGATTATTCATATAAGTATGTTCAAAGTCGTTGCTTAAGGAGGAAAAGTTAGTAAATTTTCTTGTATTTCTTAGTTGCTGAAAATAACCTGCAATTTGATTCATATATAAAAATACTTTTTTTTTGTTTCATTATATGTTTTATTATATTCTTTAATCTTTTTTATACGTATGATACGATGCTGAAAGCCTGAAAATTGCCTCAAATACAAAACCACTATAAAAACCCATGTGAAGAAATTTATTGGCGATAAGTTTCCTAAAAACTTTATATATCAGCACTACATATCTATTGATGATCATGATATAGTTAGATGCTATATATACGAGTTGGTCATGCACTTTTTTTTTTGGCAAAAAATATTATTTTTAATTTTAAAACTTTTTTAAATTATTTTTTTATTTTAAAAAGTCCTTAAATTATTAAATTTTATTTCGAAATGTTCCTAAATTATTTATTATTTAATAAAATCTATAAATTATTGATTTTTGTTTCAAGCAATCCTTCTTGACGGACCTTTCTAACTAATTTAACGAAACCATTAAATAAAACAATAATCAATATTGACAATTTTGAGAATGATAATGTGCATATTTACTTAAAGATTCTGTTATATGATTAAAAAAAATAGTCAAGAAGGACTGCATGAAACAAAAATCAATAATTTATGTACGTCATTAAATAAAAAAATAATTTAAGGATCTTTCAAAATAAAAGTTAATAGTTCTGGGGCTTTTTTAAAAAAAATAGTTTAAGAATTTTTCTAAACAAAAAGCAATCATTTGGGGACCTAAAATGCATTTTGCTTTTTTTTTTTATTGTAGTATAATAATGAATCATACTCCCTCCGTCTCATTCTTTAAGATAAACTGACTGTTCATAAGAATTTATTGGAATAATGATAAAATGATAAAGTAGAAATAGTTGTTTATTAGTATTTTATGTGATAAAGTGATGGGTAGTTGGGAGTAGAAAGAGTTGTTTATTAGTATTTTATGTGATAAAGTAGAAATAATTGTTTATTAGTATTTTATGAAGTTTTTCTTAAAGATTGAGACAAAAAAAATGACAAGTTTTTCTAAAAAAATGGGACGGAGGGAGTATTAAAGAGCTTTTCTTTTTTTATAACTCGGTATTCGGCTCAAAGATCGACTAATTTAGGGGACCAGAACCCACCATCCACTAGCGGGGGGCCCACGTCAAGTTAGAGCAAAGCTCTGTCTGGACTGACCCCTCTCAAGAGTTGATCAAAACCCACCGTCCACTAGCAGGGGCCCCACTTCAAGAGATGAGCATACTTGTAAGTCCCAAGTCTACAACCACTGAGCCAACTCTTGTGGGTTATTAAAGAGCATTTATTTTGTTTATTTGATGTCGTGCTTTAATTTGTCCATCTTTTAGAAAGAAAAAAAGCTTATTTCACAATAATAATTATAAAGGCACACTTGCAATAGACGGTTTTACTGTGAGATGAAACATAATTTGGACATTGACGCTTTAACATTTTGGGAGAGGTGGGTGTAATTTGTTCTAAATTATACAATGTATCATGCATGAGACCGTCTCATATTATTTTTTGTCAGAATTATAATATACAATTTGTTTAATGTAACTATTTTTTCTCATACAAGTTGCATGTTTTAATATAAACAAATTGCATATATTGATTTAACAAATTGCATGTTTTAAAATATACTTGAATTGTACGATGCATGCACATGGTGCATCGTAAGACCTACTCCAAATACTATACTCTCTCCGTTCCCAAATTATGCTCAGATGGTTGAAACATGTTTTGCGAAACGTGGATAAAGTCAATTTATGAATAATATAATTGATTGTGAGTAAATATAAAGATAACTTGAGTAATTAAGTGATTGTTGGACAATTAAAAAAAAAAAAAATTGTATTCATATATAAACGTATTTAATCTAAGACTTGTCTTCATCCCTGAAGCTATGATTATGGAAGCATAAAATTAAAACACGGCAAGAAATAAAATTAATTTAAGATGACAGCCTTGAACGTACATTCAAAAAGTTACAAACTCCACTTTCTTGCCCAGAAACGAAACCGTGCACATTTAAGTTATATTTAATAAATTTAAAAAAAAATCCATTTTGTTTAATAATTAATTCTGTAGTTGTCACTTGTGACCTTTTTGTGAGGGAATTATTTCTTAGTTAAGTGATAAGACGTGCAAATTTGGCTTATACAACAAGTTGAATACCAACATATATAGGTGTTGACAACATGCTTATCCTTTTATCACTAATTACCAAAAAAAGTTATTCAGAGGTCATAATTTATACCTATAATGTATGTTTATTCTTTAGGGAATTGACGAGAAACTTTTTCATTTATTGATATCTTAGTCGGGTAAATTACAAATTAATGGATATTTTTGAATAGCACATACATGTGAAAAAGAGTCAACAAAATTTAATTCTTAAAATGAACATTCATAATATTTCAATAGAAATTTATCTCATACGGATTCGAAGTCATATAATTATTTTGGGCGACCGTTGCTAACTTGCTAGTAATTAGTAAAGTGGTTTGATAGTGTCAATTTGAACATTAAAATAGGTCAAAGTTCGGGAAAAAAAACTTTTGAGCCTGATCAACCTAAGAAATAAGTGTTTCTGCATTATTAATGAGTTGATATCCCATGAATCAGTTTTATGCTATAAATTTGGATTATTTGACACATTTCAATATATTTTTTTAACCCACTAAACTTGTGATGCAGATGCGGAAGCATATATGATATTATTCGTTGATTCTAAGAATACTCAAATGAATACCGAAACATGATTAACGTTTAATTCTGTTAATTCGACATGAATACCGGAAGAACAACGATTAACACACGAATAAAGGGATAAACCCAATGCGTTTTCTATTTCATCACCGCCTGAAATGCACTACTTATACTAGTCTCGTAATTAATTAACACGATATACGAAAGTACTAAATTAAATAACTAATAAATAAAAGGATCTAAAACCTATGAATTGAGTCAAACATGAATTAATTAATAGACGACTTTTAAACTTCTTCATGAATGCTAAAGCATTCTCATCTCCATCAACTTGACTCGTATAATGCCCTGGATATATTCAAACTATTAATTAAAAATAAAATTTATAGCGTGAATCAAATCTGTACAAATTTTTATCATTATTCAAACGTACCTTTAAAATTGCGTAATTGGGAACAATCTATATATAATTTAAAAACATTTGTATTAATTATTGTTTAAATTTAAAGTGAAGACAAAAACTTGTATAGACCTGGTTCATGCTATGAACTCGGTTATTTAAGTATCACTGTTACATACAAAAACTCTCAATGTTATGTATAAAAATTATCACTGTTATGAACAAAAACAATCACTATTTTAGAAAATCACTGGTTCACAGGAGTGTTACTCTAGAGTGAATATGTACACTTGTTTTCAAGCGTGAAAAGTAGGGAGAATAAATCCGTAACAATTTACAAGCCCCTCCATATATATCTACTCTCTTAGTTACTTAATTTCGAAAACCAATTTTTCTTTTATCCAAATTTTGAATTGGGCAATGTCAATTCAAAACTCTTATCGAAGAGCACATATATTTTCCAACATTTATGACATCATCATTGAGAATTTATAAAACATGTTAAGTGACAATATGAATTAAGGCGTGTTTTGAAACACTTAGAACAACTTTCAGAAGCACTTATTTTCAAAAACTGTAAAAGGAAGCTTTAAAAATAAGTGATTCTGGAAGCTATTTTAAGTGTTTCAAAATACGCCCCTAATCGATTGATGGTGTGATTGATCTTTCGAATAAGTCGGTCCTGAGTCAATTATCGAAGCATCGTATTAAAAAAAGTGACAATTACAATTACCATTGGTGCTTTGAGATTATTTTTCAAACAAGTATATTTAGTGTGGGATTTAGGTGTGCGAGGGAAGTCATGACTTCGAAACTTATGGATTTAAAAGTTTAATGAACAGTAAATAATATATGTTTGTTTTAAAATTTTAGTAGAGTGAAATTTTACTTTATGTCAGATCAATGTTTAGTAACGATTGATATTATTTTACTGTCTCTGTCCTGATTTTGTTTGGTCATGTCACTTTTGACTCGTGTTTTAGCGAGCGAATTATTTATTAGTATATGAAATAATAAAGCAACTTTTAAGGAGACGTAGCATAGATGAGAGATATGACTATCATATCTCACATTAAAAGTGTCTTTACCATTTTAAATTCTAATAAACGACTCAAATAGCGAGCCAAATAGTATTTGGACAATTTAAATCAGGATGGAGGGAGTATTATATTGTATTAAGAGAGAGAAAAATAGTGACGTGATTGTATTAAATTTTGTAAAAAATAAGTATGTGAATATATTTTATAGGAGTGAATTTTAAAGTTCAATTTCTAATCCCAAACTATAACAAAACGTTATTTTTAAAGTTTTAAGTCCATTTGAATAAATTTCGCAACAAACATGCCCCACCCTAAAAGTTTAATGGACTGATATGAACTATGAATGATCAATGGAAGTGTCATATATATCGTGCTTTTCAAAGTCTCGTCGAAACCATTAAAAAAACTTATATTGGACATCATTATATTAATTTCAACCAATGAAAACAGTGAAGATAGCAATCAATCTGATTCATACAGCCCAAATACATCATGTTAACTATCATTTGCATGAATGATCGATGGGGCCCAATTCACATTTCTTCAATGCAGCCCAAATACATCATGTTAACTATATAAATGGAAACCGCATATTCTTTTAGACTCCATTTGAACGCATGGATTCCTCTGTTCCACAATACCTTATTCAACATATGTTTCACGTCATATTTTAATTATTTAAAATTTAAAAAATATATAAATTTTCTTTTTCAAATTTTATTTTTTCCATTATTTTCTGTTACTCGACCCGGACTTAACCCGACCCAAGTGATTCATGGTTCACCCAACCCGAATGGTTCATGATTTAGGGTTTAAGATTCTTAATTTAGGGTATAGATTTTAAATTTTTAAATAAGTAAATCATGGGACAGGTGTCAATTTAAGGAGATGTGAAATAAGAGTGGTTGTGCCACAGAGGAATCCAAGCGCCATTTGAATGGACGAATTTGAAATTCGTAAATTTTGCACACAAATTACCACTCTCTCCATTTGAATTAAATAAATTTATAAATATTTAAATTTGAGTCTAATTTAATATGAAGAAATTTTAAATCTTTATTAAAATCATGTCATTTAAAATTTATTTCTCTCTTCACTTCTCTTTCATCTCTTGATAATTTTTTATTTGAAATATATGTATATTTAAATTTATTATTTTTTAAATATATTCATTCAAATCCTCCCTATCCAAACGGATAGATTTGTTTCGTTTCCCTTTGTCATTTTGATTTTTGGGACATATAATTTTTTTTATATAAATATATAATTTAAAAGGTGCTCTAGCTATAAATTTATGGATTATATTAAATATAGTAAGTAAGACAAGTCTCTAATTTTTTTTGTCTTCTTAGCGTCGTTCTTTAATTAGAATATTTGGACGTTCCGTATAATCAAATCTTAAAATTTAAACATATTTTCTTTTTCTTTTTTTTTTTTTTGACAGGAAATTTAAACATTTTTTTTTTTTGAAAGGAAATTTAAACATATTTTCAATTGCTCTGAAATGTTTCATTTTTATAAATAAAAGTAGACGCATTCTTTATACCACAGTTTTTATCCCAACCCACAACAATTTACAAAATACTACTAATAATTGATGTATTTTTATATACAGACAAAAATTTGAAATGATAAAAAATGAAACTTTTTTTTTTGAGTGCTCAAAGAAAATTACATCGGTGGGTAGTCCTGAGCTAATGACAAGATATGTCGAGGGATATCTAAATCAACCCAAGCTTGAGGGTGGTCAGATTTCGTAGCCATTTGAGCAAGCGTATGAGCTTCCATGTTGAGAGTTCTCGGGAGATATCGGATACCCTTCACACAGGGATCCTGAATCTGTCTTCTGGCTCTAAGGATCAGACTTTCTTCGTACCCTTTAAAAGGGTTGTTGGTGGAAATCTCATTGATGGTCTCTTTGCAGTCCGAGGAGATGGTGATCTTGTCCTGAGATATGGATTTCCAGTAATCCAGTCCGTGTATGATAACCATGATTTCTGCTGCCAACACAAATCCTGGGGGATTGATTTTGTGGTATCCGGCTGCAAGGGGTCTTCCTTCCTTATCATAAATATAGTAGCCCACTGCGAATTTCTAGTTTACTTCTTTAAAGGCTGCCATCCACTTTCATAGTATGACCTTCGTAGGATTTCGTGCAGGAGTCAGCGTCCCTTATATCTGATGGCTTATCATTTTTCGTCTTCAACTTTGACATCTCATGGTGAAATTGATCCAAAAGGGTGTTGGTCCAGCCAGCCGTTATCCTCGCCCCATCTCTGGTGGTCTGTTTTGAGTGTGTTTTGTCACATCTTTCTTTCCAAATGCCCCACATCTTCATTGCTACCACTTCCAGGTCTCGTTTTTCAAGTGTTAGGGTAAAGTGAGTGGTCATACTCTCAGTGGAGATTCCTTTTGCTTTCTTTTATACGTTGTCACCACTCCGTTCTTTTCCAAGCTTCTTTTACTGCCTGACAAAAGATAAGTACATGATTAGTATCGGCCTTATAATATCCACAAAGAACGCACCTGGGAGTACATGGGATGTGGTGGGCCGCAAGGTTGGCCTCTGCCGCGATTGCATTATGGGCCGATTTCCAAAGGAAGATTTTAACTTTAGGGGGGATATTAAGTTTCCAAATTTTGGTCCAAATCTTGTGGGTTTCACTTGGCGAAGCCGTGTTTTCCTTCCCATTTTGATGGTTCGACAGTTGAGCTTTCCAATAAGCTGACTTGACCGTGTATAGGCCTTTTTTTGAATACCGCCAGAATCGCTCGTCGGTGTCTCCATCTTGATCAATAGGTGTCTTTATGATAGCTTCAGCTTCATTTTTAGGAAATTGGGCTTCTATCTTCTTTATATCCCACTGTTTTGAACTCGTGATGAGGGTGTGAACTGTGATAGTATCTTCATAATCCAAAATCGGATTAACTTTTCCAGAGACAAGACTAGGGACCCACTGGTTTGTTGACATTCGAATTGTATTTCCGTCTCGGATTTTCCACATTAAACCCTCAGAAATAGTCGATCTGCTCCATAAAATTGATCGCCAAATATAAGAGGGGTTGGACCCCATCGTAGCCTCCATGATGTCCATATGTTTGAAGTATCTAGCTTTCATAACCCTTGCCACGAGTGAATCTGGAAACATGATGATCCTCCATATTTGTTTTGCCAGGAGGGCTTTATTGAAGGTGATGAGATCTCTAAACCCTTCGGTGAGTGACTTCCAATCTTTCCAGTGTGTCTTCTTAGTATCAGGGTCCCCTCCCCACCAGTATCTGGCACACATGGCCTCAATCTCTCCACAAATGATTGTAGGAATCCTGAAGCATGTCATTGCATAAGTTGGAATGACTTGAATGACAAATTTAATCAAGGTTTCGCGACCTCCGTCAGTGAAAAATTTATGCTTCCAATAGCTCAGTTTTTTAGAAACTTTATCTCTTATATAACCGAATTGAAGGCGTTTGCTATGAGTGGAGAAGGTGGGAAGTCCTAGATAAAGTTCGTGGCCTTGGCAAGTCCGGATTTGCAGTGTAGCCTTAACAAATTGGTAGTGGCTAAAATGTTTAACAATACAAAATTCATAACAAATGAATATGCCTGGCTATATTTTATAAGACAAAATTACGATATTACATTTAACTAAGAGCGCCCTGCAAAGTAACCTCGAACCACTTTCATAGATATCTAAGCCTACGGAATGATGTGATTTTCAATGGGAAAATTATTGATAGGTACAATTTTTTAAAAAAACTTATTAGCAGGTACAAAATGGTTGTATTATATGTAGGTATAATTGCACTTTCAAATGCAATTTTGACTGTATATGCAATCTCATTTGTATCTGCTAGTAAGTTTTCTCAAAATTTTGTACCTGTCAGTAATTACCCCATTTTCAATAACACCGAAGTTTCGGTAGAATTGTAGAAGACATTAAAATTAGACTTTTGGTGTTGGTTTTCTATTTATTTGATTGGTTGTGCTAGATCTAGCTAAAGAGATTGTCTTGTAAATTCAAAAATGATACTATTAGGTTGTTAATTTTTGAATTCTTGAAAAACGTCACGGTATGTCTTATACCCATTTTGCAATAAAAAATAAAAAAAAATCTTGCCTACCACGTATTCATGAGAGAAAATACTTCGCCCTAGACTAAGAGGGTATTTGAAAGAAATTATAAATAATTATAATCATTTAGAATTGTATGAATAAATAATTTAGAGTGTTTTATTTTTTTTTATTAAATTAAATAAGCTCTTAAAAACTATAATCTAAAAGTTGAAAGTGAGGTAGCTTTTGGTAGCTTATGAGTATTTTTTAAATATTATTAATTTTTTTTGTGAACATTATTTTTTTTTTTTTGAATTTTTTTACCAACACCATTAACTTTTATTATTAATAATTTTTTTTACAATCACTAATTTTAATCCCTTAAACAAATTACTAATAATATATATATATATGAGAGGAGAGTTGGTGCGCGAGTGTAGGATTGCAATGTCTGGGATTATGCATATTATTTAGATTTTTTAGTGCTTTGCATTTTATCATGTTGGTTATTTGGCTCACTCAAATTTTATATCACATCTTCTGACAGAATTCATGACTATAGTCTATATATATTCTCCTCCTAATATAATTGGCAAGCTGCTTTTTTGTCCAAAATGCTTCTGAATCTTGCCTTAATTGCTGTCCAGATATATTTTCCAATCCAAAAAGTGAGTACCATTATTGTTTGGTACAACGAGAGTTATCCCTTTGAGACGCATGCAATATTAAATTCTCATACATAAAATAAATTGAATCAAGTACAACCGAATAAATGAAATTGTTTGATTGATACTATCAGCTTGTTTAAACTGCCAAGTATTAAAAATTTGTTTAAACATTATGAAACTGAAAAATCGAGTTTCAAATGTTAATAAACAAAAATAAAAAATTCAAATATAACATGTAACTTATCTTGAATCAAATATCGAGTCCGGTTGTTTTTAAAAGTGGATCAGTATGTATCTATTATTTTTAAATAGAGTTTTTACATAAAAAAAATTCTGAGAAATTATCTTTTTTTTTTTTCTCCCAACTTTAACTTATTTTTGATAAGGGCCTACTATCTTATGTGATTTTGATCTTTGTCTCAGATTCCACGCTATTTCAAAATCAAGGCCATTTCGCTTTGATCATTGTATTGAAAAGAAATTAATTACTTTTATGGACACAATTTTTTTATCTTCATCATCCAACAATCACTTAATTACTCAAATTATCATTATACTTTACTTACAATCAATTATTTTATTCATAAATGAACTTAATTTACCTTTTTATATAACACGCAAAAACGAAACGAATACAGTTTTGATGGATGGAGGAGTATAAAATTCTTTTTTTTGCCACCTGCTATTACTGGTCAAGAGTATGAAAAACTAAAAGTTTATTTTTTCTAAGTTATAGGACTAAAATCAAAATCCTTAATTATTATGATTTTGATCTTGTTTCAGAGTTTGCAAAAATTAAGCCGGTTTAGTCCTTTAACTCCGATCATCAGAGGTAACTAGAAAGGTGACACATGAAAAAAAAATCAAATTTTGTAAAATTACAGGGCCAAGATCAAAATGCGTAAATTAGTAAGAGCACAATCAAAATAGGTAAAAGCTAGAAATCAATATTCCCTTAATTTTTTCTTAAAAAAAATATTCAATATAATACTACCCCCATCCCATAAATATATGCACACCTACTTTATTGTCGAGTTTTATGAGCGAGTTGTTTATTAGTATTTCAAATGATAAAGTAATTTTTAAAGATATTATTATAGATCTACCTCTCATCTATCAGATGATCTTTAAAAAAATTATTTTATCATTTCAAATACTAATAAAAAAACTCCCTCGCAAAAACACGCGAAAATAATAAACGTGCATATATATTTGGGACGGAGGGAGTACATGTTATACTACATGTATATAAATCCATTAACAGATTCATGTAACTAATTAATATGAATTCAACTAAAACAAATATATGCACTTTGATAGTATAAAAATACATGTATAAACTAATCATACTATGTTGGGAGATGAATTTAATAAAAGATTATATGATTTTGATTAAGATCCCAAAACCCCGAAAAGCATTTACATGTTCAGAATGATCTTGATAGATGAGTCGTGATTCGGGTTTTTAGAGTATTAGGGATGATATCCGCAAAATGTAACCGCCAGATATAGTTCGCAGATAAAGTTCAAGACTAAAAAACTCAAGATGTTTCAAGATATCAAGTTCGTGATTGAAACGAAAGTCTCCAAGACTCAAAGATAGAAACCGAGATAATCAAGACTAAAAGATGGAGACTAGAAATCAAGACTCAAAGATGAAGACTCAAAGATATCACCAAGATAAATCAAGACTCAAGACCTCAAGACTCAAGACTCGTAAGACTCGTAAGACCTCAAGACTCGTAAGACTTCTCAAGACGCAAGATCAAGATCAAGAAAGTATTCAAGATCATTAAAACGAAAAGATAAAGAACCATCAAGACTCGCCAAGAATGCACCGAATGCTCAAGATGAACCCCGAATGTTCCGAGGCAATCAATATATCTACCAAGGATGCACATCGAGAAAAACGCTGATGCCTTAGAAAGTTAGATATTGCCAAGACATTCAAATGCGCATAAAAAAAGAACTAAGTCAAGTTGTTGTTAATGTTATATCAAACTCGTAGTTTGTAACCAAAAGAGCTGCTGAAGTGTCACTTTTTTTAACCGGAGACAAAAGTCAAAAAGAGGAAGACGACATCAGACCATATCGACACCGACAAAGGAAGGTGTCAGTCAAAAAAAAGATGTCGACAAGACGTAAAGTTCCGCATCGCAAAAAGTGAAGACTGCTACATGAAAGGCTATCGCCTAAAACGGTTAGGGAGTTTCAAATCCTAAATATAATATTTTCACACACCATAAGAGGGAACTCACGGGTTTATCTCCAACTGGAGAAGTTTTCAAGAGGACCTTGGTGTATGTTTCATAAATATCGTGACCCTTCTTACTTTGTAAGGTCAAGGGAAATTTATAATAACTCAAGAGCTCAAACTTATTCTGTAAAAGTTAAAGCACTAAATACCTCAATTTCCCATGTCATTTTATATTGAAGAGAGCTCACTTTACTAAGCCTAGCTTGATAAGATTTATCCAAGCTTAGTCGAGATATCCTAACCCTTGCAAGATTGTGCTTCATCAGAAAGGATATCTCATCCTACTTAAAACTAACCAAGAAACCCCAAACCCTCGGAAGGTAGTTGAGTGTTTGTTGGTGAGAAGTGTTGCAAAAGAGTTAGTAAACTACGCGAGTAGTGTAAAAACTCTAGAGGAGAAGTTAGTAAACACACGCAGTAGTCCGAAAGCTTGTGTGAGATTGAAGTTAGTAAACTACGAGGTAGTCGAAAACTCAAGGTCGGGTTGAAAAGTAAACCACGCGGAGTAGTCGAAAAACTCGTACGGGCGAGTCGAGTAAAGTAAAACTACGAGGTAAGTCGTAAAATTTCAGTTGATAGTGAATTTCTCAAGAGTCGTGAGAAAGGGATGTAGAGCTTGAGTCTCTCAACCACTATAATCGCCGTGGTGTTTTATTTGCTTCCTTATCTCGCAGGCTTAATCACAGCATTAACTTGATTTCGAAAAGATACTTTTCATCGATATTCGGTTGGAATCAATCATTTGAAGTTGCATAAGTGAATTACAGCCTAATCACTATTTCATAATGGGAAGGTTTTCAAAGAAAGCTTAAAAACGAGTATAAACTAAGGGACAACTATTCGCACGATCGAAAGTAGCTAGAACAGATGTAGTTACTAAACCGAACTCTCCGAGGATTGCCAAGAAGTTAGTTATCCGATCCAAGCAACTCAGAGATCTCGACACTCGTGACCTCGTTGGGATTATCTCGAGGTATCTGGCAGCCAGATCAATGTCTCAAAGAGACTTTGACCAGAGTGATCCTGTCTTCTCGTAACCTAATCTTCGTGGATTATTCGACCCAAGCCGACCTCAAGAAGAAAAAGTTTTTAAAATCAATTAACACGTATTCCCCCATACATTGTAAGACCTGCTTTCACCGACCAACAAGTGGTATCGCAGCAAAGGGTTCAACTTGACCCTTTCCGTGGTTGACCAAGTTTTATTTTCAAAAATACTTGTGGTCTATCTCGAATCGATCTTATTTGTTGGAAATTTTTTCTTTTCAAAAAGATCGTAAAAAATGTCTTCTAAAAACTTCCCATGTTCTCGCAGGAGAACTATGATCTATGGAGACCGAATGCAGTAATATCTCAGATTCCAAACATGAACGTGACAAGAGAGCGGTTTCTCGAGGACCATTCAAATTTATCGTGGTGAATCCCGTGAGGAATGAAGAAGATGAGAGAATTGATCCTAGAGAAGCATTTCTTAAGTCGATGACCAACTAACTCCCGAGGAGAGAAAGTTAGTAATCTAGACTACATTGCAAAAAGGCACATTATACAAGACAAATTGATGATGGTGTGACGGGAATGATCTCTCAACGTAATAACGCTAAAGAGATATGGATACACTAGCTATTATGTGCCAAGGCATGATCATAAAAAGAAAACAAACTTCAAAGGGCAATTGGAAAGTTTGAGCTTTTGAATGGATGATGGTGAATCAATAGACAAATTGAAGTCGATTCACTAAGATCATGAATGATCTAAATGCACTTGGAAAAAAATATCCACAAAAGAGAAGTCGCATTGAAAATTCTAGAGGTCTTTCTAAGAAATGGGATATTCATGCAAAGTGGTGATTGAAAACACCAAGACCATTAGTTCAACGACATACCAACAAGTCTTCTCCGAAATGAAGCCTATGAATTTGTAATTGATAAGAAATCCAAAAAAGGTCGACAAAAGAAAGATGATTCTTCATCAGTAAAAACGGCTTTAAAAAGCCCAAAGATAAAACTCAGAAACTAAAGAGTTCGAGAACCCCTGATGCCAAAACATCGGGATGAGCTTGAGGAAAAGCTTAGCACCGGCGGCAAAAGGAGGTTTGACAGACTTAATAATAGATTTGGAAAATACAAAAGCTTTTACTGCGAACTACGGTGCATTCGAAGAAAACCCGAGGATGATCAACCGAGAAAGAAGAAGGACTGAAAGTTCCAAGGATCTTCATCCGCAAAAAGGACTCCAAGTCCAAAGAAGAAAACGATCGATGATGATGCCAACAGATGCTATAATTGTCAAAATAAAGGTCACTTCCAAAGATGATTGTCCCGCATTGAAGTCTTGGGAGAGAAGAGAAAACAAAATTAAAAAGAGACCAAGTTCTCAAACAAAAAAGGCCATGGTTGCAGAAGAAGAACACTCAAGAGGAATCTAGCTCTTCAGATGAGATATTCTCGCATAAAGAAAGTGATGACATCTCGGCCTGGATGGCCATTGAGGAGGTAAACTTTTGTTTGTTGTTCAACTCTCTTACACTAGCACAAGAGTTTTCAAGTTCCATCGAAAAGCAAATTATTTTGACCGATGGATTCTTTTTGAGAATCGATGAAGGACTCTTGCCGTTTTTGGTAAGGACCGCTAAATAAAACTCAAGAGCGTATAAATGAACTAATGTCAAAATCTAAAATGGAAAGACAAAGAAAAATCAAATCACTTTCAATTTGTGGAGCTATCGGGATTTAACCGGATGTTCAAAGTACAACTACCGAGAGAAAGAGAAGTTGATAGAGACCAATCGAAAAGCTAGAGAAATCCACCCAAGAAATTCAAATTTAATCGTAACTAAGTTCAATGACCTCTCGAGAAGCATGAAACTTCATGAATCCATGGAGGATAGTGTGAGAAGAAGTTAACTCTATCAATAATGCATCTAAAGTAATAGATGAAATTCAGAGTTACCAGAGATCTGCCACTATAAAAACTGGATTGGGATACACCCCAGGGGAGGCCACAAGGTCATCCAACGTCGCATCAAGTAGAAGAAGACAATCTTTGTTAAATCAACCGCACCTACACTTCAATCAAGTAATGCCCAAGGTGCCAAACATAGTGAAAAGGACGATTTTAAAGAGAAACGGAATGATCAAAGGGAAAGCCCAAAACCTCGTGAAGGCTAGAAAACCCGAGCAATCGATTGAAAAATTCGTGTAAGTACTTCAAAGCCTCAAAGCTAAGAATCAACCTTGAAAGGATCTACATTGAACCGTAGGGAGGAATCTTAAGAGAAACACTCAACAGAGATATTCTCAACCGAAAGAGACCAAGTCCTCAAGATAATCGGAAAACCCATATTTCAAGACAGCAACCTAAACCCCACTTGCCTAAGGGTAAAGGTTACTCGAACCCAAGTCAACAAAGATTCGCATCAACAAGACAGAAGCCAAAGAATGGAACAAAAGGCTTGAACCAAAGAAGAATTCAAAAGCCCATGTTCATGCTATGCAAAGACTCATACACGTGAAAACCGCTAAGGCACCCTAGAGTAGTAAATGTGTATGTAGATGTTTATGGAAGACGATCAACCACTCTAAAGTGATTAGAGTTGTTAAAGTGATTGGATTCCTAAAGGTAAATTTAACCTTGTAGACCCTACACAAATTGGGTACCTAAGAATTAAATTGTTTTTCAGAGGAGAAAACAAGGGCATCGAACTAACTAAAAGATCACATGGCAATCGATGAGCAGAGATGAAAAAAGCTCCCCGATATATGGTATCTTGACAATGGATGTTCAAGACATACGACAGATACAAGAAGATACTCAAATGACTATGTTGAACAAAAGAGGTTCTGCAGATCACTTTTTTGGAGATAACTCAAGGATGAGATCAAGGATATGGAACTTTGGAAATCGACTCGACCATATCCATGGTGTTTCATATGTATCCGATTGAAGCATAACTTGCTTTCAATTACCGGTCTCGCGGATAAAGGTTTTAATGTCGAAGTCTTCTAAAAACTTATGTTTTGTGAAAGATGATACATCACGTGAAAGTACTACCGACGGGTATAAAGAAAAAGGGAATGTGTATCTTGTCGATTGGAGTTCAACCCTAAAGATACATGTTTAGTTGCTAAAAGTTCCATGATACCAATTGGTTATGGCATAAAAGAATTTAATCACCTAAATTTCAAAACCCCAAAAGCTTGGTAAGATTAGCTCAGAAGAGGGTTACCTAACGGCGTTCAGAAGGAAACATATTTTTGATGCATGCCGTTAAAGGCAAACAGATAAGAGCATCATTTAAAAGTAAAGTTGAGGTTTCATCGAAAAGAATACTTCGTTCCTTCATATGGATCTTTTTTGGTCCTATAACACCGGGCGGAGCACTAATGGCGTGAAAATACACATTGGTAGTAGTTGATGACTACTTTCGAGATATATGGGTCATATTCTTACCAAGAAGAAAAGAGACTCGGATAAAGTCGCCAGATTCATCAAAAGGCTCAAGATTGAGAAAATCGAGTGTGGTCAAAATCGATCCGATAAAGGAATCAATTTATAAATCATATTATATTCGATTATCAGGCAAAGAAATGGAATTTCTCATGAAACATCACCGCAAGGACCCTCAACAAAATGGTGTTCCGAAAGAAGGAATGAACATGACTCGAAGAAGTTCGCAAGGACAATGATAAATTGCCGATATTCCTAAAAGATTTTCAATGGGTTCGCCAACACCGCATGCTTCTTTTCACAAAATAGATCCATCTTGACCCAAGAGTCAAGGCAAAAACACCTTATGAGCTTTGGAATGAAATAAGCCTCTTGTTTTCTTTTTCTTTCGTGTGTTTGGTTGCAAGTGTTTCATACACAATAATGGTAAAGATCAGCCTGAAAAACTTTGATAGTAAAGTTCGATGAAGGAATATTCTCAGATATTCAAGTCAAGAAAGCTTCAGAGTTTACAATTTGTAGGACTTCTTATTGCTGGAGGAAACACCTCATGTTGTTTTGATGAAACTATTTGTGTTCGTAAGAAACAGAACATGATGCAGATGAACCGATCTAAGAGGATCACCAGATTAAGCCCTAAATAAAAAGATAAATCATCCATCGAACTTAAAAGAAGAAGTCACCACTATCTATGACCGGAGTGACTCGCACAGGATAAAGAAGTTCGTGATGGAAATCAGATGGTGAGACTCGGGAAAACCAACATTTCTAAAGGTGACCAATCAACAGACACTAGTTCGTGACATCGTGTATGTGATGCCAATGAAGATGTGGTCACAAATGAGGGCAAAATTTTAATCTATCAACCAAAGGGGAACAAATGTCTCCTCGACAATGTTTCAATAGAACTCGAGGAAGATGATTCACTTTCTCCTTTTTCTTTTGTTCCTCGAGTTTTTGATTTAATCGAACCTAACATTTTAAATGTCGAGGATACTATTCAAGGAACATCAAAAGGAAATGGTTAGATAGTCATCCTACAAGTCAGATTGTGGGTGATCTAATCAAGGAGTTAAGACAAGAAGGTTCCATGGTGAGAGTGCACTATTACATTTGTTTTATCGTAAAAAGAACTCACGAGATTAATGAAGCTCTACAAGATTCTTATCGATTATCGCTATGCAAGATGAAATAATCAATTCTCAAGGAATGAAGTATGGGAGTTGGTAGATAGACTTCGAAAAAGCACAATGTCATTGGAACCAAGTGGGTTTTCAAGAATAAAAGAGATGAAAACAACAACATTGTAAGAAACAAGGCAAGGCTAGTTGCACAAGGTTATTCCCAAGAAGAAGGCTCGATTATGATGAAACCTTTGCACCTTTTGCAAGACTAGGAAGCCATCGATTGTTTCTGCATATGCCGCCTATACATGAAGTTCACACCCATCAAATGGATGTGAAAAGTGCATTTAACGAACGGTGTGCTCACAAGAGGTTTATGTGGAACAACCTCCCGGCTTTAAACAGAATGACCTGTGTTTACGGTGCTCGGTAAAAGCCTTCAGATGGTCTCAAGCAAGCACTCCGTGAGTACGGTATGATACTCTCTTCGCTTTCATCGACTCATGGTTTTGTCAAAAGGAATCGCTGATAGAACTCGCTCGTGATAGAGATGTAAGATATCTTATCGTTCGTGATATATGTTGATGACATCATTTTTGATCTTCCAAACCATCACCGTGGTGAAAAGTTTTCAACACCGACGAAAGGCAAGTTTGAGATGTCAATGATGGAGAGATGAATTTTTTCTTGTCTTCGTTGAAACAATCAAAGGAAGGAATATTCATCAACTGTGCAAAGTAACACCGTAGATCCTGATTGCCAAATATGGTGCATGACTGCAATGCAGCTTAGATTCCTATGAATACTAACTACAAGATGGATCCTCGATTCGTATATAAAACTGGAATCATACCGATTATAGAGGAATCATCGGATCATTGCTCTATCTCACAACAAGTATGAGATATAACATTTGTCGTTGGGGATATGTGCAAGATACTGCCTAATCCTAAGACTAGTCATACGGAGGCCGCCAAAAAGACATCTAGATATCTTAAGGGCATAAGGAATAGAGGATTATGGTATCAAAATGATGATAACCTTTGAATTAACCGGGTTACTCGATGTCGATTATGGAGGTTGGCAGACCGATGTAAAGTCCACAACAGAACTTGTCAATTTCTGTGAAGCAAACCGATATCTTGGTTTTCAAAGAAATGCCTCAAGAGCAACCAAGATTATCGGGTTTAATACATGGTCGCAGGAAGTCAGCCGCGGTTTCGTATTCTTTCGCCTGCATAACAATTAAGGGATTATAAAGTCACAGGCCAAATGAAGTACCCATATTTTGTGACAATAATAAGTTGTCATTGTTATTTCACAAAATCCCGTACACCGATGCAAAGATGTGGATATCGACATCACTTCATCGAGAGATCATGTCGAGAAAAGGACATAAGCGATGGAGAAAATTTACATCGATAGGCAAAGAGCCGATATTTGACTAAACCTTCGTGAATCGAGATTTGTGAACTTTCATTGAATTGGATGTTGTAAATGTAGTAGAGTAACCGAAAATTGAAGATTTTCAGACATGAAGTTTTGCATATCTATCGGAGAAACTCTCAGATAAAATGGAAATACCGAATCGAGTCCGTGAAACCCGTGATTTACATCAAGGTCAAGATTAAGAAAGACGTCAACCCTTTCAAGATCAAGATTATAATCGACATTTTATCAAGGTCGGTGACCAAGAAGACCGATAGAGGGAAATTAGTCCAAGAAGTAATGACTCATGTGACCCATTTATTGCTTAAGTAAAACTCACAAGAATCATTCAAGAATAAATACAAAACACCCGAGGAATGTTTTTGGGTATGATCGCTTTTAATTCCGGCAGCGTCATCACTATTTAATACTCCCGCCATATTATTGACCAATGAGGATATTTTGGCGCTTACTTTTTCGAGATCGTCGGTTCATATAACCCGATTAATCTGAGATTAATCTCAACCGCTGCTTTTCACCTAACCAACACGATTTCCCATTTATCTCGGCTTATTTATACCTTTTTTTGCTTCTATCGGGTTTAAATTTATCAAACCCTTCGCTCCCAACACTAAACTAAAATCCCTTTGCCCTTAAATCAGAAAACCTAAAAGCTTCACATTCTTCAAATCATATTCCTAAAATGGCCTCAACAAGCAGCACGAGATTACCTATAACCAATAAGCTATGGTTTGACGAAGTTCAATTGCCTTCACTGAGAGCACAACCAACTCAAAAGCCGTAAGAGGAGTTCAAAGATATGATCCGACGGGTTAAAACTCACCCATCTAGTCGCCAGTTTCCACTGCACTGTGAGTCGCAGCGTTGTAATCGAATTCATCTCGCAATTTGAAAATAGATGAAGAAGATTGTACGACTTTTCGACAATGTGATCTCATCTAGAGCACTCAATAAAAATACATCGATTTCGGAGAGTTGTGCATTATCCCTAAAAATCTGAATGATGTGTCGGAGTTATGTGATAGAGAAGAGGATCCCGCGATGTATATGCTCTGCAGAAAGAGTACCTGGGACAGATAGATTGCCGAGAATCGCGGAAGTTTGAGGCAACTTTGCACAGTTAAGCACCCCAAAGCCACAATATCGCAGCCGATGGATATTGCAGCAAGAGCGCCATGAGTCTTGCGGAGTTTTGAGTGTATTAGGCACTCAAGCTCGATGATGGCGGGCGACGGCGATCTCCCACCACCACTTCAAATCGGGCCGAAATTTTAGTCCGTATGGTGCTCTGAGCAAGCCAAGATCATAAAAAGAGTCAACGGGAAATCATTTATGAAAAGGCAAGATCCGCTATGCCACCAAAAATTGCCTATATTTTGGAGATGCGCAGAAGTGGAGGAGATATCTTCGGCCAACTCAACCCCATTCCCTAAATCCAAAATTCTTCAAACCACCGTGAGGAAGGTTGGTGTCATTCGGCGAAAAAGAGAAAAGCATGGTAGACCACCTTATGGGGTCTGAGAAAGAGACCCAACAAACCAGGGGGAAGGTTCTTGCATGGAGGCAAAGATGGAGCAAGGAGCAAACCGATGAGGCAGAAGAACCTCGGCCTTCCAAAGCGCCAGAAGATTGGTGGTTCTCACCGACGATGGTAGCAGCCGACTTCGGCGAGAGATGTCCGGGAGGGGCCAAACCGCCGAGTTCACCATTACAAGTGCTGGCCGCTAGCTCAAGGACACAGGATCGATCGAGGAGCGTGTCTTCTCCGAGGTGCTCGAGACATCACTCACCGTTATAAAAATTTCTCGTGAATTTTTAGCGAGCTCTCGACCTCAGACGCTTTTACCTCGGGGACAAGAAGTTCAGACTAAGAGCCACCAGACGATCCTCAAGATGTGCGGTGCTCGACCGACGATCCAACTCAGACCATCGAGGAAATGCCACTTCAGCCTCGTAACCCACTACAGATGCAACCGAGACCTCAATGCACAAGCCAGATATCAATGAGGCTCGTGAGCAAAATACCATAGTTCTCCCTGAAATTCTTAATGCTTTTGGATCCCTTTATACTGCTTCATCAACCAGAGAGCCCGAGATGGAAGAAGGGCGATCAAGAATACGAGTGGAGGAGCAAGGGGGAACGGTTCATCTCGACTCCATACCCCGAGCTTCAAATTTATACCCCGATCTCAAGAAGATATATTCTCAGACATGATCTATGTTGTATATCCTCAATCGACTCTTCCCCGAAGATGCTTGATATTGTCAAGATTCGTAGGGGAAGATCGTGGAATGAGGAGACAAATTTTCCCATCGACTTCAGTGGTTCGTATGACAAAGCTCGATGAAAAATTCGATTTTGATGAAATGGTCGCATGGTTTAGCCGAGAAGAGAAAGAATCGAGGCTGGTGCCTGAGCAATGAGACAAATCCAAAGATGGAGATGGGGGACCAACAGGAGATGCCGAGGATCAGCCAAACGTAAAAGAGACTTCGCTGTTTATCAACTCGACGTAGTTTCAAGACTCTTCGTGTACCTTTCAAGACCGCTAATAATTATGCCAGAAAGGCCGAAAAGTACTATCTTTAATTCTAAAAATGTCCATAATCGATCGAGGCTCAATTGAGACCGGAGCTCGTGGATTTAAGCCGAGCTCGTGATGATCAAACAGAAGGTGCGGTAAGGTCAGCCGAGATCGATCTCTACCCCGGGCTATGGAGAAACCTCGAGAAGATTGAGCCAATGTCGATCAAACTTACTCGTGATGGAAACAACGCTGGCCAATCAAGCTGACAATGGAAGGGCTACCATATTTTCAATAATCGGTGTGATACAAACCACCGACCACTCGATGACCTCCACGGAAGAAAAGTCAATGAAAAGTTCTTTATGAGGAGTCAACGCAGAGTTAGGGTCAAATGAAACAAAAGCATTCGCGAGTCAATCGAATTTCAGAGAGGTGAAACCCCGGTGAGAAAAAATGAGGTAGCCGACAAACCGCTGGAGGAACGAGCTTCAAAGGTTCATGACCAAGATGACAGATGAAGATGCACTTAAAGACGACTTCCGCCTTACCCACATATTCAAGAATCGCCTCAGGGCTAAGAACCACACAGAGAATGGAAGATGAGCAAGATCACCTAGCGAGAGATCCGCCGTAGAGCAAAGAACAATATCACATGGACACGCCTCTCTGCATTCTTTCCAAACTATGGTGACAAGAAGGGGAGTGGGGCGCAGACCTCGTAAAGTTCATGGCACGCATTGGAAAAGAAGGCCCGAAAGACAAATGTATAATCTAGCCCAAGCCTTTAAAGAAGCTCGATACTATCCAGAAGTTAAAATTTGCTCAAGTAGAGAAGCCGGTTTGCCTACGGGAAGTTTCTCGAGCAAAACCAAGCTTGAGGGTTGCAAGAGAGAAACCGAAAGTGTTGTGAACTAAGGTCAGAAAAGCCGACTGTGCCGAATCGCTTATGAAGAAAAGCCTCGGGCTTGTTCAACCCGGAAGCAAGCTACATGTTTCTGCCAATCCGAGAAAGTTGGTTCCCGATGATAAAGATGCGTAATAACCGGTCTCAACCTCGTAAGAAAGTCTTCAACACCAAAGAGGCCTGGCGACACTCCAAAAAGTTAACAAGCAAGAAAGCCGCCGCCGGGCCTCGTGAACTTCGTGATCGAAGTTAAGATAGATGAAGAGCGTAAGCGAGTGACTTCTTAAAGTTTAAGTAGCAAAGAGGAAGGAACATCGAAAAGCACTGAAGTGGCCCTACACGTTGATAAATGGATGCCCATTAAACTCAACGACATGTGAAGTTAGGAAAGAGAACTCTTCGTTCAATTATGATGTTCTCCGGAGAGGGGAAGTTCTTGCACTTTGCAATCTAAGCTTATTGAATATCTTCTTCACCTTTTATCCAAAGTATTTAAAGTCGGGATTAACTCTTTAGGGGAAGCGCGGGGTACGTGAGTAGTAGCCCCCAAATTCATATTCCTATCCTCCGAGACTTGGTAATGGCAAACGAAAAGGCCATTACGCAAAGAAATCGCCAAAGATGCCGTATTGGGCCTAACTGAAACAGTCCGTATATTATCGGGAAAAGAAATGAGTCAGAAGAGATTCTTCGAATGTTTGATTCGAAGTGCTAATCGGCGCTTCTAAAATGGCAAACAGAAAGTGTAAGATCAAGAGTCAATCAAGACTAAAATCAAGATTCGTAAGATTTTGTATTTTTAAATTTTTTGCTTTTTGATTTTGTTTGGATAAATTTCATTGTAACTGTGAATGATACACTCCTATCATCAATGAAGATTTAATATTATGCCAAAAGATAATATCCTCATATCTTATTTTACATGCCTTTATATTTGATATGATACTGATACTATATTTTGGTGATGAAATTGTGAGAGATTCATCGCCGGGTTAATTGTTGAGAGACATAACCAATTTGTAACAGATAAACTCAAACTCCGAGTATAGGTTATATGTCCCAGAATAAAGATAGGTTTTGCATCATCAAAAAGGGGAAATTGTTGGGAGATGAATTTAATAAAAGATTATATGATTTTGATTAAGATCCCAAAACTCGAAGTACGATATGTTCAGAATGATCTTGATAGATGAAATGATTCGCTTTTTTATCTTTTGTGATGACATCGCAAAATGTATAGCCGCCAGGACATAGTTCCGTGATAGGTTCAAGACTCAAAAACTCAAGATAAAGCTTTCGAAGATATCAAGTTTCAAGATGAAATCAAGTTCTTCAAGACTCAAGATGAAATCGCGATACATCAAGACTCAAAGATGGAGACTAGAAATCAAGACTCGCATTTAAGACTAAAGATATCGGCCAAGATAAATCAAGACTCAGAAGACTCGAAGACTTAAGACTCGAAGACTCGTAAGACCTCAAGACTCGTAAGACTCAAGACGCAAGATCGAAGACGAAAGACGAAGATCATTAAAAACCGAAAGAATTAATGAAGACTCAAGAATGCATCAATCGCTCAAGATGAACCCAATGTTCCGAGGCAATCAATATCTATTCAAGGATGCACATCGAGAAAAACGCGACGCCTCTTTAGAAAGTTAGATATTGCCAAGACATTCAAATGCGCATAAAAGGAACTAAGTCGTAGAAAGTTGAAAGTAAGGTTATATCAAACTCGTAGTTTGTAACAAAAAGAGCCGCTGGCTGCTTACCTTTAACGGGAGACAAAAGTCAAAAGAGGAAGACGACATCAGACTATACCGACACCGACAAGGATAAAGCCAATAAAAGAGATGTCAAATGTACGAAGTTCCGTGATCGCAAAAATACAAGACCGGCACATGAAAGGCTATCAGCTTAAAACGGTTAGTGGAGTTTCAACTTAAATAAAAATACGCTTACACAACATGCAAGAGGGAACTCACGGGTTATCCTCCAACTGATAGTTTTCAAGAGTGACTGGTGTATGCTCTATAAATATCGTGACCTCTACTTTGTAAGGTTACGGGAAATTTAGAGTACGAACTCAAAGAGCTCAAACTTATTCGAAAGTTAAAGCACTCAAATACCTCAATTCCAAGTGCTTCTATATTGAAGAGAGCTCACTTTTACTGTTTAGCTTGATAAGATTTATCAAAGTTTATTGGTATATCCTAACCCTTGGCATTGTGCTTCATTGTAAAGGATATCTCATCTCTAAAGGTTTAAACCAACCAAGAAAACCCCAAAACCCTCGGTATTGCAAATGGAGGTGTTTGCTGGTAGAAGTATTGTAAAGAGTTAGTAAACCACGCGAGTAGTCGTAAAACCTAGAGGAGAAGGTAAGCCATGTGTAGTCCGGAAGCTAGTGAGATCGAAGTTAGTAAACTACTAGAGAAATGTAAACCTCAAGGCTCAAGCCGAGTAAGTAACCACGGAGTAAATAAAACTCAGTACGAAGTTGAGGCAAACTACGAGGTAGTCGTAGTGCCCGTGGTTGATATGAAATTCTCCTAAGAGTCAGGAGAGTGGATGTAGGAGCTTGAGTCTCCAACCACTATAATCATGGTGTTCTTTATTGCTTTCTTATCCGTGGCTAACTGCTGCATTAACTTGATTTCAGCATACTTTTTTCATTGATATTCAGTTGGAATCAATCCACTGTT